>JBAKGM010000365.1:34328607-34347026 GCA_037177215.1 Asparagus racemosus | reverse complement strand
TATATATAGAGTGAGTGTAAGAATATATATATATATATGTATGCATGTATGTATGTATATAAATTATGGATATGAGGTGTCAGATCATTTCACTAAACGAGCTACCAAGAGATATACATGTGATGTCGCCCACCTTGCTTGTCACATTATAAGATGTGGAGACTCTGGATTACACCAACCTTTTATCTCTTGGTAGCTTATTTTGTTAAATGAGAGGAGAGACATGACCTGCACCTACCTATTTAAAATGAATTCAGTGTTTATTAGCTATTAATACACATTTTCAGTTAATTCTACCTTTTCATCTGTATTTATAAATCATACTATGAAGTTGTAGAGAAGGTCGAACCTGCATTAAAGTTGTTTGTCTAGGTGAATCACAATGTTCCTCAAGTCCCTATGCCTCTAGTAGGACTACTTTCTCGTGATTTTAGCATATAGTCAGTGTCTTCTCTAGTTGTTTCTTATTAGTTGCCAGTTGCCACTCCGTCATTTATATCCTTATAGTATCAATATTTACTCGATTATTTTTCACCTTCACTCCCTCTTGCTAGATCATTTATTCTGATAATTTTGGTAAGTAAATAGCTCCTATAGTATACGTCCTGGCTTAAGTATTGATTTTAGAAATGATCTTCTCTTCTCTTAATCTTAATTTTATACACAAAAGTAGGTACTTTGTCTTAGTTCTTGCATTTTGTTTGTTGCTCTTTATAAGCTCAGTGACTGTCACGCCATGCACAACACGCCCAAATTTAATATTTATGCTTTTGTACAATATAATATGAAAAGTTTCATTTTGGTAATTGTGAATGGTAGCCATCTTCTTACAGGTTCACGTCCTTTTTTAAAGATGAATACCAACTACCACGTGGATCTATAATAAATCTTGCAAAGGAAAAGGGTTTCATTCTTCAAGTAAAAAGTAAGTTTGTTTTTGTTAATTTTTCACTTTATATCATTGTATCTTTTTATGAGTTTTTGAATTGGTTTTATTAGTATTTATTATGGCTCATTATCTTTGCCTTCGGATTGCATTGTCTCAGTGCAACATGTGTGGGTGCGCACGTGCAGTATAAAGGAGGAAATAATCTTATAACCAGCCCATATATTTTTTTAATTTATTAGATTTTAGCAACATGGCATGCTTAGTGATACGAATCATATTTTAAAGTGATAATATTTATTATGTTGCAAGTTGGGATATTAGGCCTGCATTTGCTGCATCTTGGTGTATGGTGTCTTATATAACTTTATTATATGAGATACCAAAGCTTTAGTAGGAAATTTCTGATGCTCAATGTGAGAGTGTAGCTAGAGCCTAAACTGGCTATTATGTTGTATGTCTCCTGATGGAATACAGTTCTGGGGTAACTTCTTCAGTTGCTGGCTTGGGTATCAGAGTAACCAGATTCCCACCTTAAATTTGGGCTGAACATAAACAAACTTATTTCCTTCACATTCTCTAATGGTATTGTTAAGTAGCACTTGCCGGTTGCTATCCATTGCTCTTATATCTTAGTCACTATCTGATGACAGAAATATGCACTTTTGTGACTCCAATGCTTTCGTTAAGGAACTTATTGGACCTTGACGCAACCTTGCTTGGTGCACAAATTATTTTTCCTATCATGAGCATTCTTGCACATCTATTGCCAAAACTTTGTCCTTACAGGACTCAAAACATGAAATGGGGCATTATGAAGGCATGTTATATATTTTTAGTCACCTTAATGACAAGGTTTCAAGAGATTTCATTTCTTTTTTCTTCTATTTTTAAGAATTGATTTCATTTTTACTTGAGAGTCTGGATCTTCTACTGAACCCAGGTACATTTTCGATAGGCTGAGCTCATCAAAAGAGGCCGTAATTACCCTAAACAGCACTTACTTAGTGTCATCCTCAGCCACAAGCATCTATGTAATTATTCCTGGAGTCTACACAAAAATTAACTTTCAGAAAAAAGAAGAGATAACAAAAACTATGCTGTTATTTACAAATTTGCAGACCTTTAGATGGAATATAACAGAAAGTTTGTCAAAGCACTGACAGTATCAGTCAAAATTCCTATATTTAATACAGATAATTGAAGCTCTTGAGAATTTATAGAAAATGATTTATAGTTATGGGATTGTGTTCGCTGGGAAGACGATCATTTATATATGTTTTCCTTTTTCTCTTTTTACCTTCTTTTTCCAATAACAATGCCTCTTTTTCCTGTGCCTATAAGAATGACGTAATAACTTGTTTTATGTAGTACAAGTGAGTTCCAATAAAGAAACACTGAGATATGTATAATTTAGTGAAAAAAGATTGGATCTAGTATGCAATTAAGCCAAGTTCATTATATAATGTTAGGAATATCCTATCTTTATGTGTGTTTCTTGCGTCCTTGCATTTAAACTGTACTTTTCAGTGCATTCACTTTTAGGTAAGTAGACAATTTTCTTTGAAACTGATAGCTTAAGAATTTTGTACCGAGGTTTCTGTATAATACTTGCATATTCATGTGATAAATCATGCAACACAGCATGATGGTTACAACAATTAGGGAGAGTTAAGATTTCTTAACGACAGTGTATTGTGCATTTGTGCACCATAAAATATACACTATGATCTAAGCTTTATGCTAATATCCCTCCCTTGTAAAAACTGAATGCCGGCCTCTTGTAAAAGTCCAATGCAACCTCTTATAATTACTTTCAGAGTATCTTCTGTTAGAGGCAACATCTAATGCTCGTCTCTGATTGATACAATGCCACGGTTGTTGTCATAAATATCATGAGCTTTGAGGGAACTAATTTATGTTCATAATATTAACTTTAGCTGTCGTATATTTTGAAACAATAACTCTGACCAGTTTTTCTCTTTTACCTCTAGTTGATGGAAAGGAGGTGGGTAGCATCCAGAGCAAGCTCTTGTGCAAGTCTGTATTAGATCTTTACGTTGGGGATGATCCCTTTGATAAACATGCTAAAGAAGATTTTGAGCTCGGTTTGGCATCTCTTCTCAAAACATAAGTTTCTTGAATTTCCCAAAGATAATCAAATGGCTTGAATTACTGCCTCCAATTTCTTTTCGGCCCTCTGGTATTAAAATCATTCCTTTTACATAATTGTAGATGGCTATAAACTTCTCTTTTTCAGGAATTTGTGTAGTTATGAAGATTTTTTTAAAAAAATTCTCTTAGTTGTTATAGATCTACCTTAATGTCCGCAGGAGTGGCACTATATGCATAAAGTGAGCAGCTGACTGTATATTAACTGTATTCGAGTTAACTTTGTTTTGTTGCTAGAATAATGAAAGTAATTAGAATAAATAAAAAGTGCATGTATTGATTCTTTTACTAGTGTAGATTATTTACAAATTAGAACTTTAAATACAATAACGTCATTCCCTTTTACAAGTTGAGGACCTGTGCTTTATTGGAGTTAACTCCCTAAAGAAAGGTTTGGGAAAATATCCATTTCAATTTATGACAATGTCAATATCACAGAAAATATTTTTGCGCAAACCATTGAAGTAAATACTGGTGAACAGAAACTTCAGTGCCACTCCTCATGTTCTTTCTTACGTTTAGGATATAAAAAAGTGTCATCAACAAATAACACAAAAAAGCATTCCAGAAAATTCTAGATACTTATGAAATTCATTTAAACCTCAGATGTATTCATAAAATCCAAATGGTAACATTATAAATTCATAATGATCACACAACAGATGTGAAATGTATACTTTGGAATATCCTTCTTCTTGACCTTTAATTGAAAATAACCAGATTAAAGACTTGGAAGACACTTCATGCTCTTGTGGCTTATTGAAGAAGCCATTGTTCAGTGGCAATTGGTATTTGTTTTTCCACACCGTCATTCTTTTAGCTCCCGATAACCGATACATAAGTGTATGCTGCCATCCTGCTTCTTTATATAAACAGTACTTACACAGGTTTCACCTGAAAATGGTCCATTAGATTGCCCCCTCCTGATTCTTATTTATTTACTAACTATATAAATCTTACATGAAAAGCTCAAACTATCACCCACCACAAATCACCCACCACAAACTATAAGAAGTATCTCAAAGAGAAGTGCTATTAGGAATTCCCCTACCAGTTAACCCTCCAACCCTCGAAAAATCAGACGTACTCGGATACAGCAATGTATAAGGCAACTTCACTGGCCCATTCCTGTTCTTAAGCCCCACATCCTCATTCATCTCAATTATCCTATTCTCAATCTCAAGCAGCCTATTTCCAAACCTCTTAAACGCCTCCAATGCATTTTCGTCCGCTGTCCACTCCTTGGTATCCCTTTGCCCTAAATACACCTCATCTGATGAATGCTTTGACAAAATCTCAATAAGTGACACTCCAAGTATCGTCTGCAGCTGGCTCGTGATTGTCTTTAGAAAAACCCTATCAGGGTTCCTTTTAAGCTCTTCGTGCTCGGCAGAGCTCGGTTCTGGCATGAACTGACGACTTATTGTAGGACGATTAGGGAGGTACCCAGCATAAGGATACTGACCAAAGTTAACAGCTGCATGAAGAGCTGAGGCTACCCATATTATTGTAGTGCATGTATTTGTTAAGTTTGAAAGGCTGTTCATTGATGGCCACCATGGCTCATTCTTCTTATCTCCATGCCCTACCTCTCTTATCTCTGTCCACCATGCTTGGAGCTCATCATCGTATTTTACAGTTTCATCGTTGGTATAATAGATCGAGCAGTAGTCTTGGACCCATGTCTGGATAGCTGACCATATGGCTAGCCCGTCCACAGCGTAAGGATAGTCTTTGATCAGTAAGCGGATGTTGTTCGGTTGAGTTGAGTCTTCTTCAGCCATGCCTCTAAGAAAATGGAAGAAAGAAAAGAAATTAATCTGAATGTGAGCACTCTAGTTTTTTTCAAAAATTAATCTGAATGTGATTAGAGAAATTGTTGTTTGAGATAGGCATAAAATAAAGATCTGATTTACCATCCAATTTAGTTTTTATTTTATTTTATTTAACCTTTTTAGGTAAATTTAACAAAAACCCCTGAACTTTGGAGTGCTTTGCATGTAGCCCTCCTAAACTTTATACATTTGAGAAATACTTTGAGTTTTCAAAGTTATAGTGAAAGAACAAAAACCTGAACTATTGGAAATTGTCATGAACCGTCATAGTCAACATTAACGTAAGGGGTAAAAAAATATGGTACTCTAGGAGATATGTTAAGTCCACAGGGGCAAAGTTATCCACAAAACATGTCACGTGTGAACGTAGACTACTGCCATGACTCAATTTATTTTAACGAGAGATTTTCAGGAAGGTTTTCTCAAGTGGTACTTTTTGCAAGACACCCCAATGTTCAGGGAAGTTCTATAAAACTTACCCTTTTTGTCTTGGGTGTAGCAGGGAAAGATTGGAATGTAATAATATTGATTCTTACAGAAGAAAAATGTTTCTCCTGATTTAAACTGGTGTACACATGGGAGGATATGATGGAGGAAGAGGGAAATCTTGAAGATTGACCTTCAGTCAATGAAAAAATGGGTTATATTCTACAAGATCAACATACCCATGAGACTAGAGGAATGACGAAAATGTTGTACCTCTTAATGAGATCGGCAGGAAGGGCTTGATCAGTGAACTTCCAGTTCTTGTACATAAAAGAGGAAAGCTCCATAGAATATTTTCCTGGGAAGACCGTAGCCTCGAGAATGCCATTGCCATTGATAAGGATTTGACGAGCTAGTGCATTTATGTTCATAGTATCACGGAAGTGAGGACTCAGAAGCTTGTAGATTGGGTGCAGCACACTCAGTTGTCGGTTGGTTGCAATCACAAATGGTTCGATCACTGCATGAGTATGCAACCTGTAAACAGCATTAAGTAAAAATGAAAATCAGGAAAAACTTTCAAACTTGATGGTCTTTATGTTTGAATCTAGTGCTAATTGCATGCCCACTCCTTGTGTGCAGTCATTGGCAACCTTAAAACCTTTTATTAGCATTTAGATCCTCTAATGTCCAAACAAAATTATTTCTTCATTATCTATATCTCTCAGTGGGTGTGAGATGATGTTAATGTATTGTCCAAAGAGCCCCAAATATTTCAATGCGTTGCGGATAGAACCTATATTCTCTTGTAGGCGTTGAACATGAACCCAATGCATTAGGGGTACATATAACAGAGAGAACTCTGTTTGGACTTTGGACTCAGCAGGTCTAAGTGCTAATAGAAAGCTTAGAGAAAATACTATAGGAGTTGTATCTGCAAGTAAATATGTACCAATGTGAGATGAGCTGATGGACCCCAGAATCATTGACAGTGGCATAAGCTTTAGCCAGATGCCAGATTGATCCATCGATGCCATCATTGGCTGGGGTGAAAACCTTGTTTATTGCACCGAGATGTTCGCCTTCGGGGTTTGGTAGGCTGAGCTCGATTGCGAGTGGCTTAAGAGTGTCGTCATCTTTGAGGAAGAGGAGGGTTCTTGTGGCATAGATCTTGCTTGAAGTGTTGGAGTTGATGCGGTTCAAGTAGGGCATGAGCGTGTCATGGTGGTCCAATATGAATAGTCTTTGGGTGCTGAGGGCCTGTGGACGAGCAATCAAGTTCAGACTAATGCCTGAAGCTTATAAATAGGGTACATTTTGGGATTAGGCAAATAACATAGAGCATAAATTTCAAAACTAGCAAGAACTAGTTGTAGAGGACGCTTACAATTTTCTTTAAACTACTATGACGAACTGCCATAAGTAAGCATTCGGACATTTTTGCCCACTTCTGCAATGGACAATTTTTTGAGCTGGGAAGTAAATAATAGGGGAATTTTAGAGTTTTACTTGTACGTTAACCTTTTAGAGAGTTTCTATTAAAGTTTCTTGTAATTTCTCTAATAAAAATACTTTTTAATAGTTTCTTTGCGAAATTCTCTTTGTTTTATTAGAACATGCTGGTGTTATTTTTTCATTGGTTCTTAAACTCTCATTAGAATATTGGTTAAACGTCCAATTCTGGTGATCCTTACGAGAGTGTAATGAACAAATACAATGACACTAGGCAATGGTATAGAGGTGCATTTGCAAATAACCCTTACAAATGCATGCAATGTTACCTGATCAACTGTGAGACCTTCTAGGTTCTTCTCAATGTGGGATGCTGTTATGGAGCTTCTTTGATCACCGTAGATTTTTGGGTCGAGTTTGCTTGTTGGAGGAAATACCTGTAATACCGAAATTAGATATATCATCTTTTTTTTGGGTGGGGGGGGGGGGGGGGGTGGGTTAAACTCTTCAATGTGAATGAGTTGTTTGGAAATACTTGAAGCCGGCTGATGATCACAGGGTTGTCGCCAGCAAGCATTTCCCGACCAAATTCTTCGTCGGTTCTCCAAGCCAACTTATCCTCTGTCATGCAGAAAGGACGTCGTTAGTAAATCAAATTGTCCGCCATAGGATATTTAGTCACTAGTAGGGGTGCAAACGGATCAAATCTAGATCTGATATATCATTTTGCCATGTTTGTATTAATTTACTAAATCACAAATATTGATATGGATACAAGTAATGTTCGACAGATAAAACTCGAAGTATATGGGTCATGCATGTGACACAAAAACTGTCTAAACAGAATGTCATAAATTGTACCACCAGTTGTTCGACATAACTATACACATAGGTTGAGGCTGGGTATGATCAAAATAAGCTTTTAGATTCAATATTAAGGCCAAGACAGTTTCAGCATTTTCGTCGATACAGGTGTCTGTATATCTTTATATGTATTTGTACCTGACCGAAAAGAGTGATTCAGCATGTGTCCATGTTCGAGTTATTTATCTTTAGGATTCGTAAAGTGCATACAATATGTTACCTTTGATAATATCTGGCATGGGGAGCCTAAAGAGATGTTCTCCGGAGCTCGGTAAAAGATCCTTTATCAACTCAAGTGGGAATCCATCCTTAATCTCGTCGAGTTCAGGACAATCAGGCAACACGATTCCACCCTCATAAAGGTTCAGAACATCCTGAAATGTGTCGAACTCCAGAGGCGTTTTATCGAAAAGAGCGTTGAGTGCAGGCACGAGGGCTTCAGCGAGGACCTTGATAGCGTTTCCTAAGAAATCAGACAGTTTGAGATGTCCAAATCTTTCATCTCGAGGGACGTAAATGTCAAGACTTATGCCCGGTAATCGGCTCTCGGTGTTAGGATCTGCAATGAATAGTTGTAAGATCAATAATGCTATATAAATCATAATGTTGGAAGAAACAACTGGTGCGTAAAATGGGTCTAATAGAAATGAGAGTGTTAAGATAGCTCAGTGTATATACACTCAGATATAGAATAAGAAATGATTGCATACGGAGGACGTTAGAGGTTGGTACCACTGGAGATAAAATGAAAGAGAATTGATTAAAATGATTGGACGTCGGACGGCAACAAAATGCACCGGACAAAAGAAATTATAAGATTATTGTTAATGAGACAAAAAGGATGATCTGGCATAAAAGAACTTGGTTGAAAATAATTAAGAATGATACAATAATAGTTAATGTGATCTTTAAAATGACTAATAAATGGAAGATTAGGATTCGTGTAGTCCAACCTAAAAATATGTTATACGTCAAACCTGTCTTAGTGGGTGGTCGACTGGTTCGTCCTCGGCGAGGGTAAGGGTACTCTTGGGAACCACCAAGAACGGGACGGGCATAAGATGGGCCCTTATCGGGCTCACCGAGATCATTATAGAAAGCATATCCATAAATCCGATCATGTGTCTGAAGTTCCCCATGTACTTCGTCTCCTCTCAGGTGTAGAAGCTCTTCCTTTCTGTATTGCTTTAGAGTTTCCGGAGTGTCGCTGGGGAGGTAAGTCTGCAAGTATATTTCCCATTAATTAAAATAAAGTAACTAAATTTTATTATGTAAATAATTTTACTTTGTTTGGTTGAATATGGTACATGTAAACATCATAGATTACTGAAATATAAAATTTTGACTATATGCATAGCATTTTTTTAATTACTTTTATGTTTTTGGAAGTCTAGAGTTTGATTCATAAGCTATGTAATTCTTATCATTTACACTATATTTATCTTTTTCGCATTAAACACAAATATTTTTCGTTTCTTAACTTATTCAAGAGATAAATAATATACGAAATTTCATCTTATACATGGCTCTACCTACTAGCGATATTTAGGTCCCTACATCATTCTCTTGAGTCCAGTTGCAACAGGAAAAAAAATAGTTCAATTAAATGCACTATATATGACTTATGATCATGAAATTATAATTGGCCATTATACTTTGGACTGGACCTTATTCCTTTACATAGTACGAGTACCACACAATCTCATCATACCTAATATCCAATATTAGTTGGACAGTTGATCATGAACCTAATTCATTCTACTGTTAATTTGAAGTGGGCCAGTTCATAAGGTTCCATTATTTATGGGAAAGGCCTCTTTTAGGTAATTAACTATAAATAAATAAAAGGGTACAAGAATCATCACCCAAAAGAAAAGAAAAAAAAAAGGGGATCGAAATTCAAATGTATGCATGCATGTGATCATAAGATTAGAGTTTGGACCAATACCCTATCCCCATGCCCATGAAAGCTACGCTCACTAGCACAAATCTTCTCACCAAATTTCATTTATTTATTTATTTTATTTTATTTTTTTCCATATGACCCTGTCTAGTTGTAGAGCATACGTTGTTAATTAATGAAGAAGACCCTGTGGTAGTTGTAGTACACGACGAAAGAAATAACACTAAGCCTATTAATAAACGGGTACAAGGTTCATCACCTAAATAACACAAAGGGCTTTTTTTTATGTATGCATATTTGCAAAACCACCCCTAAATTATCAAATTTTGAAGAAAATATCCCAAACTAATAAATCATCAACTTTAATGTGCTAATTTGTAATGTAAAAATATCAACAAAATAGTCAATTATCTACTCACTGTATCTGACAAAGTTGATGACTTAGGGATAGCTTCATAAATAATGAAACCTAACGTAATTCACTAACATCATCTTCTCACCAAATTTCATTTACTTATGCTTGTTTCTTTCATGGTGACGAAGATTTCATCCATTAAATTAGAGAGAGTGAAAGAGAGAGAGACCGCACATTGTTAGTGAAGAAGACCCTATCATAATTGTAGCACTTCACAGGATACACCCAAGAGCTGCATGCAAAGTGAATCCTTCCTTTTCCTGGAAAATTCTCAAGAGTGAGGCTCTTGAGATAGAACTCAGAATGATGATTGTTCTTCACTATAACAGCCCCTGGAACTCCTTGCTCCTCCTCCCAATTGAATGTAACAGCGAAAGTCGATTCTCCGACTGCTGTAGAGGTAGGAGACGATATCCAATTTTCTAGATGTGCTGGCTCCCCTACCTTTCCCTTCATCGTATCATCTGATTTTATGAGAAAATTTATATTAGATCCTTAAACTATATCCAAGAACTCATAGCATCGAAGTAAAAAAAAAAAATAGATCACATAATGATGCATCTACGTGTTAACGTTTTCCTTATGACTCGCGTAGCGTATTCACATTTTTTAATCCACTGTTTCAATAGAAAAAAAAAAACCCAAGAAATTGTAGATTACAAAGGTAGACGAGGAAATTGCTCACTTGGGTCCGGAACCGTTGCGCTCACAAGCTCAAACGAAACATGTTTTCCCACGAGTTCATATATGTCGTCAAGGATGGAGGCGTCGAAATCACTCAAATCCAAGACGTTCTTCTTCATGAGAACAACCGTTGCTTTGATCTTAACCTTCTCGTTTCCCCCCTCAAGCTTCTCCTTGATAGAGTCCACAATGTTGTTCAACATCTTCTAAAAGATACTAAAGTTAGCAATGAGCAAAGGAAAGAGAGAGGGAGGGTGGGTTTATATAGAGGACGGGGGTGAATATAGGGGATAAAAGTTAGATGGAGTATTTATTTGCCCGTGCTAATTTCTTAAATGTATGGTACGAGATAGTGAGCCCAAGCCATTTTGATCCACACACTCTGTGTACGTAACCACAACTACCCAATTTGTGTGAGACAAGCCCACGATCCATCGCGTCATCAATTTCTTTGCTTTTCAAGACAAGCCCAAGCCTCGTTAATTTCTATGTATGTGACATTTGCGTGAGGGCCGGGGTCATTTTGTTTTGGCTATATTAGGACTCATGTCTAACTTTAGGCCGTCGGTTTCACTTTTCAATGTTGCGGGCGTCGGTGGATAACACTCATGGTAGGGTTTCAATGTTGATGTGAAATATGGAGTTATTAGTGGATGTAATTGTTGGGCACAGAGTTCACGCCCACACGCCGTGGAAGCGTTATCTCCCGAGAGAAGCTCCTGAGTTATATTCCCGTCTCACAAAGGAAACAAGAATAGAAAGTAAAATATTCCAGCCAAGTGAGATATCTTACTCTTCCTCTCAACAGTACTAGGACTGAATCAAGAGAACCTACAAACTATAGCCAATGCACAATAAATAGCAAAGACACGAGATTTACGTGGTTCGGCAAACTTGCCTACGTCCACGGGAGCACCACAATAATTTCTTATTTGACCACAAGAAATTACAAAGCTTGAAATAGAGAAGATCTCAAACTTGAGATCTCTCAAAAATACCGCGTGTGATTATCTTAAAATCACCGCTATAGCTTTTTCTTCTCAAACTTGAGATAGACTCTCTACTCCAATACTTTTTCTCACTCACTCTCTAACTCCTCCACCCATTCTCTATTTATAAGGAAACAACTCCTCCACCCCTTTAACTTGGGCGATGTGGGACCAAAGGTTTTTTTTTTCTGTTTCCGTGTTTCCATTCTGCAGCAGGAGAGAACCGGGGGGGGACTGGAGTTCCCACGTGGGTGGTCCACGTGGGATTGTCCCCCCCCCCCACGTTCACAGTACCCAATGTTTGCTCGCTTTTTTAACTTTGATACAATAAAATATTTTTCCAAGCACTTTTATACCCTTATTTCATTTTGATATCCCAAAGTATTTTTAAGGCATGATACTCCCAAGTATCAATACAGTCACATTGATATTCATGTCTACATAGACTACGTCCCATTTGTTTGTCTGTTAATTTTGTAGTATGTGCTTAGAGACTTGGGTAAAGTGGATCCATATGTACCACATGCTAATCACATATAAAGTGTGTGATATGAACTTAATGAAAATCCTAGCTAATAGAATCTGAACAAGGTACCAAAGTGAAATGCGATTAAGACTTTAAGGTATCAAAGTGTTAAAAAATATATTAGGGTAGCAAACTAATGTAGGATCAATACTTACGAGTATCGAAATGTTAGAAAAGTACTTTGGGACTTTAAAGTCAAAAGTACATAAACTTTGGGGTAGCAAAGAGAAAATAAGCCACCAAATAGCCAAAAAGAAAATTTCTATTTTAGTCCTTCAAATAATTGAAATTGTTATTAGGTCCTCCAATTCTTAAGCTATTTTCAAATTAGTCCCTCAAATCATTAAAATTGTTATTAGATCTTTTGATTCTTAAGCTATTAATCTTCCAAAATAATAGTAGACTTAACAATTATAGGGATCCATTTGAAACAGTCTATGAGAATTGAGAGGCCCACGGAAATGTCAATGTCCAACTTTAACAAATCTCTACGTTTCTTTACACAAACAAATCAATGCCCCATTCAGTAAGCTATTTGAGAACCAAACTGAAAATTAGCCACCAAAATAACCCCAAGGGCTTTCCCTGTATTAGTCCCTAAAATCATCCTTCAAATCAGTGAAATTATTATTCGGTCCCCCAATGTTTAAGCTATTTTGAAATTATTCCCTCAAAGAATTAAAATTGATATTAGCTCTCCTGGTTCTTAAGTTATTTTGTAATTAATCCTTCAAATCAAGAGTAGAACTAACAATTGGAGAGTTAAAACTCTAATTATGACAATTGAGGGTGTAATGAAAACTTCAATAAGGGACAAGTGACAACTCCATAGAGTACGCCCTTGCAATGCGTGGGCTCTCAAACTAGTAACCCTAAACAGCAAAATATCATGAAAGCAAAGCAGACAAAGAAATAAGAAACTGTTTTTTACTGTTTAGTTTTAAACATTGAGCTTAGTGGCTAGGCCGGAGGCTTATTTATCATTGCTAAGGCTAGAGGCCTATTGACCCAAATTATAAATAATATGAAAGGATATGAGGGCTCCATACAAGGCCCAAGTAGAGAATTCAGGCTCTGCGACATTTAGCTTACAATATACTATTTTTCAGATGCCCACCTCCAAAATCTAAGGGCGTTTCCAGCAGCGCTCCTCCCGAGTCAATGATTCGACGATTCCAACAAGTTGATGTGAAGAATAAATCCCATGCTGGCCCCCCCAAAAAAAAAAAAGTATATGCAACAGTCTCCATTCATTTAATAGAGAATTCATATCTTAGGGCATCTAGAACTACTAGCTAAAGTTAAAAGGATATATAAATAAGAATGTAATATGCAAAGCTATGCGATTTGTCACTCTCTTTTTCATGGATTCCAATCTCATCTTTGCTTTATATGATAATATTTTATTTTGTTCGAAATGAAAATAGATTGTTATAGATGAGAACTCAAGTTGACTAGTGGGAAGTCCAGATGAACAAGAATTAAATAAGAATATCTCTTTTGTGTGGAGAATTTTTTTGTCGCCTCAACAAATTTCTTTCCCTCCAATATTTGAATTTTTTTTAATTTTTGTTGTTTAATGAGAGATTCTTTGTACTAGTTTTTCCAATTTACCATCTCTCTTTAAAAATAAAGGTCAATTGTATTTTCAAAAGTTATCTTTTGGCACATGCCCTTGTTTCCTTTTACTCACTGGATTATTCAACTTATCAAAACGTTTTGATACAATTCATACTTATTTCGATTATGAGTCTTTATAATTTTTTGAGAACTAATTTCATCTTACCATATAATGTGTATAATGCAAACCTTAATAGCATGATTTTGTGTTATTTTTTTTCATAAAATAATAATAATTTCTTCTTTTAACTTTTACTTCACCATTGATTTTATTAAAAGGGATTTGATTGTTATGATGAGGTGTTAATTTATGGGTATAATACACATTTACATTTCACGTTATTGACATAAAAGTGAACTAAATCAAGATGTGCTAATTTATGTTTTTTTATCAAACCATCCTGAAAAGTCCAATCTCCCTCGCTAAAAAGCACTAGCATCTTTTTGACATGTTCTTTTTCTTGAAAATAAAACATATGGAAATAAAGCATCTATGTTGACATATTCTTGTTTTGGATAAACCCGTCTCTTATTAGTATCAGAGTTAGATAAGGATTAATAAGGACTGAGTCATATATATCGTTTAAAGAAAAACTGATATATCTTTTTTAGACGTTAAACCAAACAATGGCCTGAGCTTATCATTTACAGACAACTGTCACCATCTTTCTTTTTCTTTAATCTGCCGCATTATGACAATCTTGCGCTGCAGGTGGAACAGTTCACCCAACTCTTCGTTTACTCGGCAAGTCATAAATCAACAAGCAATAAGATTTGGACCTGCAAAGTCTTCTCATTTCACACCAAAGGGTTTGCAAAGAGAACGAGGACGAAAAATATTTATTTAATTTCTTCTTAAAGTTTTTGATGACGATATAAGTTTTCATTTGATCAATTAATCACCCTACAAGTAAATCACCTTCTTGATATCAAGTTGGAGTTTTTTTTTTTTTCCGGGGCTATGTATTTGGCGAATCATAAACGATTCCATCAGGAAGGAGCCAAAATTAAATCTTGATAAATTAGACTACGTAGCAATGCAATGAAATCAGTTTCTTGCTTTGAGGTTTGAGAAACTGAACAATGCGTTAAGAAACTATACTCGCGTTAATTAATTCATTGTGTTCAAATGATCCATTGCAGATCTTATTTATAATCCAAAAGGCGAAAACCATTAATTATCCATCCTTTTCATTGTCCCTTCAAATTATTTACTTTTTATAAAAAGGAAAAAAGGAAAAGAAGAGAAAAGTAAAAAAGCTAATCCTTTTAGATTTTCTTTTTGAAAAGAATATCTTATAATCCAATTGCAATCGAGTCAACACTACTAAGTTTCCGCAAAGATCCGGGTGAGTTTGGCAACTCCAAAATAAAACTAGTTTTTTTTACCAGACTAGAATTTGTTCAAATATCTATTATATTATAGTAAAGGTTTTAAATGAAGATTGTACAAACGAGAATAAATTTTGTAGAGTTGCCAAGCGCACCTTTATTTTTGTCATTGAGTCCAGGAAATATTGGGACACAATGCTTGGTCCAAAGCATTCATGTAGAGATTTACACTTCAAGTGTTGCTGTGCGGTGGGAAATCACTTAGAAGAAGGAGAATGCGATATGCATCACGTTAGTAGTTTTAAACCTCACAAATACGTGCACCCTATTATTAGTGTAGCAACTAAGGATCTGTTTGGCAAACACCAAATACCATGCTAAAATTGAACTAGGTAGGGGCTGGTTCAATTCTTGCCTGATTAAAAGCGTTCAAAATGAACTAAAAAATTTAGGCCAGCTCTAATTTTCCCAATAAAATAAAATACTAAAACTAGACTAGATTTAAACCTAACTAGTTGTAATAGTTTGCCAAACAAGACCTGCCAGCGCAAATACATTAATGCATAGGTAAGAAAACTAATTCAATCGCCAATTTTAAAATGGATGCTTGAACAAATAATTATAGTATTAGTGACTGCAATTACATACCTGGTGCCTTCATTTTTTTCCGAAAAGTTTATATCGAGGATTTTCTTATAGTTTATACAGTAAGAGGGTGACATATATCGGATCATGATACTGGTATTGAAGGTGGAAATATCCTTCCCCTTTTTTTACTGCATAAAGGACAAGTGCCGCCTCCTTGGTGTAATATCCTATAGAGGATTGGACCCATACATTTCCCTCTTTTTTATAGAAAAAATATTCGGACAAGGAAGCCCTATGTGATTTTCTCCTACTACTGATTGATAATTTTCTTCGTAAACTTTCCCTTAAAAATTTATTTTATACTAAAATATTTGCGATAATTTCAGAAAATCACTTGTACTTTGAACTTTTTTCACAGGATCCCGCTTCATATAATTTGAAAATAAGTAAAAAAAATTTTAGAGAAAAAATCCAAAATTTCCGGGAGAGGATACACTGTCAATAGATGACATATGACAAAATTTGATATTTTTTTAATCTGATAGATATTCTTGTTATTTTCAAATTATAGGCAAGAGGATCGGTGATAAAATGATAAAGTTCATTGGGGTTTTTTTAGGCACCTCAAAGTACAGAAAAGTTATGTAAAATAAATAAAATTTAGGAGGGCTAGGTAGGGTGGTCATGTGAAATTAACCCAAAATAATATTTGAACAATCGCTGAGCTGGTCTATCAACAAAAAAACGGAAGAAAGAATCATTCCAACCGCCCTTGCACACGAAACGCTAAACTCGCCAAGCGTTACAAAAATTGTCGTTACAAAAATAATAAAAAATCAAGAACACGCGAACCTCACGCGCTCTCCAAGCGTCACTCAACGAGAGATATACTCATTAATTGTCTGTACCCTTCATCTTTTATCTGTTGCTAGCTTGAATTTGACCACAAGAAGAAAAAGGAGAGAGAGAGATGTCGACTCTAACTATGCCACCCAATCTCAGCTCACCTCGCCAAGACGCTATTGATCTCTACAAAGCTTTTAAAGGTGATTTCAGCTTCTGGGCATTTCGAAATTTTCATTTTTTGGGGGTTTTTTTAATGACCCGTTTTGCTTTGGTTGAAATAAATAGTGGGCCTTTGATTAATTTTTATTTATTGTCGTTATGTTTCCCTTTATAGCCTTAGGTCTCTTGCATGTTGTTCGGTTTGGTTGTGGGGAATTTATGAAGAATTTTGGTTCAATTTCAACTTCTGGGTATTTTAAAATTTTCATTTGTTGGGATTTTTTTTTTTTGATGGCCCATTTCAATTGGTTGAAGTAGCTTGTGCATTGTGATTTAGTTTAGTGGTTTTCGTTTCTGTTGTATATTGATGGGTTTTGATTAATTTTCTTTATTGCAGTTATTTTGCCGTCTTATGATCTTAGGCCTCTTGCATGTTTTTTTACTCGGTAAGAGGGCAATTTAGAAAGAATTTGGATTCATTTTGGATGCTTGGGGTTTGTTGTGAAGTGAATTAAAGTGGTTTGCGCATTTCCCTTTTTCTAAATTTAGGGGTTTTTTTTCACTGGTTTACTTGGTTTAGGGTTAAAGTTAGTAGATGGGTTTGTTATTAAATTTATCATTGTTGTAAAACAAAATTATAAAGAACAATGAGTATATTAGAAGAGATGCATGATTGATGACGATCGAGGAAACTGGAATGTAAAATCAAAGCAAGGGGACAAATTGTTTGTTTTCACCTAAATTATGTACTACCTCTTAGATTTCAGACTGCATTTTGTGGAAATTAAAGCAAGGGGATAAATTGTGTATTTGCATTAGAATCTGACAGCATTGTTAATTGAACGAGTAATAATGTTCCATGACTGTGAGCTAATTATATTTCATCAGAGACTTCCTTTTTCTGCAGAGCGGGTTTGTTTGGTTATTGTTGTTAGTATTTTGTTCATTATTAATTTATCTCTGATTATATGTTACCCAGGCCATTAAAGTGATAGTATAGAGTTAGCTTCAAATATTGATGATTCTTGAGCAGAGAAGAAATTCGAAATTTGAGGGTTGAAGTATGATTTAACCAATCCACTAAAACATCAAAATTTTTAACTGACAAATAATACATCTTGCATCAAATTTTTTTTTCTCTGGAGAAATTTCCTTATTTAAAGGTCCATTTACGGGGTTATCATTGTGCATCAATTCCCTTCTCCTCCGCCCCACCCCCCCCCCCCACCCCAACCACCACCAAAAAAAAGAAAAAAGAAAAAAAGTGGATACATTATCCATCTATGTTTCATGATCGGCATATAATGTTTCACAAGCATCTAATAACTTTGCGAGATAGATTGCAAATGACATTTAGGTAAATAAAAAAAAAAAGAATATGTAACTTATTGTTGAGTGCTGGCTAGCTACTATTTACAAGAAAATATACAATTTGCATGATTATTCTTTAATAAACTCTGCTACTGTTCACTGTTCAGGATTTGGTTGCGATAGCTCAACTGTAGTCAAAATTCTTGCTCATCGGGATGCAACCCAGCGAAGTCTCATCCAGCACGAGTACCGTGCAATGTACCACGAGGAACTTACCACCCGCTTGTCTAAAGAGCTCAGTGGGGACCTTAAGGTGTTATATTTCTCTAAAATCAGCCAACTCTTGAATAGTGAAGAAAAATTTAAAGGTTAATTGCGAATAGACCCCCTACAGTGTCAAACCCCCCCCCC
>JBAKGM010000365.1:34315459-34328596 GCA_037177215.1 Asparagus racemosus | reverse complement strand
ACCCCTCACGTGTTAAAACCCCCCCCCCCCCCCCCCCCCAAAAAAAAAAAAGAAGAAGAAGAAAAAAAACCAATTTTTTGACTCATTAAAAACAACTTTTTACTTTCTCTAAAGTTCAATAAGTTTTCACTCAGGTGGTCTATGTGCAACAATAAAACAACGATACTGCAAGGCGTTTATTTGCAGTTAACCCAAAAATTAACAGATTCTTTCCTCGCATTAAGTGTAAGTTGCAAAATGTTAATGACTTGTTTTTTCCTCGTGTTTTAGAAAGCAATGATGCTTTGGATTCTTGATCCAGCCAACCGAGATGCCACTATAGTTAGGCAAGCACTCACCGGAGATGTCATCGATCTCCGTGCAGCCACTGAAGTGCTATGTTCTCGCACACCTTCCATGATACAGACAATTAAACAGGCATACCTTGCTAGATTCGGTGCTTATCTTGAACAGGATATTCAAAACCTAGCCACTGGTGATCACCAAAAGGTCAGCTTTGTTTTAGAAAATTATCTTTTGTTGTTATTTGTTCTTTATCAAAGGGATCTATAGTGGTTATTCGGTGTTTCTTACTTTATATATATGTGCATGCACTTCCATGTGTCTTGGCTCATAGGATCCTACTTGTTCTAAGAATTGATGTCGCATCTTTCTTTCATTGTATTGATTGTACATGGTCAATAAACCATTTTCCATGTATGAGAACTAAGGTTTCTATATCCTAGAAACATCCCCAACATCAACCATTGCTAAACTCCAGATGCTGTTTGTCTCCTCAAACCTTCTCCTTAGTTTTTGCACCCAGTATTTCCTTATGTTTCCCCAGTACCTTTCTCTAAAGGAAAATTCAGTCATAAAGTATATCCACATTTTTGAATGAATAATGACACGTCATCATTGACTTGCAGCTTCTTCTCTCATATATTGGAGTAATTCGTTTTGAGGGTCCTCAATTTGATCCTTCGATGGTAGCGACAGATGCCAAGGCTCTCTATAAAGCTGGAGAAAAGAAACTGGGCACAGATGAGAAGGTGTTCATTCGCATCTTCAGTGAACGAAGCAGTGCACATTTAGCTGCTATTGCTTCTACATACCATGATACATACGGAAGCTCTCTAGAGAAGGCAGTACCTTCCCCCCATGTTTTCCCTCTTTTAGGCACTGGTTGTAAATGTAAATAACTACATTATTGTTATTATTTTTATTTGCAGGCTGTCAAGAGTGAAACATCTGGATTATTTGAATTTGGTCTCCTGACTATTTTAAGGTGTGCTGAGAATCCGGCCAAGTACTTTGCGAAGGTAAGATTATTTGTCATTTATTCTGACTATTTAAACATTCACAGAATTCATGATTTTGTTCACCAACCATTCACAAATGTTAATTTGTGATTTATTCTGACAATTTAAACATTCACAAAATTCATGATTTTGTTCATCAACCATTCACAAATGTTTCAAACCTACAAGAGACATATCAATTATCTATATGGTACTCTTTAACTTTTCAACAATTCGGTACCATCGACTGTTGATGCTACCTTATGTTCTTGCAGTATTTTTATGGTTCTTTACATGTGCAAAAAATAACTAATTCGAGAATTTTCATCTTTTTTAATTACAAAGTTTAACTTCTTCAATTTTTTCGTTTTGCTTTAGGAAAAACTGCTGCATTTTCCTGAAATCCTGATTCATTGCCTCTCTAAATTACTTCCAAATCCGTAACTTTTCAATGTGGTGCTATATCAACTCAAATGGCGTGAACACTGTAGTTGTGAAAAATTTATATTAATTCAACTGCTCTAGTAGAAGTCTAAACATAACCTACAAGCTTAGCAAAAGCTTGAATCATACCTTGTTCTATTTAAACTGGTCTGAATCTCTAAAGCTGACTTCTTAGTATCCTATACGTTTCTGAGAAATCAATATCAGGCTATCAATTTTGTCATCTTATTTAAAGCTAATATACACAAATATGGTGGTTATCGAGGAAATTTTTTGCCCTCCACCCTCTAGTACTTTTTGCCGAGATCTATTTACTTTTGAAGCTTCTCATAGTACAACAACAACAACAAAGCCATCCAGTACTATTAAGAGCTCTCTCCTTCAATAAATTAAGTGTAAATTTCACAAAACCCCCAAGAAGTTTGGCCCATTTTGTGATAAACCCTCCAAACTTAGGAGATGTCACTTAACCTCCAAAACTTTTGCATTTTTCTGAATCTATTTTTAAGATAACCCCCAACTTTTGTTGTTACCTGAAAATGGTTTTGGGTTAAGTGACACTTCCAAACTTCTTGGATGGTTTTGTGAAATTTACCGATAGATTAATTATTATTATATCCTTTTTAACTGCGTTCAACAAAAATTTAGTGTGTTGTACTAGTATGACATACATTCACAAACTTTTACTGTAATGGTTCATAATTGACTCTTGTTAATGTCCTTCAGTTGCTACGCAAATCTATGAAGGGCCTAGGGACCAATGACACGATGCTTATAAGGGTTGTAGTGAGCAGGACTGAAATCGACATGCAATACATCAAAGCAGAGTATCAGAGGAAGTACAAGAAGGCGTTGAGCGCTGCAATCCACTCAGAGACTTCAGGCCATTACCGAGCATTTCTCCTCGCCCTTGTGGGCCCAAACTAGGGTTTGCAGGGGTTCATGGAGACTGATAGCCTTGTAGTTGTATGCCGTTTGTTGTAAGGGCGTTGTTGAATGCTATTGTTTAGATATTGTGGTTTGCGTACTGAAATGTTCAGGTTTGGTTGATGTCTAACAGCATATTTCCTCCAAAAAAATATGCTTCTAGTGTTATTATAGTTTATGTATTATCTTGTCGTTTGTTATTTTCTGATGTCATGGGTGACGTTCTTGTGAATATATAAGCAGTATCCAGTGACTGAATTAGAAATTAGAAAATTGTTCAGACTTACTGAGGAAATATATGCGTTCAATTAAGAGGAAGTACATTGTCATTAATGGGAAAATGCGTAATTTTTAATCCTTTTTTACGTCTGTTTAAGTGCAAATCTCTCTGTAGTTATGTTCATAATCTCTGGTTTGATATTAGTTCTCACCACAGTGATACTGATTTCATTGCTTTTTATTATTACGTGGGCTTAGTTCTAATGTTGGCCTAAATGTATGTTTGTGCTCTATTCCCATGTGTACAGTGTCTAATTCAAATTCAAACTCTGATAGCAATTTGCCACAACTTATGGTCAACTTAAATTAATGAACTATGACCAAAATAAAAAGATCCCTATTGTGTCTTTGACAATCTTAGCTGAATATTTAAAATATCAATCACCATGAAACATGTAGAACTAAAATTCATGTATACCACCCAATTTATTTGCTCAATTGGATACATGACAACTAATTTATAGCAGAAAGTTAAGGTACTAATATAAAAATAAATTATTTGTTGAGCTGATTAATCATTTCATCACTATGTTTCTTGCAATATGATATCACTTGAAATGTGTGATTTCTAGTCTTTTAATCTTCTCAAAAGAAAATTTCACCATCTCTTTCACATATATATTTTTTTAATGAATTTTGGGTATTTTTTGGATGTACATCATTATACATTAATTGTGATGAACTGAGTTTCGATGAGATTTTGGAGGAAACCAAAATCTCAATACAAAAAAACTACATAGTCATTTAACAAATCACATTCTTCAGAGTATCAAATAAACAAAACAAAACAAAACAAAGCAAAAAACTAAAACATCTAATAAACAAAAAAATTCTTCCAACAAAGTATCAAATAATAATTTTGCATGAAAAGGGTTCTTTTCAATATTAATCCCCTAACTTTTTGAGATTTGAAATTAGTCCTCCAAAATCTTAATATTTTGAAATTAGTCCCCAATTATTCAAGTGTTTTGAAGTTACATCATGTACCAAGCAAAAAATATTACTAAAGTCGTGAACATGACTCATTGACTTGATCTTCTCGTCAATTTCTTATCCATGCACATCATATCTTTGTGTACTCGCACTTTCAATTTCGATTGTTCAGGTTGAGAGATTTAAAACGTATGTTTCAATCTCCATACCATAGCGCTTCATGTAGTTCGATACATACACTTGCACAAAACCAGCCATTAAAATTATAATTAGCCTAAAAGTCTGTTTATGGCAGAAAGTTAATTGCATGGGTAAGTGAATACTTAGAGGAGTTTAGGGACACTTAATTTTCATTGATAGCTGATCGATAAAAAAGGTAGATTCCTACACAGGTAACGCCCGTTAGAGGGCCGAAGCTGGTTGTTCTGACGTGCCCTCTAACGTTCAACTTAGTAACTAGATTAAGCAAATTTACAGAATCTAATTTCAGTGTGTTATATAGGAATTTTTGCATACATTTGAATAGTGGAGATTGCCCACAATTTATAGAGGGTTGACAATGACATATTAGTAATCTAACCGAGCCAGTGCAATTGGCCAATCAGACCACTCTTTACATGTGCTGACATTCTGTTTGGATCACCTTTATGTTTAATATGACAGTGACAAAAAGGCTGAAGTGCTGGCATCGTCCGAGGAGTCATAACTTTAGCTCGAAGAGTCATAACGTCTTTAACCCAACATAAAATGCGATGGCAATTGGACGGTGGAGTATGACTGTTGAAACTGATAGGTCATCTCGTCATTCGAGACATTTCTTAGCGAGAGCCTGAGTAGAAGATACCTTTTATTTCGGATTTGGGCTCTTCCAGCAGATCCCGGCTTGAAGACACATTGGGCTACCAAAGAGGCCGGCGATGCTCACACCCGGGTCAGACTTTCAGATTTATAGGCCAGTTAATCATAACACGTGGCCGGCTCTCAAGAGTTCATTAGACTTTTAGTAGTTCTCAGGATATAACAAAGTCTATCTACCAAACAGCAATGGTGAATCAGTCTTCAAAAATTAAAGACAGTGACTACTTCTTTTTTAGCTCTGAGAAGAGATGTCTCAAAAAAAAAAGGAGATAATCTTGGGCAAAAAATTGCGGTTGTTTTTTTTTGGCTGCTTATGCAAACTAAATGTGCAAAAAAAAAAAAGGCGCAAGATAAAAAAAGAAGAAGAAAAGGAAAGGGTAAATTTGTCCCAATATTTTTAATTCCCTCAAGATGATTAGTATGTGGATTGTAAATGTGAGTGTGAGATGAGTTTGAATCAGTCCCCATTTTAGATATTACATAGTCCTACCTTAAAAATAGGAAAAAAATTGTGTCAAGACCCCAAAAGCATGAAGTTCATGTGACCCGCCCCCCTGTATTTTCCCCCATGTGAATCAGCCCTAAATACACGCTGTACTTGCGTTCGGGCCCCAAATCTACGGAAATAGTGAAAAACCCACTTGAAGTTACAAAGCTACCCTTTGATATGGCTAAATTCGGTAACCGCGCCCTCTCCCACTCAAGTACTGCCTCTCTCCCTCTTGAAGTTACAAAGCTACAGTTTATATTAAGTCTATCTAGGCCTCATGTTAATTCTAATAGCAACAGTTCTTGTTAGTTGTAGCTACAGTTCATGTTAATTCTAGCTGAAGTTCTTGTTAATTCTAAATAGAAATCATGTTAATTCTAACTATACAGTTCATGTTAAATGTAGCTTCAACAGTTCTTGTTAACAGTTCTTGTTAATTCTAGCTAAAGTTCGTGTTAATTCTAAATTGAAATCATGTTAATTCTAGCTACAGTTCATGTTAAGTTTATCTAAGTCTCATGTTAATTCTAACAGCAATAGTTCTTGTTAGTTCTAGCTACAGTTCATGTTAAGTTTAGTTGAATTGCGTGTTAATTTTAAATGGAAATCATGTTAATTCTAGCTACAGTTCATGTTAAATGTAGCTTCAACAGTTCTTGTTAATTCTATCTAAAGCTCGTGTTAATTCTAAATTGAAATCATGTTAATTCTAGCTACAGTTCATGTTAAGTCTATTTAGGCGTAGGCGTCATGTTAATTCTAACAGCAACAGTTCTTGTTAGTTCTAGCTATAGTTCATGTTAATTCTAAATAGAAATCATATTAATTCTAGCTACAGTTCATATTAAATGTAGCTTCAATAGTTCTTGTTAACAGTTTTTGTTAATTCTAGCTAAAGTTTGTATTAATTCTAAATTGAAATCATGTTAACTCTAGCGACAGTTCATGTTAAGTCTATCTAGACCTCATGTTAATTCTAACAGCAGCATGTCTTGTTAGTTGTAGCTACAGTTCATGTTAATTCTAGCTGAAGTTCTTGTTAATTCTAAATAGAAATTATATTAATTCTAGCTACATTTGTGGTTAATTCTAAATACAGTATATAATAAGCCTAGCCACAAATCTTGTTAAGTCTATCTACGCCTCATGTTATAACTAACTACAACAGTTCTTTTTATTCCTAGCTACAGTTATTTTTTTCATGTTACATCAGATCATCTTCGTTCTCAATAGGAAAAGTGAAGCTGCCATTTGTTTCATCTTTGAATGATAAAGATAAGGAATCATATGGAAGTTTTAACCTTTCGGATACATTGAACTTGAGTTCCATCATGGTTGTTGACGATTTAATCTTTAAGAAAACTGACTTATCACCTGAGGAGACAATGCAGATGATAGCCTTCTCAGCCATTATAACGGGAAGGTAAGAAGGAGTAATTGAGAGAATTCTAGGAGTAATTGAAGAATAACTGAGAGAATTTTCGCAGGAGTACTGAGGAGTAATTGAGAGAATTTTAGGAAGATTTATTGCTCATGATATATAACAAATTGGAGGAAAATTTCCCTCCAATGCTCCCATCAGATCGCCATTAATGGGCTGACACTGTCCATAACTTTTTGTCTTGGGAGCTCTGCGTCTAGGGAAGAAGGAGGAGAGCATTTTCAGGTTTTTTTACAAAATACAGCCACTTTTTTGTTTACAGCTGACGTGGAAGGGCTGATCCACATTAAACAAACTTTTTGGGGGCTGATCCACATGGGAAAAAATACCATGGGGTCACATGAACTTTATGCTTTTGAAGACTTGACACAATTTTTCTAAGAATTAATTTAGTTATGAACTATAACTCTAAACCAATTTAGAGGTTAAAAAAATTAAGATAATCTGATTCACTTCTAGAATAGTTTTTAACGATCAAAAAAACGGTCTAAAGTTAAACTGGATTCAAACCTGATCGAGGAGTTTGCCCCCCAACACCCAAAGGGTCCAATCTCGAAATCCCAAATTGGCTTCCCACCGAGTCACCTCATCTGTCATCGACTCATCGTTCCTGGTGATGGAGACAAACAAAATCTACTTTTGGAAATTTCGAGAATCCTTCTCTGTTAATCCAGTCTAGGTTCACTCCCTTTACCGTACAACTCCA
Source organism: Asparagus racemosus (assembly GCA_037177215.1). Taxonomy (NCBI): domain Eukaryota; kingdom Viridiplantae; phylum Streptophyta; class Magnoliopsida; order Asparagales; family Asparagaceae; genus Asparagus; species Asparagus racemosus. The sequence goes on along the minus strand of JBAKGM010000365.1, from coordinate 34,321,238 downwards.
CGCTAAAACCTCGCCGCATCGTCTTCAAACTGTTAGAAAACGGGCGTACAAATAACAATTCTCTCCCCCAAGCAATAAAAATCCGTTTTCTCTTCACCCGAAAAACACTAACATAAGTAGGTCCCACTACATAGAGCGAGTGAAAGCGGGTGTGTCGAATTTTCGAGTCGGCCACTAGAAGCTCGGGCTCGTCGCCGGTGGGCCACGCTCGTCTGCCTTCCGATTTGACCCTCCAATTTGACTGCGACTTCCAAGTCCGTAGATTCACCGGATTTCACCGCACATTCAAATCCAACATAATCCCGCCTGTAGCCGGTCACCAGTCACCACCTAACCCGGACACCAACCGACTACAGCCGGTCGCCACCCGTTTGAAATTCAAGAGGCCCACTGCATTTTGGCGTGAATTTCAATTAAATTTCGTCCCCATCAAGGATTTCTTTACCCACTCTTTAATTGCTGCTCTGCAGGCGTTTGAGCTGACTCTCCTTCGTCTCCCCGTAACAAAGGGAAAGCCAAAATCTCTCGATTGTCCTTTTTTTATTGAGCCCCAGTTATTTCAAAGTTTCATATATTTGAGCTTCTCATGCGTTGGAAATTTTTATATGAAGCTCAAACAAATCAACATGAACAATCTCAGCCTGAATCTCACAGTCGAGACTGAAGACTCCTTCTCCAGTCTGCTAGAACTCGCAGCTGAGAACGATGTCGACAAATTCAAGATCTTCATCGACCGCGATCCGTCGGCGATCGACGAGATCGGGATGTGGTACGGTCGCAGAGATGGATCGAAGAAAATGGTCCTCGAGCCGAGAACTCCGCTAATGGTTGCTGCAACATACGGCAGCCTCGAGGTCCTCGTGCTCATCCTCTCGGTCCCGATCTGCGACGTCAATCGCCGCGTCGGTGCCGAGCGGACCACCGCTCTTCACTGCGCCGCGGCCGGCGGGTCCGCCAAGGCTGCGGACGCCGTAAAGATCTTGATCTCCGCCGGTGCTGATGTCAGCTTAGTGGACGCCAGTGGCCGGAGACCGGCCGATGTTATTGTAGTCTCTCCGAACATGGCTGCTTTGAAAATCGTGCTGGAGGAATTGCTCGGTGCCCATCGAAGCCCTCTCCGTGTATCGACGTCTTCGTTCTCGAGCTCCCCTCCGCTCTCCGAAGACGCCGACGGCGACAACTCATCGCCGTCCTCCGACTCGGTCTCATCCCCGACCGAGACGAAAGAACCCAACTTCGCCGACAGAAAAGAATACCCGATCGACCCGTCGCTGCCCGACATCAAGAACAGCATCTACGCGAGCGACGAGTTCCGAATGTTCTCCTTCAAGATCCGACCGTGCTCGCGCGCCTACTCTCACGACTGGACCGAGTGCCCCTTCGTTCACCCGGGTGAGAACGCTCGCCGACGGGATCCGAGGAAATTCCACTACAGCTGCGTGCCGTGCCCTGACTTTCGAAAGGGCGCGTGCAGGCGAGGCGATTTGTGCGAGTACGCACACGGCGTGTTCGAGTGCTGGCTCCATCCGGCGCAGTATCGGACGAGGCTCTGTAAAGACGGAACGAGCTGCGCCCGGAGGGTTTGCTTCTTTGCTCACACGACGGAGGAGTTGAGGCCTCTTTATGTGTCGACTGGATCTGCTGTGCCCTCGCCGAGATCCATGGATATGATGGGTTTGTTGCCGGGCTCGCCGAGTCATTTTACGCCGCCGCTGTCGCCGTCGGGGATTTCTTCGCACGCTTGGCCGCAGCAGAGCGTGCCGACGCTGCATCTGCCTGCGGCGAATGGTGGGTTGCAGTCGAGTAGGTTGCGGTCGTCTCTTAGTGCTAGGGATATGCCTGCTGATGATTTTCCTTCGATGTTGTCGGATTTTGATGAGCTGTGTTTCTCTCCGAGCCAAGCTAGATTGGCTTCTTTGGCTGTTAATAGATCCGTTCAAGTTCGACAGAAGTCGATGAACCCCTCGAATCTTGAGGATTTGTTCTCTGCTGAGATTGGTTCGTCTCCGAGGTATGGTTCTGATCAAGGAGCGGTTTTTTCTCCTTCGCACAAATATCTTCATCCTGTCAACGTGGAAGCCCAGCAGATCTCTGGGCACAGTCCCTTGTTGCATGCTGCATCACTTGGGATACCGTCTCCTAATCGAATGTCGCCTCGAAGCATTGATCAGCATTCTTCGCCTCTGAGTTCCAGGCTCTCGGCGTTCGCACAGCAGGAGAAGCTCCAGCAGCTCAGGAGCCTAAGCTCTCGCGACCTCGGATCCAATGCTGCTGCCATTGTTGGATCTCCGGTGAACTCTTCGTGGTCTAATTGGGGATCCCCAACTGGGAAGCTTGATTGGGGTGTGAATGGGGAAGAGCTTGATAGGTTCAGGCAATCTTCTATGAAACCTGAATTGGGTTCGGAGGAGCCTGATGTCTCGTGGGTTCAGTCGCTGGTGAGCCCACAAGAATCCAAGGAGAAGGTCTCTGTGAATGCGGGGAGTAGCAATGGTGGAGATGACGACGTAAACAACCGCAACCCTAACGGTGGTCAGATGGAGGAGCATGCAGTTCTCGGAGCTTGGTTGGAGCAGATGCAGCTGGATCAATTGGTTGCTTTGTAATTCGAAGTCCGGAATTTTTTCTCACTGATCAAGTAGTAGAATTAGTGATAGATTATGACTAGTAAATAGTAATTTTTTGGTTTATTAGCATCTACATGAGGGGAAGAGCAAATGGGCGAGTAAGAATTCAGCCGAAGAGATTTATTTTGTGAGAGTTTCAATTATCTTCAAGGAACGAAATTTGTCATCTTGAGAAGTTTAATTTTTGTGTTTTGATCAGGTAAAAAGGGGGAAAAGAAAAGAGATTTATGTCTATGACTATGATGAGTGCTAGTGTTGAATTATTTCTTCTTGTGTTTTGGAGGCAGGCGAAAGGGTTATATGGTCAAATGTCATGTAAACATTGGTATCATTGTCATATTGAATTGATTTATTAATGTTAATGTTTTTTTCCTTAAATCTTCTCATGCTTCATGCACGATCTATTGCTCGTCATTTTCTGTGTGTTTATGCGTGCAACGTGTGGGCTTTTTTTTTTATATGCATTTAAGCTTTGGTGGGGTTGGTTTATGATGCTTTCACTTTTTTAAGAAAGCATGGGAATCCATGATAATGGTGGTGGATGCCAAGATGGTTGTACCCAGTTGGGGAGAAGTGGAGAATGGGCGGTATTTTGTTGGAGCGTTAGATTGTTAGATTGCTTATCTTTAAAGTTTTATGGGCTCCATGTCATAAAGTGGGGGCTTATGGGACAACTAAATCTATAGGTGCCGTTTGGCGAAGGGCAAGTGAGGGGTTAAAGGAGATTTGACCCTTCTTAATCTGCCAAACACAAAAAATCTACATAGGAAAGCCTCTCTTAAGTACAGGGAGTATCAAACAATTTTAAAATTTTATTAGAGAGCCCATTTAACTTTGAGATTTTATCAGAAAACCTCTCTAACTTTGGAGTTTTCCTCAACTTTGGAGTTTTCTAATAAAATCTCAAAATTAAAGAGGGTTTTTTTATAACCCCTAAACTTAAGAGTCGGTTTTCTGATATTTTGAAAGTTAAAGCCGGGTTTTTTTTATGTTCGTCCTAAGTTAAGGGGGGTTTTATGGTATTTAATACAAGATAAAGTTATAAATCTTAATTTTTTGTCATCATTTTAAATATAATGAAAGAAAAATTAGGGTAAACTGCGGATAACCTCCTCCATCTACACTTTCAAAACTCCTCGAGTCATTCATTTATTAACAACTTCGGATTCTTCAATTCATGAGCTAGGGAGTTGGTGCAATCTGCGGGTGTTAATGGCTTATAAATGAGTTGATGGAAATTAAGTACTAAATAATGGCATTGTCTGCAATTTACTCAGAAATTTCAGAAGCAATATAGATTTGAATATCATTGTGCATTTTTAAAGCTAAGTAAAAATGTGCAGAAAGTCGAGGTTCCTTGTAAAAATAGCTTGGGTTTGCTTCTCATGAATGCTGATCAATGGATGTTAAGTTATTCTCAAATTCATACAAGATTTGAGTCATTGATGTCCCATTTGTTGGTTTTGGATTGGTACTATTAAGTGATAATATTTCTTGAATGTCCTATTAAATTGTTTGATTGATAGGTAGCTCAACTGTTGTTAGTTGAGGAACATGTGAGTTTAACTGTGGGTTAGCTTCTCATGAATCTTGGATTGAGAAAGGATATTTTTAGTTTTGTTTGGTAGGTTAGGTGGTAGCCCTTGATTAATGTTTAAGCTCTTGTTAGTTGTGGGGATAAAGATTTGGTTTAAAGGATCTCAAGTTGTCTTCTTCACTAATTAGATTCAAGAAAAGAATAGCTCTCCTCGGTTGGGGGTAATTGAGCTTACCTTGACTAGTAGATTATTTGATCATGTGGTTGAGGAATCAGGATGGTAGTTAACAGGGACCAATAGTATAAGTATTAAAATCAAGAAATTATAGCCTATATCATATCTTAATAAAGTTACTTGTTGGATTCGCTTTTGAGGGGTCATCTTCTAATTTAATATGAATGCTCACTATATATAATTCTAGAACTTTGGTACTGAAATAAACTTTGAAATGATACCAAAACAAAATAGATTCAAATATTATGAATCATGCATTTAAAAAGCGATTTTTAGATACGGTCTTTGAGAATTGAGAATGACTATAAACCTATAGTGTCATCCTAGAAGCTTAATAATTGAAGATTGGAGTTGAAGATAGCTAAATCTACTGAAAATGGGTAAAAAATAATCACTGATGTGCAATGTTGAAATCAGGATGAAAATTCGGTTTGGTGTTCATAGTTGCCTAGTTTGTATTATTATACTTTTGACTATTTCTTTTTTCTAGACTGTGATGAGATTTCAGAACTATAATTGCCCTTTTAATTTAATTTGAATTGTAATATTTTCAAGATATGGAATTTTTATTACTTAAAGATCTTTATCCAATAATGGAAGTTTACCTGTGTCCATCAATTTTTCCAGAAAGTTGCTCATATGTCAAGTATTAGGTGTTGCATTATCTATCTGCTTGTTTTCTAATTGATATTAAATCACTAGTACATTGAAATCGTACAGTCCAAAACTTGTTCTTGCTTGATATTATGTTCCCCTATTACCTAGACTCCTAATTAGGAGAAAATGATGGCCGACTTTAGTTAAGAAAAGCGTAGATGAGAGAAATGCAGTCCAAATCATCATATAGTATAATGTGATAGGAAACAATACGGTATGCTCGTACAAATACCTCTATGTCGACGTATAAATACATGCATAGGAAACCTAGAAATTATTAGTTTTAGGTAAATTATGTGCATCAATAATGTCAAAAAGAGCATCGATCTATCAGTTGACTCAACATCGAACTTTAAGTAAAAGATTTCACCTAATAATTTGGAAATAGCAAATTCTATCAGTTTTTTTTAATACTTTATACGCCAGAAACAACTCTATATATGTGGAAGTGGAAGTGGAAGATACCCATCATCCTTCCTAAATTAACCAACATATCTAAATTTGCATAAAGCTTTCCTAAGTTACGCTCATCCTGTTCCTGACTCTCAATGAGAATACCTAGGAAATTTAATACTTTATCAAATGTCAACAGTTTTCATCATGGAAATTACCACTTTACAATTATTTGAACATGCACAACATGGGTTTTGTCACGCCCCGCTTCCCAAAATACACGGAAACGGGACGCGAACAAGCCCGCGACGTATTAGATCGGGGAGTATA
>JBAKGM010000365.1:34299106-34309139 GCA_037177215.1 Asparagus racemosus | reverse complement strand
AGGCAGAACTTGAGTGGGATAGGGCGCGGTTACCGAGTTCAGTCATATCAAAGGGTAGCTTTGTAACTTCAAGTGGGTTTTTCACTATTTCAGCAGGTTTGGGGCCCGAACGCAAATACATCGTGTATTTAGGGCTAATCCACATGGGGAAAAATACGGGGGGGCGGGTCACATGAACTTCATGCTTTTGGGGCCTTGATACAATTTTCCCTTTTTATTTTTTGCACATATAGTTTCTTATGTTTCCCAATAGTACGATCCATTTAAGTGACATCGTATGATTCTCTTGTCTTCAAACATAAGATTGATCATATTGTTGTATGACTCCTGTTTATTAGAGGCAACAACACACTATTCTTTTCCTTCTTTAAAGTCTATGAAACTATTCTAAGAAGAAATATATGACGAATATTTAGTTGCATCAAGTAAAATTGTACCGCAAGAGTCACCTAGAAGTGCAAGGAGTCTTAGATCTCTCCTACTGTTACCTAAGTTTGGTAGAACTGAAGAGTGATCAAGGAATCACTTGGAGGCTTTCACAGTCTGCCAATTCTATACGTGATAATTGAATAAAGTTGTTAGAAGAAAACACTAGAATGTTTCCGAGTGTTGGATTCTCGACAATGGCATAACTGTATGAAATTATTGGAAATGATGTAATCTCTAAGGGTGAGAAGTTTTAAATGAATTCATGGAGATCATCTTCAATCAAGATAAAGTTTATAAGCTTTAAAGAACCTACCAGAACGAAAAGTCTTATAAAGTAATGTAGAATAGATGAGACATCATTTTCTGAGGCTCCTTAGATGCTGCAATATAATCTGTTATGGTTGGCACAATTCTGACCAATGCAAGGCACTAAGGCATTTTCTGATACCTCGACGTTCTATGAGCTTGCGTATAGGACAAATAGATAGTTCAATAGTTCTACAGTCAACCGAGGGCAAAGGGTCGATAATTCAAATATCATTGGGAAGGAAACAGAAAAAGGGTTCATAATTTGAATGGCTGATTGTCTTCAGGTGCCCTAATAAGAAAACCCTGCATGACTTTGTAATTCTTAACCCAAAAACCAAATGGGAAGCTGGGACTACAGGTGCCCTAATAAGAAAACTCTGCATGACTTTGTAATTCTTAACCCAAAAACCAAATTGGAAGCTGGGTCTGCAGTCCAGTCTCTCAGTCAGTGACATATTTCTGCATAAAGAAACTTGCAAGTTCTGTAATCAGAGCAGGCAATTTGAGAAACTGAGTTCAAATACTAACAGATATAAGAAAGATTTATTTATTTATTATTATATATCTTTTGTTATGTTCAAATAAATGTTGTGGATCCCTATATTTTGGAGCCAACATTTAATAGCTATTTTGTTACAATTTATCATTATAAATTAATATGGGGACACAATATTTTGTTACAATTTATCATTACAATTTATATTTTATAGCCTTCAGGAATTTACAGCATGCGTTCAGTCCGGGACATGGTCAAAAGGAAGTGTTAAAGCCTAGATTTATACAATTTAGTTTCCTGCCAATAAAGTTTCTATTTCTACTGGAAATTTAACAAGATAAGGATCAGTTTTGATTACACTATTATTGAAATACCAATGATATTGTTATCAGCAATGCAAATTATTTAATTATCACAATATTGCATTAAAAAAAAAATCTTCTTTACTTGTCTATTGATTTATAGATACCAAACTTTCTGAAGATGTGAAGAATAAATAGCATGGCAATCTGGAAGAGGAACTGAGCAAGTTCATGTTTTTCTCCTAAGTCCTAACATAGTTCTCTACTAACTATAATTTCAAGCTCACAGGCTTCTGATAATGTCCTTCTACGACATGCAAAAGCGTCCGGTACTTTCTCCTCGACATGCACTGCACCTGCAAAGAAGAGGGAAAATCTGGATGCTGTTCTAGGAAGCTTGTGGGCCCCATATAATTGGTCTTCTTTCTCTGGATGCATGGGGATGTCAATGTATGTTTTCTCCTATTTCCTTTTTTCCCCTTGAATTAATGCTTTTTGTTGTTTCATTCTAACCGTATTAGTGTCAGACAAAAGGTGTTGCAGGCTAGTAACGTTACTGGTTATGTCACATGCTCCTTGTGTCGCCATTCTTCTCCTCTTCAGCAAGCCTATTAATGTTGGTTCATTCAACCTTTCCCCATTCACTAAGTCCATATTTCTTAATTCTATTCACCCTCCTGTTCTCGCCATGGAGAGCAAGAGAAGGAGCAATCTGAGCTTCCTCCATGACTTCATCATTCAACACATCTTCTCCTTCCTCCCAACAAAAGAATCCATCAGAACCTGCATTCTCTCCAAACAATTTTACAATACTTGGGCCTTTGTTCCTGCCGTGAACTTTTCCATTGCTTCTGATCAGATCCTTGGCAATGATAGTGTTAGCTCGTGGGTTGATTATGCAGTAGCTTATGATATTCAAGAAGTAGAGATCAACCTTAACTGGGAAACCGATGCCGGGATACTTGAACTTCTCTATCACTGCCAATCCCTTGAGGCTTTGACTCTTAAGGCAGTTCTTTTCTGGTCTCTCCAGCTGCCAGAACCCCGTACTTGCTATTTTCGCAATCGTAGAATCCTAAACCTCGTGCTTAACAATCTAGTTCCTGCAGATTCTATGGGGAAATCATCTCTAACTGTTGCAATCTAGAACCCCAGTTCTTGCTGCTGTGTGCTTTGAGGTTATTAATGTTTCTGGTCCCAGTCTTAGGATTGGATTCACTTTTCTCTGTTGTTTCAAAGTACTTGTTTCTTGCCCTGTGCTTGAGTATTTCATACTTGAGATTGGAGAAAGACTGGAGCATTTTCATGATGATATACCTTGCTTGCGAAGGGCGGAAATTGAAATGCCTGCTATCAACTCTGAGAGTTATTTGTTTTGGCTCCAAGTCGTTGAAGGTGTTATGCATGCATCTAGTCTTCACTTCATTTATGTAGATTATACGGTATGATTCATTATTACCTGATATGGAATTTCTGTTAGTACCAATGTTTATGTCAATATAAATGTACTTAACTTCAGAAGAAGGTAAAGTTGAGTTGCTTGTAGGAGATTAGTATCTTTGTCTGGTTATTACAAAAGTACTGAAAAGAAAAAAAATGAATACAGTTTGTATCACAATATTTCTTGCAATATCATTGAAAAATTCTCCACCACATGATAATGAGAATTCAAATTGAATTTCATGCTTCATGCCTTCTTTCATTTCATTGTCTTTTCCTTATTATTAGTTTTTTTAATCAACTCAGATGTAACTAGAAACTAAAATACATTTTAGTGGGCTGTTTTTTTCCTACTTGTAAATTAAGAAACTTATTTCCATAATACATAATGTCTATGCTTCTCAATTCTTTGAATTTAGAAGCGCAAACATGCAACTCTGAAGTTGTGTTACTTATTAGAGCTTACTGTCTCTATTTCGTTGAATTGCTGTTGGTACACCGATTACTTTTGAATAGTCCACAAAGATGATCCACCTATCAAATAAAATGTTTGAGCTGCCACTGGAAAGACAATAACAAAATTTCTTTGATGAGAATGTCTTAAGAGCATATTTTTTTACCTTCTAGTCTGTGATGTAAGAGGTAAACCTATGATAGAAAGGGGGGAAGTAGAGGGGCAAAGCACTGAAACTAGAAGAAACTGGCTCATTCTGGTGCATGTAGGAATCTAAGTCTTTGAGCAGGAGAACTTGCATTGTATGGTTACCTTCACTATTTAGAAAGCATAGGAGCTGGCATATTAATCTTGAAAAGTCACATATAAGTATTAGGTTCTGTGTAAGATGTGTTAATTGAATAATTCAAGTTTCATCATTGTAGCTTGTATCATGCCAAATAGCTCTAATACACTAGCTGAGTGATGGTATAGCATGTGATTATGTTGTCAAGTAACTATGACCTATTGTCATTATCCTGCTATATGTTTGGATTTAAATGGATTCTATATCTGCATACCTAACAACATTTCTTGTATGTTTCGATCCAATAGATCAAGTTTTATCCAATCAAATTGATCTATTTAACCATGGAATCTTTTACGAACTATAGAAGATAATACAGTGAAATAGTCAGATGACTATTATTGATTAGAAGACAGTAATATATAGAGATTCAAGCAATCTAATAAATTTTGCATCTGCATTACTGCTCTTGTTATATATATAGCCCAAAATTCCTCTATTAATATGGCGAAAGCTTTTGTATCTTGTAAGCAATTAGGGTAGCCTCCATTTTCTCAGTGATGTCAATTCTCTGACTCCCAACTACATCTCGCTCCAAGCATACTTGGGGTGAAATGAATCCTATATACCGTGGATATGATACTCACCATATCTGTATCTACTTATTAATCATGGATGCAGATATGAGTTCATATATGTCAAGTTAAGAAAAACTCAAATCTATATCTGCCAAAATCGAATAAGGATATAAATCAAATAATATGGATGTGAAAAGAATATGAGGAAAACAGATAAGATTTTGACACATATATAGGTTATGTGCTATGAGAGAGTCCACTAATTTGCTTGGCGTATCTGAAAATCTAGATAAGATCCTTGCATAATCAAAATTAATCTCAAATCCTTTAACCTAATGGTAAAAGCAATTGAGGCTGTATGATGGACATATATTCGTATACACATCTGGATATTTCACGATATATCTGTATCTATATCTTGTCAAGTATAGATATTTAGTATTCATATTTGTTTCCTACCGGATATGGATAAAGATATATCTAGGGGTACATATATTTTTTTGGACTCTTAAAGCACACCCTTCTAGCTCCAGTATTGAAAACATCACACCTATGACCGTTCAAGCTCCTATAACCTCATCCATTGGAACAACGGCACCATGTTGCGGAATGGATCTCTCCTATATTCATTCCCTTCTCATTCTAATCTCTTATATTTACTCTTTCTATTTGAACTATGTTGAAACCAGTTGTTTTAAGATGGAAACTTGACCTCAAATCACACAACATTTCAGAAAACAATAATTATAGAGGACATAGCTATACTGTCTCTTTGTATCAAATTGAAATTCTATGTCTCTCTAAACTTGTTTCTTTATATGCATCGTAGCCACGGAAAATGGCAGACATTTGGAAATGTTTATGTTGCAACATGTTTTTGGAACACAAAAAGATAACATGTGCATAGGATTTACTGATAAGATAAAAGGAAGAAATATACAGTCGCCTGTAGCCTATCCTCAGGACAAAGTGGGGTGTGAATTATTCACTGATCACTGTGAGTTATAGATATAGAAAGTCTCTCGAATCCTAATTCCAAATACACTCCAAATTTCATATACATAGGTGTTAAGGAATATTATAGTTAAGGAATATTGTAGAGATCTATTAGATTAGGAATAATATATTAGAAATATGTGATTGAGAGATATTCCTGATACTAATTGGATATGATTTTATATCATACCTATTTTGTAATCCTCCTAACCTCTATTTAAGAGAGATTAGAGTTAGATGAATAATAACTTCGCACTATCTATTTACTATCAATAGGCGACTACATTCTTTAGCAAGATGCACATATAAGAATCTGAATACAAATTCCATACGGGGAAGAGCTAAAATAGGATACTTCCCTATCATGGGAACATAGTCCTTGCGTCACTGTATGAGTTGAATATTAGTTACCGGTTTTGAGACTATCGGATAAAGTCCTTTCCTATAGAAACCCCTTCATGTTTTTATTTCTGCATCATGATTTGTGTCAGGATATCAAATTTATCTGGAATCATAGCGTTGAAGGTACGCATAACACTTTTAGTGACGTGAGCTCTACAACATCGGCATCAACTGCTTATTCTATTGCATTGTCAGCCCTTCAACCTATTTAATTGGAAAGTGAAATATGGACATTGTTTGCATGCATTAACCACTGCATTGACATCACATTCTTTTTCTTTTGTGTTTCTGTCCATCAGCTACTTGATTCTGTTCGCGAATTTGAATTTCCTTGTATTAACCATTTCAGGCATTGTTTGTGTGCAATAAAAGCTCGTACTATGTTGTTCACTCGAAAAAAGAAACAAGGAACTATTTTTTGCTTCAATAAAAGGAACTTTTATGTATAGGCCCTTATCAAACATTTGGATGCAGTATCTTGGATCAAATTTACACCTGTATTACTATAAAATTTTCTTCTCTCTTTGTTTCCTTTTTAGTTTCTGTAGTTACAACAGTGCCTTATTCCCTTAAGATTGGTTGGACCTCACTGATGGCAGTTATTCCAGTTCTCAACAGGGAATCTACTAGACAACTCAGACTAACGCCTGCCAATTCCCAAATCTGTTGGCTTTGCAATTAGGCACATGCTTTCATAATGACAACATCATGTTCATTGTTAATTTGCTTAAGGACACTCCAAATCTCGAACTTCTTTGGATAAACTTCGAGGTAAGACTCTAATTGTTTGGCAAAGTCCTGGTGTTTTGGGTTCTTTAAATCAACTGAATATTCTGCTTTGCTTTCTGTAGCTTGTGTGTTGCTGCGAGGATAAGACTACAGTGGAAGTCGAAAGTAGTCGCTCTGAAAATTCTACTTAATCTCATGGGTGTCAAGATCTGCAATGTAAATGTTGAAGATGATATCATCAAAATCATTGAATTTGTCTGCTTTCTGGCCTCCAATGTAAGTGTGTAGGGGTGAAGTGGCAATGCTCATTAGAACTCTGTTGGTTGGTTTAGTGTAGTTATAGACATGTGTCATTAAACTTAGTTTTTTAAATTAGTATATCTTCCATGAATCTTTCTCAATTTATTTTGAGCCTGTTTGCATGGATACAGCTCAACGTATTTTCTCATATATTTGGCATTGTTAAAAAGATTTCTATACTGATCTTGACAAAATCCACAAAATGCTAGAAAAGCTTTAAGGCCCTTATGTTGAAAACCCTTGTATCGAGGAAAGCCACATCTCCTGGTTGAAATTGGTTGACGAGGAGTTTCTGAAGGGGGTGATGAGGTTTATAATTGAAATCATGTTAGATATCTAGATGTGGATCCAATGCCAAGTGAGAAAATATCCTTTTTATAGATGGCATTTAGCATGTTACTGTGTAAACATAGTGAATACGGGCTAAATTACCAAATTGGTATTTTTAGTAGGAGACACTTTCCCATTTGGTATTTGTAGTTCTCCCGTTAATATCAAGTTGGTAATACTGATTTTTCACAGAAAATACCAAATTGGAAAGTGTGCCCTACTAAAATACCAATTTGGTAATTTGGCCGCTGCAGAAATTGGATATTAATACCTTAATGTTGCAGGATAAACTAAAAATATCAAATCGAAAAAAATGTGTTCGATTAAAAGTACCAGTTGGTAATTTAGCCATTGAATAAGCATGCAATTGAATGTGTAACGTATGTGGTCATCTTCGTAGAGTCATTAATGATCACCGGGTTTCTCTTTGTCACGTTCTTTCTCTAAAAAAATTAATGCTTGCTTTTGTCCTAAAGCACCCTAGGAATCATCAGAATATTTAGGTGCTGTAGTTAGCTTAGGGGTTCCTTTTAAAGTCCACAGGTCCACAGGCATGAAGTCCTGTTTAACGAATAAAAACTGTATGAAATTACTCAAGATGACAAAAGTAATAAGTGAAGATAGTAATCATTTTGGTTTCTGATACTCTGACATGTTTCAGTGAAAAGATAGTGTATTTGAGGATAAATTGGTGCATCAAGTTACTACACATCTAGAGGACTGAACCCAATTTGGAAATCTGTGATCCTAGTTTCTTGAAATTTTACTGACATTAATGAAAATGCACGCTGTCAATCCCACTTTCTGAAACTTTTTCATGTTAGTAAAACTTGCATCGTAACTTTTAAAATTCTTATCAACCATAACTATTTGATTATGGCTTTGAGATATGATCTGTTCAAATAGCTTATATGTAGTACATAATCTTTGCTCAAATGTTGTATATGTGTTATCTCTCTTTTTTTTCAAAGAAATCCTCTCCCTTACACAAATATATGCATTTTGCTAGAAGCTAGAAATATTGAATGATGTCGACAGTTTAATAGCCATGTCGGTTCTTTTGTTCAAATCCATGTCATGTATATCAAATTGTTATTGTGTGAAAGCGAACCTGTTTCTTGGTCGGTGACTAATATTCTGGCAAGTTGTGGGATTGACATTTTTTAGTGCCAATCTGAAATGTTAAATACATAAGGGTTTCAGCTATGTTACCTAGGTACTTCAAATTGGAAGCCGTACCCATACCCGATACGTACACGTACACGTACCCGTACCCATACCAGAACTTCCTGGACACTTCTGGAATATATGCATATGTTTATTCAGGCATATACTCAATTATATAATACATGTTTTAATTTAAAACAATCCTCATACACGTATATTCTACACTTCACATCTATTTCTTATGCATTGATCGTATATAAATGAAAAAGCAATATCAATCTTATGTAAATTATTAATTTTAAATTTTTAATACATATAAATATACATATCCCCGCACCCTACGTTTTACAAATTTTTCGTGTCCCATACCCATACTGATACCCATGCAACTTTGGGTTTCAGTATCAGTTTTTTAAGATAGAACAAGGGTAGAAAAGAAATTCGTATTTTATCAATAAGATTGTAATGTAACGACCCAAGAAACTCCCACATGAACAAAGTGAGTACAGTGCCTGGCAATTTCTAAAACCTTGATTTATAGTAATCTCTTCCATAATGATCAATTTGCAAATTTTCCAAATTTGATTAGTATTTAGAAGCTTTAGGAAATTACTCGCCTTGATTGAGTACATTACAAATTTGGCAAATTATATTTCTAAGACGTAGGATGCAGGACCAACGATCACCATGCATATATAGGCATCTTATTCTTAATGAGTGGAACCATAATGAGGAAAAGATCAATCTAAAGTAAAGGTATTTGCTTTCAACAGGTCAAAAGCATTTTTCACTGTGTGTTGCCTGATATTTTTCCTCCTTAATCTAATTCACAGAATATGCCATTAATTTCTTGGTTTTGAACAATTGATATTTCTCAACAATCAATGACTAAAGCTGGTCAAATTTACTTCAATTCATCCTTCTCAACATATCTGTATGGTATAATATTTTTTAACCTGTAAGAATGTTATGAGCTCTAACAATGCAAACATTTTATTAACCAAAAATGTTTTATGACACTAGACTAACTGTAAGCATTATTTACAGTATCCGTGCATTAGAAACCTGAAAAGAGTCAAGCTTGCCTTTTATGAAGGACCAATTCATAAAAGTATCTGCCCTAACCAGTGTTATCTCAGGCGCACTGAGCCGTGCGCCTCGGGCACTGGGCGCTTCGGGGTGGTAGAAATGCGCCCCGCATAAGGTGCAGGGCGCATCATGTAAGTGAGGCGTGCGCCTCATTGCGCCTTGATACGCCTCAGTGCGCTTCACTATCCTGCACCATTCTTTAACTCTTTGTACCACATCTTCTTATTCCTCTTCTCTTACTTACTCTTTTGCAGGGGGACAGTTGATGAGTCTGCGGTTACAGTCAACTTTGGTGGATCGAATCAAGGCTACTCAGTTCGAGGATGCCCGGTACCAAAAGTTTAAGAACCAAGTAGAGGCTGGGGAGAGAACCGATCTACAGATACATGAAGACGGATCCTTGCGATTTCGGGGTAGATTGTGTGTGCCTAAGGGCGATGTCAGGAGAGAGTTGCTAGAGGAGGCGCATAGTTCAGTACTTTCTATTCATCCAGGGGGTACAAAGATGTATCGAGACTTGAAGGAGCATTATTGGTGGCCAGGAATGAAGATGGAGATAGCCCGGTTTGTGTCAAAATGTCTAGTTTGTCAGCAAGTGAAGGCCGAGCATCAGAGGACCGCGGGTTTATTGCAGCCTCTTTCTATTCCTGAGTGGAAATGGGAACATGTTACGATGGATTTTGTCACAGCCTTGCCAAGGAGCCAGAAGGGAAACAATGCAGTATG
>JBAKGM010000365.1:34273389-34299006 GCA_037177215.1 Asparagus racemosus | reverse complement strand
TGATTGTGAGGTGGAGGCTTATTTTGCTAAATAAACTACTAAGAGATAAGAGTGGTCAGGCCCATATCTTTTGATGTGGCTTTTAGGGTGGGTCTCACCATATAGTTATCTCTTAGTAACTCATTTAGCAAAATAAGCTGTCACCTCATACCCATTATGGAAATATGAAAATAATACGTATGTAGTGACGGCTCGTTCTACTAAATGAGCTAACAAGAGATAGCCATGTGGTGAGATCCACCTTGCTAGTCACATAAAAGATGTGGACCTCGCCGCTCTATCTCTTGGTAGCTCATTTAGCTAAATGAGCTGCCACCTCATACCCATCTCCATTCCTCCCGTTACATCCATTCCTCCAGCGGGTTTTTTGGGCTTTAGGCATATCGCTAGTACAGTTAATATAACTGTTCATTTATTGACACCTTAGATTCAATCTAAGAAATAGCCTCCAAAACTATATTATATGCAATCAATTTACTCGATCCACGCCATTCATGTCAATTTATATGTTTTGTATTGTGCATAAACAAAAAATTAAGCATATTGGATTGGAGTTACTCATGCATCATGTGAGTATAAAATTAACGATTTTACAACAATACAACTAAAGAGACAATGAAAAATATGTGTTAGAAATATTGAAACATCATAACTTTTGTTCTGGGTTTTTTTCTAGAAACCACCTCAAAAATAGGGCAATTATACGAAGACCAAGTTTTTTCAATTAATACATAAACCAGCTTTGAAGTTGGTTTTATTACAATCAACTACTTCTCAGTCAAATTTTTACTAAAAATCCAAAAATAAGCTTAAAAAATTCAAGTTCAATGTACGTGAGTTGTATCCTAGTAAGACCTAAATACTAAAAGAATTAATCACCTACCTTGAATGTGTGTTCTAAGGGTAATTTTGGATTTTCAGTGAAAACTTAGACTAGACGGTGGTTGATTGCAACAAAAATCAACTTTAAAGCTGATTTATGTATAAATTGAAAATGAAAGATGGGTTATACTTTCCATCCAACTAATCACATCCACATCTATGATTGATATCCTAGTGGATAGAACCCTCTATTAATTTAAGTTTATTCTAGCTTTACTCTATGTGTGTGTATGAGAAATATCGGTATCCTTGGTACCAAGTAGTGGCCGAGCCAGAAATTTCAGCAAGGGGGTCCAAAAATGTTTAAGAGTTAAACATAATAAATATTTTTTTATGATGTTGATTAGCATCTAAACATCAGTACATAAAAAGAATTTCTAACTAGAATTTCAAATTAATTAGAATATTGTGATTACAATAACATTCTTCTTCCCTTTGTTTCTTTAAATTGTTTTATGATTTTAGATAAGATATTATATTACATTAAGTTCAAGAATTTAACATGAGATTTGCTAGTCAAGTGGACAGCCAATGGATATTGTGCGAATCCAATCTAGTCACTTGTATTTTTATTCTATTATTTTCTACGACCCAATTCATCCTAGACATCCATATTTCATATTTTGAAATTAGTCTCCTGTATATTGATATTTTGAAACTAGTCCTTCAAATCTTCGCCTAACTATTTCCTAAAAAAGCACTTATATACCCCAAGTTTCAAAACGACGCAAATATATACCCTCGGTTGTTCACAATGTGAATTTGCTTAATAGCGTTAAATTTTACCTTGGATGAACTTAAATTAATAGAGGGCTCTATCCAACTAATCATACCCTTCTTCCCCAATAACCCCCACTGTAAAAAAGCTCCCAAAATATACGGTTACCTACAAAATCCTCAAATTCTCTCACCCCCAAATCTACAATGAAAAACTAAGGTTTCATGTTTCTCATACATAACTCTAGCAAGCATAAGGGTTGCCCTTGGAGGTGTTGGGGTTCATGCAATTCTAAGTACGGTAAATGGCAAATCAAGTCTCCAAAAAAGATACACACTTGTGAGAGGATTTTTTAGAATAGTCAAGCTACTTCTATATGGTTTACCTCATCATGATTAAAGAGAACCCAACATGGAATATTGACTCATTTCAAGCTAAAAATCTGACTTAAAATTTTAGGTGAAGCAATATAAAGTGAAGACAATAAGAAGAAAATTTATTTGGGATTGCAAAGCTTGAGAATTTAAGAAAATGATGATGAAGAGGAGGAATAGTATTTAATAAGGAGAAAGGGATGGTAGAGTTGTAATTAATATAAGAAATGAGGGTAGTTGGCACTAAAATTTAGTCACATGAGTAGAAGGTGAGAATATTCTCACGGTTGTTTGACAAAAGATAGCAAGTTACACTTTTTTTTCATCTGAGGGTATACTTTTGCCCCCTTTTTGAAACTTGGGGTATATAACTGCTTTTTGCCAAAACAATAGGGTATTTAAGTGCAATTTAGCCCAAACCTTTAAGGGTTTTAGAATTACTCTCCCCAATTATCACAATAGGTATTTAAGTGCAATTTAGCCCAAATCTTTAAGTGTTCTAGAATTACTCTCCCCAATTTTCATAATTTGAAATTAGTCCCCAAAATCTTTGAAATTAATCCCCCAAATCTTTCAATCAATAGCAAACTAGACGAACTAATTTCAAAACATTTAACAGAATTGGAGGGACTAATTCAAAATGTAAGATTTGGAGAATTGATTTAAAAATATAAATGACTCAGTGGACAGATAAGAAAAAAACCCAAAAGAAAAACCAAAGTTGTAAAAAGCCCGTGATTTGTTGGCCTCTTCCATCTACAAAACACCAAACATCATGAGCCCAAAACACCAAACAACTCTCCTCTTCCACGACAAGACAAAGAGCTCAACAACCCATGAAAGCACTGCACATCTTCCTTATTTTTGCTTCTCTGAACCCAAGTCCAGAGAGAGAAAACGAGAGAGTGATGAAAGACACAAAGGTCCCTTGACTTTGCATTTTGTAGGGGGGCTAATGACTCTTTTGCCCCTAAGTAGCTCCGCCACTAGTACCAAGGACCAAATTTGATTCTTGGTAAGCTACTTCTCATCCTCTCATTCAATGGATGAGTAATCAAGTGAGGTCATTTTCAAGTGGGCAAATTTATATATGTCGATGAGAAGTGGTTACGTTACTACCAAGCATTTATTTTGTGCTTGGTATCAAGTATACTCGTCTCTCTCTCTCTCTCTCTCTCTCTCTCTCTCTCTCTCTCTCTCTCTCTCTCTCATTCATGAGACCATTATTATTTCCCAATTCATGTGTTATTAGAATTAAAATTCCTATCGCATTTTTTAAGTTTCTTTAGTATGATGATTATTATAAAAGGGAAACTGCATATTTTCAAACTAGACATTCAAACAACCCTTTTAAACCATAGTTTTGAACTTGGCTATGGGTTGAAACAAACATAACCCATGTATAAAGAGTTTCGATAGATGGATATTAAGGGTAGTTATATGTCCAAGAAGTGTATGAATAATGTTCTAAATTAGAACGTATATCATGTAATTTAGTTCATGTCTAAATAAATTGATGCATATTTACAAAGAGTGTCCATGAAGTTTCGATTTGAGCACATGTCGGGTATGGGTACAACTTCATGGTAGAAGTCCTAGGTAACATTGGTTGCAAGTATTATGGCTGCAAGATACTAACACTAGATAGTATTAGATAAATATACAAGATTATGCTCTCAGGCTTCGAGCCAATTTCTTTAGATAAATATACTCACACTTTTTGACATTTAGAAATTTTAGCCCATGTGTGCATATCATAAGCCAGAAGGTTTCCATGCCAGAAACTTAGGATTCCCAAAAAAATGATCCTAGTATCCCATGCCCACATAACACCAGATAATAGAAGACTGTAACTTATACTCGAGTATCATGAGTCATGAAAGAGACATATTTTACAGTTTGTCATTATCAGATCTAATTGCATCTACAGGAATTCAAGCTAACAAGTAAAAATCAAGAAGATATCTTTTATCACTAGCACGTAAATTTCAACATGTAGAATACTTTCTATATGAAAAAGAAAATACAAAGGAGAAAGCCGCATGATATGGAAATAGAACAGAAAATCTTAATTGTGCAATATGAGAGCAAACCTTTGATTTGTATTCGAATTAACCAGCACAGTGTTTACATGTAAGATAAGATCTGAATTTGCATTGTCACACCCATCATTGAGCACTCCAACTGACGGATTGGTTAGAAACCGTTTTGGATTCAACGTATCAGAATACGTAAATTTCGGGTTGCATAATTGGAATGTCTCTATTATGTCTTTAGTCAATCTTGACACCAGCTGCGTGCAAAGAAAACTCTTAGTAGTTCATGAACATATGTGAAACAACTACAGAACAGAAACCGCAGAATAAGCAAAGTGCATTAGTATAAGGTTAAGCTCTGCATGGTATGATGATGACTAACTATACCATTATCCATCTAACTATAAACTCCTTGACTATGATATAAATGACTTATAATTGTTATTTAAACATATAATATTATATAAACAATATTTAGAAGCCTTTTTTAACAGACATTTTTCTTACATTGTTGTAGGTTGGAGTTCAATTCAAAACTCTGATAATTCATCCCAACATTTTTACCACCTGAACAATACTAATGACAAATTTTGAAATTTAATTGCACACAGTTATGTTTGGGAGATGTCTCTATCCCAGAGGGATAGCCACATTTCATTTATAGCATAGCAAATAGCATATTACGCAATCTTCTGATGTGGGACTAAACAATCTTCTCTAACTTTCCTAATATACTAAACCTCCAAATACTCCATCTCAAACTGTGACTTAATCAATCGTGCTCAACTTGTTACACAAAAGTGAACACAATCCTTAACAAAAAACAAGTGACAATCAGCCTTGTGTGAACCAAATAGTTATCATTTCCGATCTCCACCAGTAGTTGATGCCTTTTTAGATGGAACTAGTGGATACTCGTGGATTTTCTTTGTTTCTTCTTCTTTTTCTTTTTTTCCTTTTTCCTTCTTTTTTCTTTTATCCCCTTCTTTTTATTCCATCCAAGAAAATGTGCACAACTTTGTCCAGAATTTAATCAATATATATTTGGTCTCAAACAATTTAAAACAGTTCCCATTAGACTTTAGAATAAGTCAAGTTTCAAGGAAGGTCGGGAATTAGTGAGGCAAAAGGGTGCACAAAAATATCTAAATATAGTTAAGTAGGAAAAATATATATCGGTATCTGTTAGGATACAAATATGGTTGCTAAAATCTATAACCGATAGGATATGGTTCCGAGTATGATTGTGTAGTGAAATATCATGCTTCGTCTATGAAATATCCGAATATATATTGCTCATACTGTTGCAATAGTTTTAATCTTTAAATTAATGGATTTGAGGTTAAATTTGATGATCAATATATCTATCTTAACGTTTCAGATATAACGAACATATTAATGAACTCTCTTGTATCATATGAACTATATTGTTTTCAATATTATCTAGTTTTCTCATATCCATTTTGTACCTGCATGTATATCCACTCATATATATGCATTCGTATTTGTAACCGTATCCGATTTTAGCGGATATTGTTATGAATTTTTTTTACAAAGGTATATTCATATATGTATTCTTATCCGTGATTGGTAATTGGATACGGATATGATAAATATTATATCTAAGTCGTATTCCGACCAAATGCACCCCAGTGAGGCACCTTCACACTCCAAGTAAATGCATGAAGATTAGAGATCAACAAATTTCAATTAAATTCTTAAGCCAAATTTGAGTTTAAGCCAAATTGCATCTCTGGTAAAAGATGAGGGTTTTGGGGATACAGGTCCCCCAAATCATCATATTTGGATATAAGTCCTCCAAATCATCATATTTGGATACAAAGTCCCTCGAATATATTTGGATACACGTCCTCTGAATCTCATCTATTTGGATACAAGTCCCGTGAATCTCATCTATTTGGATACAAGTCCCTCAGATCATCATATTTGTCCCATAAATATTAAGTTCCTTGAAACAAGCTCCCATGGTTAATGCCCCTCCACCTAACCCAACTAAACTTACAAAACTGTTAGGAATTAGAGTTTAAATTAAAGTAATGTTAAGAAGTTCAGCAAGATAGAGTTGGTTTTAAATGAGTTCAAATGATACATTGACTTCTTTACCTATGCAAGAGGATAGGTTGAAGACAAGGGCAAAAATGCAAAAAAGAAAACTAACAAGGCCATTAGTTTAGTTCGGTTAAGTGGATGATAATTAACCATAGGGATTTATTTCGAAACCTTAATAGTTTCAGGGGACTAGTATCCACATAAAATGATTTGTGGGCCTTGTATCCAAATCGATGAGATTCAGGGAATTTGTATCAAAACCTTGATAGTTTCAGGGGACTAGTATCCACATAAGATGATTTTTGGGCCTTGTATCCAAATAGATGAGATTCCAGGGATTTGCATCCAAATATGATGATTTCGAAGACCTGTATCCAAATAGATGAGATTTGAAGGACCAATATCTAAAAAAACCCAAAAGATTAACATGCCAATGGAAGAACTTTGTATAGTTGATGTGGCAAGAGGCCTGCTTGCACATATATGTACTTTGATCATATCACTTTCATTTAATTTCAATAAACTAGTAAGGTTGTTGGTGGAAGTCACATAAGCAAAACATGGGCAAATGCCCTCATTAAAGTTATTCTCTGGAATAGTCCTATCATATATCTTATATTTGGGTTTTTCGAATTGGTCCCTTAAATGATCACTATTTTGATGTTAATCCCACAAAATTTTATATTTTGATATTACTCGCCCAAATGGCATTAGTATATTGATATTAGTCCCTATGGTGAGATGGGGTTGTAAATGAAGAGGAATATTTGTTAAGTTTAACTTAGTTACTAAAAAAGATAGTTGTGCCCCTCTAACAATGATGAAGATGGTGATGTGGCTCAGTCTGGTTGAGATTCAGTGTATTTCTGTATAAGAATGGGCTTGATGCATGGAGGAAAGATGGGACAGCTAAGAGAAAGAGAAGAAGAAGATGAAGGTTATGATGATATGCATTGTTTTGGGTTTGTTTTGAGTTGGAGAGAGAAGGAAGGAGGACAAGAAATAAAAAGAGATGGGTATTTTGGTAATTTGCCAGCCATGGTTAGTCTTGACCTAAGCATGATTGAGGATTTTGGATGGAAATAGTACCAAAGGGACTAATATAAACTAGTGCAATTTGGGGGGACTAATATCAAATTATGAAGATTTAGGGGACTAATATCAAAATAGTAATGATTTAATGGTCAGTTTGGATAGAGAAGAGGTGAGGGGAGGGGATGATTGAACTAAACACAAGGGGAGGGAAAGGAAAGGGAGTGCGATGTAACTAATTGTGTTTGGATAGACAACTAAGGAATGAGAGGGGGGAGAGTGATGAAACTAATTTGTGTTTGTTTAGAGTAGAAAATAGGAAGAGAAGGGGGCAATTCACTTAAATTCCAAACCCTCCCCTCCCAATCCGTCCACTTTAGGAGAGTTAAGAAAGTGGGTAAATTTGCTTCTTTTTAACCCACCCAATCCTTCCCCTCATTTACTAAAAAAAAGGTAAACAAACACAATTTTAGGATGGTTAACATTCCAACCTCCCCAACTCCTCCCCTCCCCTCTTAAAAAAAAATCTATCCAACCCCACCATGAGGGACTAATATTGAAAAAAAACCATTATACTTATTCTTGAGACCTATCCTTAATATTGATCCTAGTTGATATTTTAGACATAGTTACAACAACAACAACCAAGCCTTTATCCCAAATGTTTGGGGATTCTAGACACAGTTACAAAAGTTAAATTATATAATTTCATTATAGGCCACATGTAGAGTTAAGTAAATTCTTTGTTCTTATTATGACATATATTTTAAATAGAGGACCATGTTAAATGGAACTGAATTTTTAATTAATAGCAATAGCCAATAAGAGACTAATAAGGCCCATTTAGTAGTAAACCTAAATGCTCGTTCAACCTAACTCTAATTCTAATCTCTCATCAAGTCCTTCTCCCATTTACTTCTATTGTCATCACATGTCACACAAGAACACTATAAAAAAGACTCTTTGAGGAGGCCAGCGGCTAGAAGAGGAGGATTACATAAATAAATTAGCTTCCTTCTCAATTTTAAAGGTAAGTTGTATGTAGTATCTGTTTCTTGATAGGATGAGGCGATTCAGTTATATATAGTATCATTTCTTGATAGGCCTATCCTTTTCAATATCAATGTTCAAATAATTACTTTCTTTATTAGGGTTGTCATCTATTTGTACTATCAATATTCTGCTTGTATGATTCCAATAGAGCAGACGAAAAATGAACATTTATTAGTTCTTAGAAGGTGGAGTTAATAATCATATTTTCATTTCATTTCAAATAATTAACAATGAAGCATATTTAGCTTTGGATATTTCTGGCATATCATCTACTTGCTCCAGCTTTTATTCTCTAAATGCATATGGATATGAAACATACATGGTAAGCAAATTAATAGTTATTTTCATATTTACTTGTTCTAGTGGATTTATTTTCTATATTAGCATATGTGTATGTTGATTTATGGTAATAGTTTATTTATAAAAATAGTAGTTAGCCGTATATGGTTGAAATGATTTCAAAAAAATGGTCTAGGATCCCGCCTAGGCCTAGGTGATACTTAAGCAGCCTGCATCGATCTTGAGAGTGCATAGAGGAGCACTGATTGTTATGTGGACTGTAAAGCTTAGGCCGTAGCCTGATTTCCTCTACTGCAGCATCAACTTCCTCCTACCTCCCTGGCCTCCTCTCTACTAACACCGATCACCTCATCCAACCTTCAGCAAAATCCTCTCCACCTTCAATTAAACAAAAAAATAATCCTCCTAGGGCCCCGCCTAGAAGGCCGCCTAGGCGCCAGGTTAAAACCTAGCAGGCGCTTACTATAACAATTGGCTTTTATTGATTCAATCTTTCCTTTCATGAAACAATCTCTATCCAATCTGACTGATCAGTTTGCATACATTATTTCTTACACCTGTATACCAATCTTCCTACCTCACACATGTTTCTTTGCAGTCCGCACCTACTTGATTTAACTTACCTACTTGTTTTTACTTGCACATGTTTCTTTAGAGTTGTACCTAAAATATGTCAAATATAAATTTTTACACCGTGCATTCTGCATTATGCTCGCTACTGCATGCAATGGCATTTGCTTCAAGATTCTATTTTTATGCATTAAAAAGAAGATAATCCAGAAGCAATGTTCCAAATGAAGCAGACAGATAAAACTCAACTGAACATTAAAAAACAGTAAACTAAACCCATAAGCAATCAGAAAGGGGAACAGAGAGCTTACTGGTCTCCTCACAACCACCCTCAAGCTCCCCGACGCCGAAGATCCCCCATCCGCCGTGGACGCAGGCGAGGCCATCGAAGTATAAGGCTTAAACGCCCCGCCAAAAGAAGCCCAGCGAGATCCACCATCGCTCTTGCTTTTTCCAGCCTCCTCCATCAAAGTTCAACCCCAATTTCAACCCTCCCCCAACATCCGATCACCAATCAAACCCTCAATCTTATCCAACAATCAGACGCCCTCTACTCAAAAATGCCGACGGACTCCAATTCCATCAACGGCCCGATCAAATCGGAGAAATCGACGGATGCGCCGGAATCCTCAATGCCTCCGATCGCCGGCGAGAAGTCTTGGGGGACACGATCGGGCGACGAATTAGGGTTAGGGTTTACAAGGGGGCGATGAATCAGGACGCGATTTTGGGGCAAAGAGAAGACCACGAATCTCTCTATAGTTTCCTTCTCCGCCTCCGCTTGCTGCCTTCTGCCTCTTCTCTCTCTCTCTCTCTCTCTTGTCTAAAAAGACTCCTGTTTTATATACAGCTCGGCATTAACCATGGTTAACTAGCTCAGTCACTCTAAAGAGACTTACACAGTTGACCTCAAATATGAACCCAGCCTCAAATTCTGCGTAGGGCCCAGTGAGTGTTGCCTGTCCCTGTGAGTGAAGCTGAGGTAACCGTACCGTGGAGTCAAAGCAGGAGATTTCCTCCGAATTACTCGTCTCGAGGGGTAAAATTCTGAAAATGATTTATTGGCTTTTTTCTACGTTAGCGCCTTGTATCATAGGACTTTTATTTGGACCCTCAATTTATTGACGTTGTTATTCGAACCACACAATTCTTACAACTTGCTCCGAATTTGATCCTTGAAACCATTGAAGTTCGTGTTCGTCGTATCGTTTCTTATAAGTTGTGTAAAATCTATCCGTCAATTTAATAGTGGGCTACGTTACTTGAACGATTTAAAACATCGAGTATATCCAATTCCGCAATGTACGAGGACTAGTGGACTGGGTACCAATTTCAAACATGCAATGGACTAATTTTAAAATGTTAAAGATGTAAGGGCTAATATTGGGCAAACCAGGAGTTAGTTGGGATTGGACGGTCGTGATTTGATTGGGGAGAGGAGATCTTGGCCGTTGGATCGTGGTTCGGGGAATCATTGATGGCGCGTGTGCGTATAATGGGATTCTGAAGTGAAGCCTGCCGGGGTGATGAGCGGTTGAGCGAGGTGTCGCCATGTAGGTTAGGACTTAGGAGAGCGGAGACCACATTCACGTGCTTGGCACGTGGTGATCAGTTGTGTGGCTCAGGCCCCTTGGCAAATTTAGAGGGTCCTGGTTTTATCGTTTAGTGGCCCATGACTTTGTTATCGATCGAAGCGAACCGACGTTATTTAATGGGCTAGGCCCATACTTATGGCACTTGCGTTGAAGTGATAAAAAGGACTGGGATAATGGGCTAGGCCCAAAACGAGGAATGTAACGATCCTCCAGTACAATACGAATTCGGAAATCCCATGATCATCTAAATCTCGCCTCATCCCACAGTAAGAAAAATATAAGAATGGTTTGCGTTTTCTATTTGATAATATTACACTACTATTATTTAATGCCCCATGTGACGCACAAAATTTATCATTAAAATGTTGTTGCATTTGTAAAGGCAATTGTACGGTTCGTACCTGAGAAATTAACGCCAAAGAAGTTGGAAAGCTTCACATCCATTTTATGTACGACACTTCAGAAAATGGAAGAAGTGAAAAAGGAATAGAGTAATTAATTAATAATAGGATAAATGAAAGTTATATATGTATAGTGCTCGTGGTGCCGTGCAGTCTCAATCTTACTTTAAATCTTTGTCAGTGGAGAATTAGAATTCATCATGGAGCTGAATATTTTTCAACGATTGTCTCTTAGCTTTTCAAAGAAATTTCTTGCATTAGTTGCTTGAGTTGTTGAAAGATGTAAGTTCATGGATGAACAGTGGCATAGCTAGGAATTGAAGCTTGAGACAAGCACTAGGATTTCTTTTTATTACACTACAACAAAAGTTATATGTGTCCACACTTATTTTATGACACATATAAAAGTGTCATTTTATTTGCAAAGAATTAAATAATAGCAACACAAATAAAAAGTACAGCAAATCATGACACATATTTGTGTCATTAGATATACAATTAAATATAATTGAAAAAGGCTAATAGTCTAACATGAATTGTGAGAGGATCTATTTAATAAGTTTAAATAATAAATATTAGATTTTAATTATGATGATGATTAAACATTTATGATAGTGTATAAGTTATAAAAAACCTCTACAGTTAAATGTGCTTTGGTGAGAATAATTTTAGAATGGGTGACCTTCTGGGAAGTTATAGTATTGAATGCTCTTTATATTTTTATAATCTAGACACAATTATGTGTTACCACTCTCGACATATACATGTGACGTGAGTTTTGTGATACATTCTCACATGTGTAGAAAGACACTCTCCACACATGATCTAACCATACTTTTAATATGTGTCGCGTTCTATTTGTGCGACACAAAAAAAGTGTCGCGTAGAGACAAAAAATATATCATAATTTACAACTTTTGTTGTAGTGTTAAAAAGTTATCAAAACACTTGCATCGATGATAACATTTAGGAACACCAAGTTTTTTTTAATAAAAAAGATAAAATTTCAAACTTGAAAACCACAAACAAATATTACATATAAAATAATTTTTTTACCAAAGAAGAATAGAGTACTCCCAGTGATTCCATACTCTGATTATTATATTCACCTAGTTATATAAATCTATCTAGCTCAAACTTTCTTCCATGCCCAAAATCTGTTGGGAAAATTCGTCTGAAATTAATTTATCAAAACTTCAAAACTGAAATTAAAAGTTAGAAAACTAGGCCTGATTGGGTGCAGTCGTGGTTTCGCTGCCCTAGAAGTTAGAAGACCCGCCTATCACCCTGGCACAGTTGATCCTCTTTCTCCTAGCGGTAAAAGCCCCCGAAATTAGACCGGCCTCTGTACTCGGGTGAGAGCAGCAGAGCTTATGCTCAGATGAAGATTGTTGCCCCGAAATTTAAAAGTAGCAGAGAAAATATTGGAGAAAGAGAAGAGGAGAGTTGTGTGTCTTCTGAGAAGGAGAACCTCTCTATTTATAGGTGCTGGAATGCGAATAGCCGTTCCTTGAAATCTGCATCCATTACCTCTACTTCGCGTAACTCCCCGCGTTAACTCCGCACACGTTTCTTTACCGAGTAAAATGTGTAAAACGTGCAAAATAAAATCTAGAGATGCAAAAGAACGTGTGCGTGTGCGGCGAGGCGAGGCGCGCGCGTGTGTGGTTAAGACATGCAAAGCCCACAAAACTCAAAACACTATTCAAGACCCAATAAGAGGTGTTCCAATATAAACCTCTCACTATTCATCTCAAAATTCGATGTGGGACTATTCTCAAAGGAAAATATTGCCTTTTACCATGAAATATGTCCAACAGTATTTAGGTCATTAACTGTACATGATCAGGCTAACCTAACCAGAGATGGGTGTTTTGAATGGAAAAGTCAATATCAACACACTAATGCAACTTGAAGGGCTGATATCGAAAATATGAAGGTATGAGGAACTAATATCCAAATAGCTATGGTTTAAGAGACTAATATCTAAAAAGCACAAAGAAATAATTAAATTATTTGATCATGTGAAACGCATGGACATCCCATCTAAGTAATTTTAATACAATAAGCTTCTTTGGATTTTTTTCCCTGTACAATTCTGTAGTGGTAATCTTTGCAATTTTACTTAGTGGATCTATATAAGTTGCTACTAATTTCAAATACTTCCATGACAAAAATGTATGTGTGTTTTATTTTTCACTGGGTCGAAATATTTCTTCCTTTAGTAAAAATATTCTTTTTTTTTTTTGGTTATTAAGTGAAACTTGAGTTTATATTTTGAAGAAATAATTAGGTACATTTATAAATCTTATGTGTTTACTTGCTTCTTTATACTTTTTCTTAATAACAAGCATGTCACCTAATTACTATATATTTTTTAGTTATGTCTTATTTGTACTTTCTACTTTATATTGATTAATTTAATCAGTGTTTGTTCGGTTAAATCTTCTTAATGGGGGTTGCTATGTTTGTTAAACATAACAAGCTAACAAATTCTAGTCCGATCGAGTGTATATCTTTTACTTATCATTATACGCAATAAATCTTTTTGTTATAATACATGATAACTATATCAAAAAGTTTAGAGCTTTGGCTTTTTTATTTTGCTTTATTTTTTGTTGATCTTTATTGTTTTTATTTTTTATTGCACAACAGAGTTTTTGAAACAAGTTCTTAGTGTTATGACCAATTTGTTGGTAATTTATGCAAACTGATAGTTTAAGGTATTCTATTCATCTGCCATACTTTCAATATATTTTAATACTAATTGTTATGTCCTTATAACCGCACACTAAATATCTAAAATTGTTTATTAAGTTTCTCATCAGAAATTCACACTTAACTAAGACAAACGACATTTCTGGAGATACTAAATTCATTGACATACAAATTTTATAATAATTATTCACTAATATTGTATGCAACGGTGCCTGCCTTTTCATTTCAATTAAGAATAATATTTAAATTTTAAATTGAATATTAAATCTCGTGCATTGCACAGTTAAATACTAGTACTCTTAAAATCACTATGGTGTTTTATGTGGCATTATTTTATCCATCGGAATTTGAATTGATGGTAAAGATGATGGTAATCGGACACTCTGATGTTTTGCCACGTAGATGTATTAATACAATATTAGTTGACTGGAGGTCAAAATTGTCATTCCGGTAATGATATTAGTTCGAAAAGCCGTAGTCTCCTTATAAACAAACACTAGTTTGGACTATTTGATATTAGTGTGAATGTTTGTCCATATGAAAATAAACAATGAATTGGACAAAAACAGTCTCAAGATGATATAATAGTATAAGGACTATAGTCTAAAGATTATAGTACCCCACCCTCTCAGGATAAAAAAATAAAGATGATCCTAACTGAGCACTCCTCATTAATGGCGGATCCACATTGGAGGGAGTGGGGTAACATGATCCCACTTCCTCCAAGGGATCGTGAACAGAGAAATATTTGCTTCAGGTTAGATACTTTGAAAATTTTAACTTTAACGCACTATTGCACATACAATTTTACGAACACATTCAATAAATATTTTGTTTGGATCCTGCCTCAGCCAAAACTTCTCACCATCAAGTTTTAGTACACCATAATTGGTGGTATCTATCTCAGTTAAGTTTTATTTGATTCTAATATGTACGCTCGAACATGTTGTAATTC
This sequence comes from Asparagus racemosus, assembly GCA_037177215.1. Classification (NCBI taxonomy): domain Eukaryota; kingdom Viridiplantae; phylum Streptophyta; class Magnoliopsida; order Asparagales; family Asparagaceae; genus Asparagus; species Asparagus racemosus. The sequence goes on along the minus strand of JBAKGM010000365.1, from coordinate 34,284,302 downwards.
TTTTCTTTACAATGTACAATTTGAGTGAAAGTTCTGGATTTGCCTTTGCGAGGGATGATTGCTAGTGATACTGATCAAAGATATAATGGCCTCAGTGATTGTTGTAATTTTAATGACATATATTAAAAAGATGTATTTGATGGTGGTACTTTTTCCAAGTATGAAAGCTCATTGAGGATAGTTGTAATTTTTATTTTATTTATTGATTGTGGTGACATCACTTTTTAGAAATCCAGTGCTCCACTTGCGATTATTGTTATACAAATCCTTTCAGATTAGGCAATCGATACGCTTCTAATAACTTATGTGTGAGCAGGAAATTCTAATTCATACCACGGTTTCCGTATGGATACTCTGATTATTATTCATTGATTCTCTATGAACAAATAACAGTGCAATTATTCAAAAAATTTGTAGGCTTAGAAGCTTGTGTGAATGGTAATTGATACCTTATTACAATGCAGATCCTATCTAAACACTCTGCATGCAAATACTACTAATACAAATCCTTTCAGAAAAGACAATAAATACACTTATTATAAGCTTATGCGTGCGAGAAGTTTCGATCCATACCCCCGTCTCCGTATCAATCGGCATGTTGGTTGTTTTTTAGAATACTCTGCTTATTATCCATTGAATCTCTACGAAAAAATAGCGGTGCAGTTATTCAAAAATTTCTACAATTATAATTTTGCCTAAATGATGGTTGATACGCTTATTACAATGCAGATCCTATCCGAGCATTGTACATGCAAATACAATTAATACAAATCCTTTTAGAATGGACAATAAATACGTTTATTATAAGATTATGCGAGCGGAAAATTCTGATCCATACTCCATCTCCGTATTAATCGGCATGTTGGTAGTTCTCATAGAATACTCTGGTTATCAACCATTGAATTTCTGCAAACAACTAACAGTGCAATTATTCAAAATTTTCTTTTCAACCATCTATTAGCTCATTTAGCTTTCCAAAAATAATTCACATACAAATGATTCTTATTAAAATTAAAATGTTTACGCATATAGAATTTTTATATTTGGACGCTATATCATGAATGAAACAAATTGTTGCGCTCATCATGAGACTGAACACTTCGCGTTATTATTCATAGGAAATCATACTTTATTGTCTGAATTCTTTATGGGAACGTCGTTTTATTTACTAAATTTATTTTTTGACAGATGACAGATACATACTTGGCCCTAAGTCAAAGTTTATACACTAAATAAATATAACCTCCACTAGGTCTACATGGAATATGTACCGTAACATAATTTTGGAAAGTACATCTTTTTTTAAAATTTTGCTACATTCTCTTTGTACCAAACTTTTTTTCCAAGGCGTTTTCATGCATTAACAGCTTTCTTGTTTTTTTCCTCCCTCCCTTGTTATAAAACCCTCTATGCACAAACTTTCTTTCACCAAGAATTGCAATCATTTCTGATTCTTTTGAGTATTGCTCTTCATCTCCTAGTACTCTTCACACATAATTGCTGTTGTAAGTCTCTAAGTCTATTTATTTTTTTTCTTTTTCTTGTTGCATTTTTTGTGTTCATGAAGATTGCATGGTTGTAATAGCTCATGCCACTCTTAAGACGGGTTATTTGTTCAGAATTATTAGTTAAGACTAGAATTTTCTCTCAGATTTTAATTTAAAGTATTATTTATTATGGACGTAATCTATATTTAAATTTGCGTAATTGCCCACTAAGATATTTTGTGCTCAGTTTTTTTTGGCTATGATGAATTTTTGTAATGAGATTCATATTGTGGTAAACTGAAAATATCAAGCAAATAACTGCCCATGTTCCATTTTTTCTAGAGAACTTTTAACTAAGGTTAATGACGATAAAAATAACCATAGAATAAATTCTTTTTGGGTTTTGAAGTACAGTAAAAAAAATCATTTATTCTTCCAGGATTCATTTTTCAAATCTACATTTATTCTTTATATTCTCACTTTTATTCTTTTTGGGTTTTGAAGTACAGTAAAAAAATCATTTATTCTTCCAGGATTCATTTTTCAAATCTACATTTATTCTTTATATTCTCACTTTTATCTTTTTTTTATAGTCTCACTTTGATATATTATAGATGTTACAATGTAAAAATTGCAATAGTCAATTCCTACTGTAATCTCAAAATTTTGGTATAGTTAAAAAGAGGCTTAAGATTAATTTTAGAGCAATGCATATTAAAATCTCATCGAATGCGTATATTTAAAAAAGAGACCCCAAACCAAAGAAATATAGTATAATATAAAATTACAATTATAAAATATTATAATGACTTTGAAAGTTAATATCAAACTTTTGTAAATAAATACTTTTAGTCAAATAACTTGGGTTTCAAGTCTTTCTAAATAATTATCATGACTTCGAATTTTAATATCAAACTTTTAAAAGTAAATATTTTTGGGCAAATAACTTGGGTTCCAAGTCGCTACTTTTTGGGCCCTTAGTGGGTTTAATACCGAAACCCGTTAACTTCGATCCTCATCTCTTTCTCTCTCCTCCACTTTCAGTTCCTGATGCCTCTCGCTCGAAACCCCTCTGTATATATGTAAGCCTCTTTTAATTCCTCAAAATTTCCCCCTTTCTTTTGTTTTTCTCTCATTAGCAATTACTACTTCTCTCTATTTTCTTTTCTTTTCCTGCTGTTTTTGGTTTTTTAAAAAACTATGATTTAGTGTTTAGTATGTTTTTCCTATTTTCTTCAATTCACTACTGCTAGAATTTGATCTGGGTTTTTATCTTTTTTTAATTTCAAAGAAACCCATTTGAAGAAATTGGAAAAAAGAGTGAAACCCATGTTTTTCTAGCCAGTTTGATGCTAAAAGTTGCTTCTTTTAGCAGGATTTTGTATGAACCCCACTTATTGGGGTGATTATCTTGCATAAACCCATTTGATGAGAACATTAAGACTTCATGAAACCATAATGATGTTAAAAGTTCCTTCTTTTAGAATTTTTTTTGGGAGAATCCGATTTAAAGAAGCAATTTTTTATTATTGCATTCATGAGTTTATTTGTTAAAACCCTTTAAAATAAAGTTAATGTTAATGTTGTTAATGTGATGCATTTTCTAGGACTTGTTGGTGTTATTCTTTGATTACTGGCCTTTCATTATGCAATATTTTATCTTTTTCTGCACTTGCTGAAATAAGGAGTTATGAATCTGTTGCTATGATATGGCTGCTGTTTGGTATCATGGAATCGAATGATAACTCCTTTTCATCTTTCATAGCCTAGCTTTTGATTCTAAATTTTCACATGAAAAATGTCTTTTTAAATAAAAAAAATACTTGAAGCCTCATTTTTTACTTATAAGCTTTAACTTGAAGAAACCTAATTGGATAAATTAAAACCCAAAACTATCCAAATGGCTAAATGATCAAGCAGAAGCTTTTGATTAGAAATGTACATGTACAATGACAAAGATACCATTTTTTTTGTTTCTCAGCTTAAGCTTGTTGAAAGCTATTATCAAGCACCACGCATTATCTATAAACACCAAGCCTTTCTCTTATTTTTTGGCACTTTTTTCCTATTTTATTGAGCTTCTGCAAACTTGTTTGTAATTGGCAGGTCTCCTGGCAAAGTTGATCTCAAGGGAAACAAAGCATTGTGTGTAAATTCCTTTCTAGTGTTTAGTACACTTGATATCTTCTTTCTTTTCTGTTTCCTTTCCACTGTTTGATTTCCCTAATATCTCATCTCACCAATGGAATCATTCAATCCATCCTTTAACAAATGCAACTGCACTCCCACTGCGCCCTCCCTTGTAGATAGTTGTTTTAACTATCTCAATAGTGGGGTGCCTTATCGTGTCATGTTCTATAACCGAGGGGCTTGGCTTAATTTCCCCAATTCAGTGTCAAAACTTCTTATCAATGCATTCAAGAATGAAAAGTCGAGCATGAGGTTTTCGATTGGTGATGAGCCTTTGCTCTTTGATTTCCTTTCAATGCTTGTGATCAATCTGAGGACAAGAAAACAACGGTCAGTGGCTTGGATTGATGAGAACCAGAAGTGCTTTTTCCCTACTATTTTTGGCCATGATGATGATGGGTCCAAAGAGTGGGATTTTGAGAACACGGGTAATATGCCCGTGGGAAATGAAGATGCAAGATTGGATCTTTGTCCTCCTGAAGTTATTAAGCATGTTGTTCCGAGTCCAGAGAGACCAGTAAATCCTGCACATGCTTTGAGACTGAAGCTTGAAACACTTCAGAGGGGAACTGATGCCTATGCTTCTATACAAAATCGGTTTCTCTCAGGAATGGGTCCATTAGCACACCCTGGCAACATAATGTTCATACATCGATATTTGCCTAAAGATAGCAATGGGCTGAGAAGGAAAGAGACATTTGAGAGAGCGATGAAGCTCATTGAAGAGGAGCGTGGGAATGCAAATGTGCGATATGCATGGTTTGGAGCTAAGAAAATAGATACTGTTCGAGCTCTGATTCATGGCTTTGGCAGTTTCGGGAAGCCAACTGAAGGAATTCTTGGAACTGGCTTGTATCTGATACCAGAAGGCCGCACTTTTTTGAGGTTCCTTTTTTACTATCTTTTTATTTTTAGATGAATTATAGAAAATCCCCTTGTGTTTTGGTATTAGTCAAATAATCGTGAATCTCTTTGATATAGTCATCAATTTCAATATAATAATCATGCATAGGTTTATATAAGGGTAGGGTTAATTGTCATGTTTTATTACTATAGTTTTTTACATCCAAATTAACTTCAAAAAAGTTCATGGGGGCATTTCTATTTCTTCTGTGAATTCTACTATATGCTATCTAACATTGTGACTTTAATTTTAGGTGAAGTTACCTAATACTGCTTTGATTTTCAAGAAACAAAATGCTAATCTTTTATGGCTATGTGCAGTGTGAGTCTATGTGATGTTGACGAAAAAGGGATGCAATACATGATGTTGTGCCGGGTCATCTTGGGCAAAATGGAACAAATTCATCCAGGTTCTAAGCAATATTTCCCCAGTAGCGGGGAATATGATTCTGGTGTGGATAGCCTTTCAAATCCAAAGTGTTATGTAATATGGCCATCACACATCAGTGCTTATATTAACCCAGAGTACTTTGTGAGCTTTACGTTGAGCCCAAATGTTCAAGGTAATCACTGTGTTAAGTAAATTTTTATTTGCTATATGCAGTTGCCGACTCATTGTACTTTCCTCTTTGTTTATAGATTACTTATCTGGGCTAAAAGATATTCGGTACCATTTGGAAACATCACCAGCTGCAGATTTTTCTAGTCGTTGTTCTGTAAGACATCATTGGTTTTATAATGATTTTCTTAATTATTTTGCTATAATTGCATTGCTAAAATTTGAAATAATTTTAATTTTATTATACTGATAAATATGTTATGATTTATTTTTTGAATATTTCATTAACAGGTAATCCCAGTTCCAACAAAGCCCCCTACATCCCCATGGGTGCCATTTAAAGAGCTTCTTGAACAAATTCGGGAGCATGTTTCTCCTTTGGTAATGGAGTTACTAGTGCATCACCATCAAGAGCATAAGGTATTTATTGGCTAGGTAGCTGATTTTACATTTCACCAAGTGCAAGTAGCTGTAGCATTTATATTTCACTTTGAACTTGCCACAGAAAGGGGTAATCGATAGAGACGAACTTGTCAAAAAGGTTAAAGTGCTGATTGGCGACCAGCTGCTTCTTTCAGTACTGAACAGATTTAAGCGGGAGGTAAGTTGGTTTCTCTTACATTGCTGAGACTTGATGAAGATTGATTTTTCGTTAGCCCTGAGCTTTTTGTTGCTGAGACTTAATAATACACTGGTCTCGATAAGGTGATATGGAATATTGATGTTGGGCATATTATTCTTATATTGGAGCATGATTATCATGATTTAACTAAGTGGCATATTTGTCATTTTTGACTTTAAGATGCTTCAATGGAATTTTATGAATGCATAAAAGCTTTTAGGACATGTACATATCTTTGAAAACATAATTTTTTTGCTTTTAGTAGTTCTGATGGGAACCTGAAACCCACTCGAAGCATAATTCTCATTTCTTTTTCTCAAGCTAAGTTGAAGCTTGAAATCTCGAAGATTTTCCTCTCCTCCATATGCATTTGTATTTCGTTCCTGTTATCTTTTACACACACACACACACACACACACACATATATATATATATATAAGATAAAATTTAATGTCAAATATTAAAATTTCGATTTTTGTTGTCTGTCAGTTTTGATTAAATTAAGTTTATTTCTTTCACCTGATAATTTTAGACGATCACCGCATATTAAAACTGGCGTATTTCCTTGAAATGACAACCTATTTATTACTCTTCTTTTGGTTTTTCTGGAAGCCATCTGTGTGGCATGAAGCTCACCCTGCAAAGAGAAGGAAACTGAACGATTCTGCAGCACCTGAACCACAGCTGAATGAAACTAATTCTTCGAACAATGAAAACAACAGCTCTGCTCAGCCTACACCAGGGTCTAATGGTATTAACGGATAAAGATGTTGGACTAGGTATCATTTCTTCTCTCAAATTATAGATATTACAATACCTTTCATTTTACTTTTATAACTTATATGAAACCGTTAAATTTTCCTAGGTTTTCTTCTCCGGGGTTACGCTGGAAACTTTCATCCTCTACTATGTACAGGTGGTGAAGTCATGGATTCTGCTTAACATGCTTGGATGCAGTAGGCGTATAACTCGTCGACTTCTTGCAGTCAGTGTGAAACTTTTTTTAAGTACTAGAAGTATTGGAAGGTCGAATATGCGTTTATTGTGTTTTTTCTGTGGCCATTTTGTCTTGTTCTACTGAACTCATAGTGGTGAAAGCATGGTACCTTGTTATGTGGTCTGATGTACTCTGGGTGGATGAACATGTCATATGAATGAAATCTTTCTAGTTTCTGCAACTACTGACCGTTTTCATTCTGAAATCTTATATCATGGCTATGCATTGTCGTTGCTCACCCTTGCAAAGTTCTCTAGCTTTCAATAAATTGTCCTCCCAAAATAGAAGAGAAGGGACAATGTGTATGAAACTTTGTAGTTGATTTGTTTCGAAACTTTGAGCATCTACCGCTGAATTATACACTGTATCATCTCTACCTGCAAACTTACCCGTCTACAAACTCATATTCAGGATGAGTTGGGATTAATATGTTACACAATATGCTCTGACTGCTCTATCGCCAACTCAGCGTAAAACCCTGTCATGTAACTATTGGATCCCAGATGTGAGCCAAAGTAACCACTCTTGTTCCCAAATGATGGGCAAGTTAACGACGTAAAAGAGGCAAATTGATGAAAATAGTAGATAGAAAGCTGCAATATGCAATTTGTAAACGGCAGTTACACATGCAACTGCTATTTATTTTACTACAGCTGCAGTTTGAAAATGAGTATTTTACAAGAACTACAGCACATTTCTACAAACGATAGGGTTTTTGAGATATTGGTCCCTCAAATCTCATCTATTTGGATACAAATATCCCAAATCATCATATTTGGGTACAAGCCCCCCTAATCTCATGTATTTGGATGCAAACCCCCTAAATCATCATACTGGAATACAAGCCCCTCAAAAGTATTAGCTTCATTGAAACAAGTACGACAATAACAACAACAACAAAACATCTATCCCAAATGTTTGGGGTCAGCTACTTGAATCCTATTCTTTCATTCCGCTCTATTATGGGTCATCTCTTTTGTTAAGCTAAGCATAATTACGTCTTTCTTGATTGATTCCAACTAAGTTCTTTTAGGTCTATCTCTAGATCTCTTTGCTTCATTAACTATAATATCATCAATTTTTCTAACCGGTATACTAAAGGGTCTACATTGTACATGACCATACCACCTTCATCGATTCTCTCTCATTTTATCCTCAATATGAGCAACCTCTAATTTACTACGGATGTATTCATTTCTTATCCTAACTATTAGTGTATACTCACTAGACCGTCTCAACATTCTTATTTCTACTACACTCATTTTTTGCATATGTTATTTTTTAATTGCGCAACATTTCGAACCATAAAGTATTGTTGGACTTATAATTATCCCATATAATTTTTCTTTAAGTCTCATGGGTATTCTACGATCACATAAGACTCCCGAAGCACTCATCCATTTTAACCATCCCGATTTGATTCGATTGACGATATCATCCTCAATCTCACTATCATGCCGAATGGTTGGTCCTAAATAAGGAAATTGATTACTTTTAGCTATCACTTGGCCATCAATATGTACTATAGCCTCTTTTTTGCTTTTAGTTTTACTAAAAATGCATTTTATGTATTCTGTTTTTGTTCTACTAATTTAAAAACCTTTAGTTTCAAGAGTCTGCCTCCACTTTTCTACTTTAGAAATTATACATGTTCTAGTCTTGTCAACTAATACTATATTATCAACACATAACATACACCATGTCACTTCATCCTGAATATGTCTAGTAAGTTGGTCCATAACTAAAGTAAAAAGATAAGGTCTTAAAGCTAACCCTTGATGTAAACCTATGGTTATAGGAAATGACTTAGTTTCTCCTTCATTAGTTCTTAATTTAGTTGTTACTTTATCATACATATCTTTAATCACATCAATATATAAACTAGATACATGTTTCTTTTCTAAAGCCTACTATATTACCTCCCTAGGTACTCTATCATAAACTTTTTCTAGGTCAATGAAAACCATGTGTAGATCCTTTCTTTTTTTCCCTATATTTCTCCTTCAGCCTTCTCAAAATATGTATGAACTCCATAGTTTACCTCCTGGGCATAAAACCGAATTGATTTTCAGATGCACTTGTCTCTTTTCTTAGCCTTTGTTCAATTACGCTCTCCCAAAGTTTTTTTGCATGACTCATGAATTTAATACCATGATAGTTTGAATAACTTTGTATATCTCATTTATTCTTTTATATCGGTATCAAAGTACTAATCCTCAACTCATCGGGCATTCGCTTTGCCTCAATTATTTTATTAAATAATTTGGTCAACCATCCTAATCCTATATCTTCAAGACATTTCTAAACTTCAGTCGGGGGATACTGTCTGGTCCTACAGCTTTTCCACTTTTCATGTTCTTTAGAGCATTTTTGGCCTCACTAACCCTAATTTTTTGATAATATCTATAATTTCTATCACCCTCTATATTGTCAAATTCTCTATGTTGCTCGCCTATTTAGTTATCATTAAATAATTTATGAAAGTAACTCATCCACCTCTCTTTTATTTCCTCGTCGGTTACTAGAACTCTTTGATCCTCACTCTTAATACACCTAATATTACCCAAGTTCCTACTTTTGCTTTCCGTCATCTTAGCAAGCTTATATATATCTTTTTCTCTCTCCTTAGATTCTAACTTCTTACAGAAATTCTCATAAGTCTTGTCTTTAGCCTCACTAACTGCTCTTTTTACTTCCTTGCTTGCTAGCTTATATTTCTCAAAGTTTTCTTTGCTCCTACACTTTTGCTAAATTTTATATAATATTTTCTTCTCCCTAATCGTTTTTTTGCACTTCTTCATTCCACAAGCAACTCTCCTTACCATCTAACCTACAATCCTTAGATTCTCCTAGAATATATTTTGCTACCTTCTTAATACAAGATGACATACTATTTCACATTATTTTACTCTCATTATATATATTCCATATATCTTTTTTCATCATCTTATTTTTAAAAAGTATTAAGTTTTCTCCTTTTAAGTTCCACAATTTAGTTCTTAGTCTTTTGTTCATATGAGTTTTTCTTTTCCACTACTTAATAGAAAAGTTTAATACCGTCAACCTAAGTTGTGTAGTTAAACTCTCTTCGGGTATAATTTTACAATTTTTGCATGATAACCTATCCACTCTTCAAGTAAGAAAAAAAAATCTATTTGACTACTATTAGATCTACTTTTAAATGTTATTAAATGTTCATCCCTTTTTCTAAATTATGCATTTGCTATTATCAAATCATACGATATTGTAAACTCTAAAATTGATTCTCTAATATCATTCTTATCTCCATACCCAAAGCCTCTATGTATCCTTTCATGCCCGATATTATCCTTATCAACATACCCATTAAGATCCCCTCTTATACATAATTTCTCTCCTAATAAAATTTCTTATAATAATTCATCTAAGCTATCCCAAATTCTATTTTAGTACTCTCGGACAACCCTACTTGTGGTGCATAAGCACTAATAATATTAATAATCTCTACTCCCAAAATAATTTGTATTACTATTATTCTATCTCTAGCTCTTTTTACATCTACAACACTATCTTTTATTATGTTATCTACATGCATTCCCACTCAGTTTCTATTCTTCTCTTTTCCCCTGTACCAAAATTTATATCCAGTCTTTTCAGTTTCTCTAGATTTTTCACCTATCCATTTAGTTTCTTGTAAACAAATTACACTAATCTTTCTTCCAAGTATGATATCTACTAATTCCATTGTTTTACCGGTAAGTGTACCTATATTCTACGTAGCCAACCTAATTTTATTCTCTTATAAAAGTCTCCTATTATTTACTCTCTTATGACGTTCTAGTCTATGCCTAAAACTATTTGACAACCTATTAGGGGATTTTAATTTCCTAGAACACCCTTGCTCACTTGTCATTACACCGGGGTGGCATCGACATAATGCGTCGCTTCTGGGGAACACCCTAGCAAACCACCCTTTCTTACTTATCATTGTATCAGGGTGGCAATGATGCAACGCGTTGCGGTGGGGACGCCCCAACGAATATTCTATAGGATTTATTGTTATTCAATAATCAATCTAGTTAGAAATGGCTTTATAAGAAAAAACTTATGAAAATTACAATGAAGAATATAAGAGATGTAATGACAACTTTAAAACTGTAAAATTGGATGAAGCTC
>JBAKGM010000365.1:34235439-34258501 GCA_037177215.1 Asparagus racemosus | reverse complement strand
CCCAACCTGTCCCCCCAAACCCCCCCCCCCCCCCCCCCCCCGCAAAAAAACAGTAGTTTCATCCCACACGCTGTTCCATACCGAGAAGAAATTCGGTTTATATTGAAAATCGTCTGGCGGACCATTATACTAACTTTTTACAATATTTGCATTGATTTGCTTTTTTTTTATAAATATATTGATAGTTTAGCTGCTTATTCCGATATCTTATACTTTGTTCATAGTACTGACTACTGATTTATTTAAATTTATAGTAGAAAATGTATTTTCCTTCTTATATATGAATTTCTAAACAGGAATTTTTTCCCAACAAGCGAAGCTGGTGATTGGTGATAACTCCTGCAAATGAGAATATGCCAAATATCTTCATTATTTATTCTTTTCACATGCAATTGAGGAGAAATGAGGATGATATTGTCACTCTTAATTTAATATGATCGTGTCCCCACTGTCAATTAGGGAACAGTTTGTGACGAAAGGCTAAGGACAAGTTAATAAAATGCCGTGCACGTAAAGATTGGGGTTGGATTTGATTATTGCTAATGACGATTATGAAAATAAGATAATAGCTAGGAAGCAAACCCGACGATACATTTGATAGCAGGAGTTGCCCTGGATTTGGAAGTAGTTCTTTTGAAATTTTTCAGACGTGAGCGCATTTTTCGTTGATTTTTCAAGTGTGAGATTTGTTTCCAAATATGAAAATAGTTTTAGAAAGAAGCTCACATATATCAAAAGGGGTGCTTTTCTTAAAAAAAAAAAATTTAAGAGAATCCCTAAATATGCTGTATAATACCCATTAATCTTTTTTCTAAATAAAGATTAATCATACATAGAGCCCATGTAATATTACCTTTTGGAACTTATTACCCGCGTAGTTTGGTTGTTATAGATACACCCTCTCATATAGATGTTTTTATTCTTTTATCCTTGGCGAAATTCTGGTAGATGTTACCCATAGGTTAAATTAATGAGTCTATTTGACAATAAAAGAGTCACCAAAAAAAAAAAAAAAATGAACTACGTGAACTATCTATGATAATGAAAATACAGTGGTAATAAGTCACAAAGAGCGATACTAAGGGAGTCTATGTGTAATTAACTTTTTAAATAATATTATTGATTTAAAAGCAATCTAATTAAGTGTCTTTCATAAACTCACACCAACTTTCAAATAAAAAGTATAGACACGTGATCAGGGCTTACTTTAAGATTACAAAAAGTATTCAGAAGCACAAATAGATCCAAGGACATCTCTAATACTCATGGTTAAACCTACTTTTTCGGAAATTATCTTTACATTTTATGTCAACACATGGAAAGATTTGAATCAACCTATCGCCTTTTGAAAAAAAGGAAGAGCATTTGTTTTTCTTAGTAATATTATTAGTAATGAAATTAATTGTGCAAGTTGATTTCGATGTTGACCTTCACTAGTATAAATTACAATAAATTAATAGGAGAAGTGATTACACGGTCATCTAGTTCAAGTTGAAGCCTAATCATCCTCGTCTATTTAAACCCTGTCCATATTCTCCAAACAAATTAATAGTGACAAGTTGGTGGTACAGACCGAAATAAAACAGGGTGCATTTATAGATAACCATGGATATTCTAAGAATATTATGCTGTCAATTGTTGCTTCTTGAAAAATCTCCTATGGAGGAAACTCCATGAAGGATCATACAGCGAAGTAGATGAAAGTAACGCATGTGGCTTTTAAACTTCAAAAATTTAACGTGGTTTTGAACATTAGTCCTTCTAAATATTTAACAATTTAATAAATTTAATTTCTCAAATCATTGAAATTATGTACTATTATATAAGTCTTTCAAATCTTATAAGTTGATTCAAATTAGTCCATACTTCAGAAATTTTATCTGTATGGACTTAAAACGTGTCTGGATAATAGACGGGTATTGGAATACATACGGCTATAACTAACTAACGTTCTATTGCAAAAAAGTTCTCTCTCAAAAGAAATTTTCTCCCAAATAAAGCAATATAAAACTAGGAGGACTGAATAGAGGGACTACGTTCAAATATTAAGATTTCAAAGTATTAGCAGAATAGAATATTATACAAGTACAATCACTAATTTTTAAATTCGTTCTCATGACATGTATCATTTTTTGTATGATTTGCTATGGAGGGCACTATATACAGTATTTTTATATAAGTTGCTTCTTTTATAGCAAATTTATAATTAAAAAAAAGTCCCACACGAGAAAGTAACCTACACATATAAAGCCACAGTGTGAAGCTTCGTCTCTCTGCTCTCCTTGTTTCTTGTATGCAATCTTTATCAAGTACATAATATATTGAATAATAATTGAAGGCCATGGCAAAGAGAGCCATGGCTCTTCTTGATGTTGTGATGATTCTTGCCATATTAAGTCCTTCTTCCTTGTTCCTTCTGTCATCGGCCGAGCTCCCGAGGTTCGAACATCCGGTGAAGGGAGATGGGTCTTTGAGTTTGCTTGCAGTGGGAGACTGGGGAAGAAATGGGACTTTTAATCAATCTCAAGTTGCTTATCAGGTTCATATTATGCTTTCATTAGCTTTTTTTTTTTATAGTATATGTTGGTTTTTCTTAAATTCTTTTCCAGTATGTCAAAGCTTTGAAGTTGTGGTAAGAATTAACGATTATAATTCATAATCTAACATGCTTTCGCAGTTTGAATCCTCCTTTTATGGGCTAAAAATTTAAGATACATTTGAATTAGGATTGCTATGATATTTCAAAGACTCTTTTAGTACAATAGAACTCAGAAGGTATGATGGAGATGATGATTATAAATTTATAGTCTAACATTTAGATCTTTTTCCATTGTTAAAAAGAAAAAGAAAATGTTATGATTTTTATAATAACCAGACTGCATACTAAATTTGGTGTTTTATTTTGAGAAAAACAAAATTAAAACTAAAGACATATTAATCCAGACTGCATACTAAATTCAAACATCTCTCATCACCTTAAATTAGTCATTTGGTGTTTTATTTTTCCCCCCCTTAAATTAGTTGTTTGTTAGAGCATATATCATTATTTAAAATGTTGCATTTTTCTTAGAAAATGGGTGGAGCTTTGCCTTACATGTGTAAAGGAGATAATTAGCATGAGCTGGCTTTTCGGGACAATTAAGCATTTCTAACTTTTTCTGACTTATTCCTGTTTATTCTGAAAGGAAAGTCAGGTCAATATTCTTTGTTTATCTATTTTTTAACTTTCAAGAGGCATGTTTGATTTTTTTTTTTTTTTATTGAAAGAAATTTTCTACTAGTCATGTTCGTAATAATTTATAATTGAAGCATAAGAAGATTTACTCCAATTTTTAACATTTTGATGCACAAAAAACTTTTTGCAGGAATAAGAGGTCACTTAATTACAAGGGTTACAAGAATTTATCCTTGATAAACATAATAGCATACCGCCCCCCCTTTTTTTTTTTTTACGTTCTCTGGAAGAAGAGGAAAATAGTAGTCCAGATATTTATAGATAAATCTTAGGAATTCTTATAGTGAATTTCACACTGAATTTGCTCTCAACAAAAACAAAACAAAAAACAAAAAACAAAAAACAAAAAACAAAAAAACAAATCCTTCTGCACAGAATTAGGAAAGTGGATGGTAACGGTAATCTTCGAGTAATTATTTTATTTATTTCCTCATCATTACTTTCTAAAAACAAAAACTTTATATTTACTAGCATTATTGCAAGTGCAATTAAAAATTCTTTATCTGAACTGTTACATAAGAGGATTAATTGCATTTAATATTCTAAAGTTCAAATTTAACAATTGCAATTTGAGGCGTAAAATACATATTATAATAGTTTTGGGGGGTAATTAAAAATAGTATAATCGAGGGGCATATATGAAAAATTTTAGTTTTGCTTGTTGATTTGAGAAAGAAGATGAATGTGCATTTAATAAGGGAGGAAGTGGATAAACTGTCAATTCTTTTATATTTTCTCATAATTCCCAGTTTGTCTTTAAACTAGCAAAAAAATTTTCAATAAAAGCAAAGCTAAGAAGAGGAGATTTTTCCATAATTTCTTACATTTGTTTATCCCCTCACAATGTCATTTATAAAGTAGTATTTCTGTAGTTTTGACGGCTAAAAGTTGACTTTTAAACACTAGAGATTCAAGTCGCCTTGAAAAATAGTTAAAATCGTAGTATTTTGACTAATTAGCCCACAAATTAGTTATGTGAACATTTTCTTTATTAATGAACACTATTATTTATGCATATTCATATTCACATAACTAAATCATTCTAGTTTCTTGAAAAATGTGGCAAATTGTAAGCCCTGTTATGAAACATTATTTGAAAATGATTCTTTTTTTTTTTGTTATTCATGTTGAAGTCTATTTGAATCGTTTTTATTCTTTCTAATATTGGACTATATATAATTCCATATGAAGTCTAGTGGCTAACATTATTCATAACATAGATAAATAAATTGATTTCAAATATGGGGACGATGGTTATGCGTTGATAGCTTATTTAGCAAAATGAGCTATTAAGAGAAAGAGTGGTAAGACCCACACCTTTCGACATGACTAGTAAAGTGTGTCTCACCACATAATTATCTTTTAATAACTCATTTAGTGAAATGAGCCGCTACTTTATACTCATTATTTCCTTCAAATAAATATAGATAGCTAATGACTATGATCTTTGATGAATAGATGGGAAAAATTGGAGAAGAACTTGACATAGATTTTGTGATCTCAGTTGGTGACAACTTTTATGAAAGTGGACTCACTGATGTAAATGATCCAGAGTTTGAGAATTCCTTTACCAATGTGTACACTGCCAATAGCTTGCAAAAACAATGGTACGCTGGTGAGTAATTTACAATATCAAGCCTCAAAGTTTTTGGTATCCCGCACAACTACCATGATCTGAGGAATTTTGCACAAAGATATCAACTTAATTCAATTATAAAAAAAAACGTATACTATTAAAAGACTGTATTGTAGTTTTACGGAAACATCTGAACTCCATGGTAGTTGTCTGACAATAACATGAAGTTTATTGATAGTAGTTGTAAAATATAAACAAAGGCTCATTGGTGCTTTTCTGTTGATATGAAAGTTTGCGATTGTTTTCTCTAATTAAAGCGGTTTGTAAAGTTTTTGTGAAAAATCGCTAATAGTTCATGATACTTTCGTGAAATTGACCGTTGATTTTGGTTTACATTATTTTTAACTTTTTTCCCCCGTTGTAGTATTGGGAAATCATGATTATAGAGGCAATGTGCTTGCACAATTAGACCCATTCCTCCGAACAATTGATAGCCGATGGCTCTGCATGAGATCCTTCATTGTTGACACAGGTGAAAGCCTTGTAGATTTAAAGATTGTTATTTTAAATTTTAAAATATGAAATAAATTAATTACTATCTCTTTATTATCTCTAGAGGTTGCACAATTTTTCTTTTTGGACACGACTCCCTTCGTTAAGAAGTATTGGACTCATCCGAAGAAGAGCCATTATGACTGGAGAGGGGTTGCACCGCGCAAGAAGTACATGTCAAACCTCTTAAAGGTACGTAAATTCACGATACATTATTTTTGCAATATAACATTTCTTTTCTTATGATTTTTTTTATTGTAGTTATCTTTTTGTAGAGTTTTATATATAAATAACTGGCAATATAATATTTAAATTTGAAAACAATAACACAAAGCTTTATCCAAATTATGCACATAGGATTTGGATACAGCGCTAGGAGCATCAACTGCAACATGGAAGATCGTCGTTGGACATCATACAGTGAGAAGCGCTAGCGAGCATGGAGACACTGTGGAGCTCGTCGATACGCTTCTCCCAATTCTCGAGGTAAAAAGTTTATCAATCAATTTCACCACTCTATACATCGCTTTTTGTAACTTCTAACTCTTGAACTTACTTAGACGTATGGTGCTGATTTATATATCAACGGTCATGATCACTGTCTCGAGCACATCAGTAGTATCGACAGGTAAAAATACATGCTTATTCTCGAATATATTCCACTAGTGTGTACCCCGTGTAGAGCACGGGGTCTTTTTGAATTTACTGTCCATTCAACGGTAAATATTAGGGTAACAGGAACAGTGATTTCCCCCAAGCAGCTGAAAGAGGACCAACCATCCACTGTTCACACTAGTGACACATTTACTGTAGTATGAACAGTGAATCTTAGGATCCTACTTTAAGTATAGAAGAGTAGAAGGGCGTGTTTGACAACTCCAAGTTAAATTAGTTTGGCAGGACAAAATCAGTTTAAATCATGACCTTAATTTGGCAAAATATAAGAGAATGGATCAAAATGGTTTTGTTAGGCCAATCGTTAGTCTTAAACTAATTTTCATATTTTAGTCCACCTCTCTTCTGGTCTGGAACTAAATTGGTTTAGGTCAAACTTAATTTGGAGAGGAGTTGTCAAATTGGCCCTAAGTTTTTGTGATGCTAATAATTTTCGTTTGTCTGTTTGAAGTCCTCTTCAATTTATTACAACTGGAGGAGGATCAAAGGCTTGGAGAGGCATATACAAGCCTACAAATGAAAAATTGCAATTGTTCTATGATGGACAGGGATTCATGTCTCTGCAATTAACGAGGGCTGAAGTGAAAATTGTGTTCTACGATGTGGATGGAAAAGTTTTGCATCAATGGAGCACCACCAAAGAGCTCAATTCCTTCATCTAAGAGGTAGAGCTTTGCTTGTAGATTTCCATTGGAAATATTGGCAATAGCGAGTGAGATGAAACTCTATCTTGATTTTTGAACAATGTGATACATAGATGACTTGGTATTGGATGATCAGATTAATCTCTCCGTTGGTGTATATGAAGTAACTATACATTTTCTCAAGCATCTTCTTTGAAGCCGTATAGCAAATAAAAAATAGGTAAGTTAGTACATTATGCTAGGAGAGTGTTCACATTTGAGCATAGTGACTGATGTCAACTATGTTAACGTTTCATTGTCAAGTTTAATTTAAGAAGATGCCAATGTATACGACACGCTTCAATAAATCATAAGAAACGTGTTAGGTGGGATATCAAAGTGTGTGAATCTTGCCATTCATGAAGTGGCAATGACAATTTTTTAAAGTTTGGAGACCTAATTACACAAATTAAATTGGAAAAAAAAAATGTTCAGAAAGTAGCGAATCACAACACTCAATGGGCGTGTAAAGTAGTAAATCCATTGAGTTGTGCCATTGTCTGTTTGGCCTCCATTTGACTTTTAGGATTGTGAAACTTTTGTGATGGAGTTCTGGCACAATCAATTTCTTACACATAGGAGCCCTAGGTCAGCTAACCCTATAGTTCTTGGATTCATCACAAGTACATCCTTTGTACCATGTTTCTCCTAAATTAAGACTATATGCGGTTATGTTCAAACACCTATAGAAATATAGAGTGTCTAATCTTCAATAACCTGAAATACTAGAAGATCCCTCTGCAATATATTAATGTTATTTGACATCAACGTGACCGGTATATATAGATAACCTAGAAATAAATCTGTTTTGACGTTAGGAGGTGGTAAACTCTGTATTCTACAAGAGGGTGCATCTACAATTAACCTTCATTGCAAAATAATATCAAATAGTAAATATTCAAAGAAACATAAATTAAATTAAACGTGCATTTCTTTTTTATGAAGAAGCGGGCATTTCAATAATAATTCTTGAAAGAGAAATTGGCATTTCGAGTTGAGCTTTGGTGCTTCAATCATGTGAGAGTCATGAAAATATTTGTTAGTTACTGTCACGCAAAATTATATTTCTGAATTCGATTCTCCTAATCAACTAACACATGACAAGATAGCCCTTGGCCCAGAGACCCTACGGAACCCTGAAGACGGCATATTAAACTGAACATGAAGATTCTATGCGATACCAACTTTGTGTCGCATAGTATTGTAAGGTGAAGATACATATAACTCTTGTCAATAAGACAGAAAAATTCTTGGGTGCTCAATGAGCACCAATGTGACATACACGGCACTAATAGAAATAAGACTTGTAGCACAATAAATATTATTTAATACCACAATCTTCTATTTTTTTCATGTAGTTTGTGTCATATAGCCTATTTCTACTGGTAAGATATATGCTATCTTGGTGCTCATTGAGCACCTAAATTTTTTTAAAGCAAGACGTATTATGAACGCTCATGGGGACCACCTTGGTCAATTTTGAGGATCCTTAATTACTGATAGCGCAATTCATGTACTATAGTGATATATTTTAAGGTGACAAAGATCCCACCCCAAAAATAATTGAGGGTTGGCTTGATGGTGATTGCTAGAGGAGAAGAAGAAACCAAAAAAAGGACCATCAATAAGGAGAAAAAGTACGGTGGTTATTGTTCCCTAGACCGCTGTTACTTTAAGGTTTTACTTGGGTACTGAGGGAAGAGACGAAAAAGTTAAATAATGAAAATTAAAAATAGGGACAGAGAGGGGAAAGAAGAAATATTATTTGAGAGTTTAGCAAAGAGAATGGAAGTGAATTTGTTTTATATTGTTTGAGAGTTCTAATAAAGGGGAGGGACATAAAGTGAATATATAAAGTTATATAAATATCTTTACATATTGAATAATAGTATCTCTTAGCCATTGATTTTAATGTCATAAGGGTATAATTATCTTATCATATTGTAAAATTTTACATTGGTTTCCATTCCATCCTCTACCGCCCAAATTGGGGAGAGGAGAAAAATGTGAGGAAAATTTAACCTTCCATTCCATCCCCTAACCCCTCAAAAAAAAAACTCCCAAACAATGTGAAAATGAAATTTCACTTCAACTCTCATCCTCTGACCCCCATCCAAACACAAGCGCAAGATTGTTCTAGCTTTTTATAAATACAAAACACGAGTTTTTTTAAGAGATATAAATGAACTGGTCCAAACCTTACGTATTAAGAGAAGGCCTCCGAATATTCTCATAAGAGAAAGGGCGCCTCGAGTCACATTGCTGATTCAATCATGTGGTGCGCAATGAACTTTTCTTTGGTTGAGCAACTACACGAGACCATTATTCGCAAATGAGAAGGCGACGCTGCACCCAGAAGCACTACAGAACAACGAGGACGGCACGTCCAAATGCTCCCACATTTATGTCCCGTGGAATTATGAGGTCAAAAAAACATGTACAGTGCACTATCCATGAGACACCATTAACGTCCATGTGGGCCCCCCAGGTCAGCGTGGAAGATTCTTTGATTGATGAACACCACCACCCGGATATTATAATCCCCTAACTGCCCCAAAATAATTGAAGCTGGCCGAGCATTATTGCTTCGAGGCAGGCAAGAGACAGATGATGACGGTTGCAATTTTTCAAAAAGAAAAGGAATGAATAAAAAATGAAAAAAGGAGGAGGAAAAGACTGGCCATCAATTTGACCACATCTAGTTCTAGTGTGACATACGCAAGTGAGACTTTCCGGTTCACAGATATGAAAATATTGGGGAAAAAAAGCAAGACTGAAAAGAGAGAAAAAGGACTGGGTGATGATACAGTAGAAGTTTACAAAGCCAAATCCTTGGAGGTGTGCAGTAAGTTAAAGGGTGATATCAGCAAAATAAATATACAAAAAAAAAAGCTTTAAACACTTATTCTTACTGTAGGATCCAAAGAGGACGAAAAGGAAACCTGATTAGAGTTTACAATAAGATCATGAAGAGTAAACATATTCTTCATTAGATCAGACGCGTTTTAGGTCCACGATAACAGAACCTAATCTTTCATAAACCTGTATATCCTTACATCACCATGTTTTTCTCATCAGAGGATAAATAAATCTCTGATTGACAAAAAAGAAAAAAAAAGGGGGGGGGAAAAAGAAGAAGGGAAGAGGAAGGAGAAGAAGATAAGATAACAAATAAATCAGAAATAGACATCAATAAACCTGTGTATATCAAAAATTAAAAATCAAAATCACAGCTAAATTTACCAATAGCTAAGAATAGAGATAAAATTTGAAATGGAGAGAATCAACTGTCTTCAGTGACCTCTGTAATAGTTGTCATATATAGAATAATATTATACTTTAAATAAACCCATAGCTAACAAATTCCCCATTAGCATTACATAACATATGCAGAAAAGATATTTTTCACTGATCATAGAAGAATTCAAAAGGATTAAACTATGATCATGTTATTAAAACTTAGTCTGGAGCCAAAAACTACTCAAAAGCTATTTGTATTCATACACAGAATAAATTTACCGCGAAATGCAGGTGACTAGCGAGTGAAGAATAGTGAAACTGAGAACAAACATTGGGCAAGAGAAACTAAACGTGAAATCAGCAAAGTTACTTTTGCTTAAAAAGCAGCATTATTGGCTGCCCTACTGTTACAGAGTTCCACCATCTTAACCAAAAAAGACATTTAACAATTAAGAGTAAAAAACCGGAAATTGGATGAAGAAACTTGTCAAGAAAGAGCAGCACTTCTTCAGGTCATCTTTCGAATTAATCCGAAAATAGAAGTGCAAGAAACAAAGTAAACTGAGCTATGGGCATCATCTCATCATTTATATCCAATTCTTTCTCTGGACCTCATCACATTTTAGAAAAAGAGAATTAGAAGCATTTCCTGTGTACAATTGATGGACCAGATTCATCGTACTCTGCCTTCGCAATCCACATCTGCCATTGACATGATTCCATCAGTATATATTAACAAATAATGAGGCTAAAGAGAAGAAATTTTGGCAAAGTAAACAAGCATTGTTCAAATAGTTGAACTGGGATGCAAAATCAATATAAACATGAAGATTCTCAGTTTACAAAAGAAATTGGGGAAGCAAGGTTTTAAGTAGGAAAGCATGGATGTCCACCAATAACAAAAAACCTGGAAACTCCTTATTTATACCCTAATGTAAGAGAATCAGGCAATCAAAAGACACAATAAAAGATAAACTCATAAAAGTGAATAAAATTACAAGAATCCTCAGTTTTGCAGCTAATACATGATATGGCTACGGTAATAAATGCTGCTTGGGATACATATGATCTAGGTAGCATGGATATGGGTGTGGATACAGATACAGAACAGGATACGGCAAATTTGTAACATGTAGGATACAGGGACACAGCTCATTTTTCAACTGCAAACCTAATTGCTGAACAGGGTATAGGATGAAACAAACCCAACCTATGTCCAGCGAGTTGCAAGAAGTGATATGAAGTGTAAGATATACGTCCAAGAAGTGTATACAAGTGTTTTAAACAAAAAGGCATTATATAATTAAGTACACCTATGAAAAATATGAATGCAAACTCGAGGACTGTCCAAGGAGTGTCCAGGGAGAGTTGGTGTCGGACACGCGTCAGACACGGATATGGCCCAGATGAGGTGTCGGGGTAACTTAGCATATGACTATAACTAAAAGTCTAAAAGAAAGTTCGAGCAAATTTTTCTGCAGTATAAGTGCCGTTTTCTAATTGTTACTCTGACATTCGAGAATCTTGAGAAGAAAGGCAAATGTGTTTGCACTAGAAACTAGAATGGCAAATGTGCCAGTTTCTAGGGAGTTCAGAAAATTAGAAACTGGCACATTTGCCTTTCTAGCATAGGACAATTCAATAATTTTCTAGGGAGTTCAGAAAATATTCATTTACCACATTGTCACCACATAGGGCTGCTGATAAAATTATAGTTAATGTTGCAAAGAGGTGTAGAGGTAGACCTAAAAGAACTTACTTGGTTGGAAGCAATAATGAAGGATATGATGTTAACAGAGGAGATGACCAAAATAGAAGTGAATGGAAGAATAGGATTCATGTCGAGCTACTGATGAGTTATTTGTTCATATGTGTGATTGCACGGGCAAGTGTAACTATCTAACGGGATGCACAGTAAACTGACAAGTCTTGAAGCAAATTTACCTGCTGGAAGGTGCTAAGGGATGCCAAGATCGAGCCTCCAATCCACACACTATACTTCCTCTCAGGAGGAGCAACCACCTTTATCTTCATGCTGCTCGGTGCCAGTGCAGTTATCTCCTTGCTCATCCTATCAGCAATACCGGGGAACATAGTAGAACCACCACTGAGAACAATGTTCCCATATAGATCCTTCCTGATATCCACATCACACTTCATGATGGAGTTGTAAGTTGTCTCATGAATACCAGCAGCTTCCATTCCTATCATCGATGGCTGGAAGAGGACCTCTGGACAACGGAATCTTTCAGCACCAATGGTGATCACTTGTCCATCAGGTAGCTCATAGCTCTTCTCGACAGATGAGCTTGTCTTTGAAGTCTCCATTTCCTGCTCATAGTCAAGAGCAATGTATGAAAGCTTCTCCTTCATGTCTCTGACGATTTCACGCTCAGCAGTAGTTGTGAAAGAGTAGCCACGCTCAGTTAGGATCTTCATGAGAGCATCTGTCAGGTCACGGCCAGCCAAATCTAGACGGAGGATAGCATGAGGGAGTGCATACCCCTCGTAGATAGGAACTGTGTGGCTGACACCATCACCAGAGTCCAGCACAATACCTATAGGCAAAAACCTAAATAAGATTGCATAATATTAACAAATTACAGCCTGAAATGTACAAGATTGTCCATCCTGTGTCTACACAGCAACATGAGGTATTATTTTTCCACTAATTAGTGGAATTGTTCCGAAGCCCGGTTGAATTCAATAGGCAAGCTTCATGAAATTATTAATCTAGGTTTTGGGCTTTTACTCTCTTAGCTAGGGGTGGTAAATGAACACATCGAATCGAATACTGAGATGTTTATATTTGTATTTGTTCGAATTCGAACCCGAATTCAAATATCCATGTCTGCAGTTTTTTGAATTCGAGCTCAAATGTTCGGTATTTGATAAATATTCATGAATATTCACGAATATACATCAAATGTCAAAGTATATTCATTCTGCTAAAGAATTTAATTTTTAAATGGTATTTAAATTTATAAATGAAAATTATTTCTTTATAGTTATGATGTATATATATTTAATATGAATATTTCATTAGAAAACTGATTTACGATTCTTTAACTTTCTCAAAATTAGTAAATAGAACTTAAGTAGAAAATATAAGAAGGTTGAAAATATAAAATCATGTGTAATGATACAAATTATAAGCGATAAAATTTTAAACGTATATTTGATAAGCAAACGAATCGAATATACCCCCGGTTAAATTCAATTTGTTAATGAACTCGAATACTAAATATTATTTGTTTAGTGTTAAATGAACTACCAGATTGAATATGACCGAATAGTCAGTCAAATAATTAACGAACTATTTGTTAATTATTTGGTTCGTTTCCACCCCTGCTCTTAACAAGCTGAATTCTACAGATATTTTACAAAATCAATAACTAGGTGATGCTCAACAAATATACTGGTTAATTTTCAAAATTGATTAAAATGGTTATAGATTTAGAAAAGGATAATGACAGCTTAGTCCTCTATTTCATATACAGGGAAAAAAACAAAATAGACAATAGTTTCATTAAAGTGTTAAGTTATAACGAGTCTATCTTCGTGTAAAAGAAAATGTGGCCTAACACATATAAACAGAACAGTTCTGACTTTCATGAATATACCTATAGAGCCCCTCTTTTAGCTAAAAGATAAATTTAGAGTGTAACTCAACTACGTTATGGAAGTCACAAAACAATATGACCGATTATGTCTTTCAGAAAATAATAATATGACTGATCTGACCAAACATTAATGATACCTAGCAAAAACATATAACTCAATAATTTGTAAATGCGGTGCTTCTGACCACACCTAAGGCTGAAGGGAAAATGGATAAATTAATTAGATTAAAACATGTGACCAATAGTGACCATGTATGTCACTAAACTGACACGGGTGGTACATACCTTGAGGCTATACACTCATGGTCTCATCTAAGTTCACAAAAGGAAATGAATGAGAAGGAAAGAGAAAATTGTTGATCAGCTGTTTAGTACACAAGAAAGTTGGCATCATGAGAAATTTTCCATATGGGAAAGCTGTAGCAAGGATTTTCTTCTTCCAACTTTGGTAAAGAATTCTTGAGTGGACACAATAGTACTCAGAAATTAGTCCTCTACATCCTAATCTTCTTGTGTGAGCAAGGACCTTTCTGATGTGAAAAAGAAACATTTGTGTGTTTAGAGAAAAAATAAGGATACACTTATTTTTCTTTAATTGGAAGGATTATTTCGACATTGTCCCTTTAGAAAATGAGGAACCCATATAGTGCAAGTTGTTCAAGCAATTAACAACTGATAATATAACCCTTTCCTTGAATATTAACAATTAGTGTGTCAATATTTCTATACGTATGATGATCAGAAGTTAATCCAAATATATAATTCCACATAAAACTAGTCAACACCAAAGTTACAAGTAAAAAGGTTATAGTACACGTTCCTGGTATACCCGTCAAAATTTATGTGTGCAAATATAATATAAGAGTTGAACTAAAATTGAATATCACTCAACTACAATATCTAGGAAGTTAATAAATATCAGTAACTCATAATTATGAGCTAATGGCATCTTTCTTACCAGTTGTGCGACCACTAGCATAAAGAGAGAGAACAGCCTGGATAGCGACGTACATAGCAGGAGTATTGAAGGTCTCGAACATGATTTGGGTCATCTTTTCACGATTAGCTTTGGGATTGAGAGGTGCTTCAGTTAGGAGAACAGGGTGCTCTTCCGGGGCAACACGAAGCTCATTGTAAAATGTGTGATGCCAGATCTTTTCCATATCATCCCAGTTGTTCACAATACCATGTTCAATGGGGTACTTCAGCGTTAAAATACCCCTCTTTGACTGAGCCTCATCACCGACATATGCATCTTTTTGGCCCATGCCAACCATCACACCAGTGTGACGTGGACGACCAACAATACTTGGGAAAACAGCCCTCGGAGCATCATCTCCAGCAAATCCTGCCTGGTTAAAGCAAAAGTGGACAGAAAATGTTTAATTAACATAGTAACTACTAAGGATTTAAGCTAAAAGCAACACAAAGTACATTTTTCAATGACTTTCCACCATTTCATAAATAAAATGGTAAGTACATAAGAAGATAAATGTATATGTTAGTAAGCAAATAGAAAAAATGGATCATAGAATCATTGTGAAAAAATTAATCCATTCATACCTTAACCATTCCAGTCCCATTGTCACAAACAAGCGGCTGAATATCCTCGGCATCTGCCATCTTCTAGATCTGATAAGACATGTCTAAAACTCAGATACAGTTTCCTCAATAAATTGAGAATCACTTAATAACTAACATGATACTGGGACCAAAATAATACTTGTGCATATAACAAACCCTTTCTTAAGTTCAAACTTCAAAGTGATTAGTCACAGATTATTTAAATGAACTAGCCAAACAACAATCCAATAAACAACAATTCAATAATTTAGCAACAAGGGCAGCTTTAACCACTGAAAATAAGTAAACGTACCACCGCCCAGCCATAGATGATATAACAGTGAAACAAATCTGGGAAAATAAACAATCTCCTTAAGAGGTACAATCATTTCAAGCTTTAGAAAAAAAAGCACATTGTAATACAATGTGCTGCAAAACTATTACTTATTAGCCTTCACAAATTTATAATTTTTTAAGGAAGATTACACATTTATTTTCAGTTGATTCATTACAAGCGTACAATCCAGGCCGAATGCAAGATACAATAAGATCCCAGCAAATTTTATACCTGTATCCTCCGTTACCCTGGAGGCTCGAAGAAATGCTGGAAAATAGACAAGCATATCCCGCGAACTATTCTTGTTTGACCTCTATTAAATTGTGATAATTTGTGATTCACCTCTAACCTCGAACCGGGTATCCTCATCGACAATTCATAAGAAGAAAACCAAACTCACCAAGATTATGTGTATACATGCATGTATATATGCGTAGATATACGTAAGTTGCATGTACGTATATAAAGAAGTATATATATCTATAATGTATAATTCTATATTTCATATCTATATATACATATATAGAAAGAGAAACATGT
Organism: Asparagus racemosus; assembly: GCA_037177215.1. Lineage (NCBI taxonomy): Eukaryota > Viridiplantae > Streptophyta > Magnoliopsida > Asparagales > Asparagaceae > Asparagus > Asparagus racemosus. The sequence continues at coordinate 34,242,477 of JBAKGM010000365.1, read as the reverse complement.
TCAGAAATGACAATTTTCTCATGTCTTTCATTATTCGTCTGACAGAAAAAGAAAGGTCAATTGTAGTTTAACAACAATTCCAAAAAATTAAAGTGATGCTTGCAAAAAGGACTTATATACAATTCTTTTTTTTATAAAATTTCTTTTTTTTTTTAAAGCTTTCTTTTTAAAATTTCTACAAGCAGAACTAATCGAAAAAAATTAAAACAAACCAAAAGCCAGATAGAAAATCAAAAGATATCGGCACATAAATAGTTAGAACTGAGATGTCTATTCTATACATCTAAAATAGTCATCATGACCTCAGTCACTGGCAATTCCTGCCTGTCAAACTTGAAACCATGCATAAGGTTGAAGGGAATAGACCGAAAATCACTTTCCCATCTTCTATTTATTTTATCACAAGCGCTCTGAAATCTTAAAAAAGTTCAGCAGCAAAATTTATGGCATACTAAAACTTTATCTTAGTTTGGTAGGATTAACCATATCATTTCTTAGTCTTGTCCAGTCTTCTGTAATGAATTCGGGTGCCATATCATTTCTTAGTCTTGTCCAGTCTTCTGTAATGAATTCGGGTGCTCTAAGATGTTTTTATTAAGGGCTGACCTTGACAAAATATGAAATTTTGTCCCACATCATCCAATCCCAAATGTCCTCTCCAAAATTCTTAGGCTAATTTCCATATAAATCATAAAATTACCCTGTTGAAAAACATATTTCTCCTTACACAGGAGATGTGTTCCTCGCCTCTGCATACAACCTTTAAAACATAATACCTTTTTCCTCACAACCTTCACTTCCTAAGCTTGATGCAAATTATTATTAACCATGTAGATTTCTTCTTTTACGTGTATACTTAATAATGGAGCTAAATGAGGAAGTTGCATTATAACCATAGTGATGTTTATTTCGGGACTAGTTAATATTGCCAGAAAATAGTAGCACTTTATGAAAAATTTATAGTTTTGTTTCCCTTATCCTAAACTACTACAGTTCCCAATCCCCTTTCAAATGTTCATGCTAGGAAGCCACACAATAGATAGTAAATTTTCATAAATTTATCTCTCCTCTTGAATCTTAACCGTACCACCTTCAAATTTAGTATTTACTACTTCCTCTTGTCTGAATTGCTTTTTAGTTCTAGGATCCAATCATACCGTGAATGCTTTTTACAAGAATTCCCTGTCTTCTGGTTCAATAGTAACCATTGAATAGCCGATAGGTAACAAACTTATTAAGATTTTTCCCTTTCGCATCATTTATGGCAGTGTACTGAATTTAGATGACTACTTGTAGGCCATGTATCCTCAACATGTCCTATGACTATAAATAATATGTATGTCTTACATAAGTAGCTTAGTTAATTACGAGCATCTATATTTGGTACATTGTCCGAGACCCAGATGTACCTTGTAAATTGTTATATCACTACAGATTATATGCTTATGACATTTATAAGTTTCAAAACTAAAACATTATCAACCTATATGAGGCGGTTTCGCTTCATAAACGCTTTGCCTTTCTAAAATTACTTTTGTAAACAGCTAACACTGAATAAAAAGATATATACACAGAAAATTGCTAATGCGAAAATGTCAAAGGAACAATATATTGCTGTTATTATACATTAAAGACATAAAATTTTAACAGATATAAAGCAAACATCTCCATTCACTTTTCAATCAAAACCTTAGCTAATTGCATTCAACAATATTGCAGCTGAAAACATTCTCGAATCAGAAAATGGCGATGCAATCAAAAGGAAAAAGATCGGATCTTTTTACCGTTAAAAAAGAGGAGCGATTGAAACCCTAGATCTGGAGCAACTCTTTTTTTTTTTCGAAATTGGGAGAGTTTCAATTTGTTTGTAATAATAACGAGGGCGTCAAAAGTGTTGGGAGAAATTTGTGGATGCGCGATCCCTCAGGCGACGAATTTAGAAACGGGCGCCCGCTTCTCTCGAGAACCCATGATGAGGTGTTTGCCCGCCTATTTTTAGGATCTGGACACGGATTCGACCCGTTACATGCAGCAAACTCGTACCCGAATGGGATGTCGGTGAGCTACCCACGTCAGGTATTTGGATCCTCTCCTGTATTTTTAAAGTACGCTGTTAATTATTCAATGGATATTGATGAACAACTGTGATCATTCAAAAAAAAAATTATTTATATCACGTCCTTTTGAATCGCACACACGTTCCTATTTTACACCCAATAAAATAAATCAAAACATTTTATAAATCAATCCGCAGCTATAAAAATAACAGTGATTACTCAGATTATTTTTTAGTAGCGGAGAGTATGCAAATCTAGTGGTTGCCTCAATTAGGTCGGTTTTGATAGGTCTGTCTTAACGGGCCGGGCCGGGAAAGAGGGGTACCCAGACCCGGACCCAGACCTGGTGGGTTTGGGTGGGACTGACCTGGAAGTTTCCCCTTTTTTTCTTTGCTTAAAAATCAGTTTTTTTAGAATTTTTTTAAAGAGTAATTAAAAATAAAATATGCGAAATTTTGATAAAAATCAATCATATTATTAATCATTTATAATTATATAATTTGCAAATATAAATATCATACAAATGAAATGATAAAAAATAAAGTCTTTATTATTAATCACTAACAATTACAAATTTTTTAAAAATTTGTTGCATCACAATAGATGAATACATCCCAACTAAGTTTGCACCTACTCATCTATATCACTATCATTTATAACTTTTTCTAAAATAAAAGTTTACAACTAACAAATAAAAATTACAAACTAATTAGTAATTTCTACTCTCTAATCTTTATCTCCTAATATCAACTCATCAAGTCTATCTTCAATACTAACCATCCGATCAATTCTTTGAGTTCTCTTCTTGGACCTTCACCAATCTTGTAAGCACATTACCACCTGGACGGTAGACGGATCCAACGATGTTCTGTCGTCGTCGATCAAACGTTCTAATGTGTTGAAGGCATATTCTGAAGCTACTGTAGAAAATTGCATTGTTAGTAAGTCACGAGCCATGATGGAAAGTATATGATATGAAACTGTTCCATATACTCTCCATCATTGCAAAATATAGAAATCGCTATTTTGATCATTAACTAAAGGTGCAGTTAAATATTATTCACTTTCAGAAATTTGAGTTGATGATGACCCAGATCTTGATCCACCACCAGTTAGGCTCGCTATGATTTGCCACCTATCAAAACTCTTACCTTTGCCCCGACTTAAACTCGTAGAAGCAAAACCTGTAGGTTGATATGTACCACATCATATCTACCTGCATACTCCTCATATAATTTTTAAAAATAATATTTAATAGTATAGTGATGAGTAAGAGCTCTAACAGGACCAGCATCAATGTCTATTATCATATTCTCATATAAATCATTTAATAAATTTTGAAGGCTAGCATCCTTCATACATGGATCAATAAGAACTCCCAAACCAAATATAATAGGAATAGGCCTAAAATACTTATTAAGTTTACTTTCCATTTGAAAAATCATGTTTCCAAAATAATCATCCATACGATAATTATTAAAAAAAAGTTTGAATGTTTAAAACTTGTAAAGCAGCTTGAATAATAGTTACATAATAACAACCAGATAATAACATAGTAGCATCATAAAAAATTTATAACATTTATTTTACACTATATATAATTGTCCATTCATCATCAATTATTCTATACAAACTACCAGAGCTAGAACTAGAAGTACAAAAAGTAATAAAATTATTTGTAATTTTTATACTCTATTGTAGGCGTTGGAAATTACCTATAAGTCTCCGAACATAACTCGTGACAATAAGTTAATGATTGGCGAGCCATTTGACGATGCAACAAACAACCATTGACGATGTAACAACAAGTAACCGTGACGCAAACGCATAAAGCGAGTCGACAAAATACATGAAGCAAGTCGGCGAGGCGTGCGAGTTAGCGAAGCGACGAATCACAGTTATGAAGCTTCAGAACAGCGGACATCGATGAGACTAAACCAGATCGAGCTCGGGAATCGATGAAAAAGAAGCCATTTGGTCGGCTTGGTGGCTAGGCACAGATCCGACCCGATCTGCTTTTTGGCCTATAAATATAAGAGGGGGGGTTCATTCAGAGGGGATCTGAACTTTTGACAAGAAGGGGAGGCTCTGCCAGATTCAACAACGATCCACGCTTAGTTTCGACAGATAGATCTGAGATCTCGGCGAAGCCGACAGCATAAAGCGAAGAAGTTTGAGAGATCTAGGGATCGGATCTACACATCATCCCTCCGGATTAAACTTTGTTTTGATCCCGAGAAGAGTGGTGATTTCGCTTGGTCGATTTCACTCACTTTAATGATTATTTCCTTCGTGAAATAATCTCCTTGATCGTGTAGATTTTATCCCGGATCATATCATGCGGCGGTCCACGGATAAACCCCGGCAGAGGCAAAGATCCCACCCAAGCAGGAGTCTGATAAACAGGGTACTGCGTTTGTTTGAGGAAAAGTTGTAAATTTTTATTATTTTGATTTTCATTGTAATCAAGTCTTATAAAAAGATGAACTTTTTTGAGTTCATTTGTAAATGCATAAAGCTGTAATGAGTTCATCAATAAAGATCGACCAGACTTTTCCTGCGAACATCTATTGCTACATTTAACATTGCATAGGTAGAATTCTACCTGTGATCAACATCTTTTAGAATTAACTTGGATTTCAAATTTTTTTTCTTTTACACAATTGTTTCCATCTTTTAAGTTTTTGTTAAGAAGCATTATGAGCATAAGCTATAGTCTTAACATTTTCTATCATGGGTTTACTTTCGTTAAATGTATTTTGAACAATTAAATTTAATATATGACACATGCATCTAATATGAAAAATATCACCTTGACATGGCAATATTAAAGATGATTTGATATGATCTACAACTACATTATTATTACTTGCATTATTTAGTGAAAGAGAAAATATTTTTTCAGAAATTTTTAATTTTGAAAATTTATCTATTATTAAATTTGCAATATTAACACCAGTGTGTGAATCTTCAAATGAAATAAAAGAAATAACTTTTTAAAAATTTGCTAACTATCATCAATCCAATGTACTGTAATACATAAATACCAGTTTGTACTCTAGATGTCTAAATATCAGAAGTTAAAGATAATTTACCGTTTAAGTTTTGAAATTAAGAAATTATTTTTATTTGTTCCTAGTGATAATATTTTAAAATATCACGTTAACAGGATTGACGAGAAATTTTTTTAAATAAGGGATAAAAACCATCTCTAATCATATCCTCAAATTTATCATCTTCTACTAATTTAAGCTGTTTTTAAGAATGATAAACCTGATGATGCATTTCTTAGCTTTAATTGCTTCGTAGTTCCAAGCTCCGAGGCTACCGGAGGTTGATGATTGGACGAGCATAGATTAACGAATGTCTCCTTGAGATGTTGGCGCTTGAGCTCGGTTGTATTTTTCCAAATGGTGCTTGAGGTGGTTGGTGTCGCTCTTATGATGAGCTTGAAAAATATGGCCGCACAATGTGTATTTAGCCTTTTGGGTGAGAAGTTTACCGTGTTGATCCTTGGTAACTTCTATCTTCTTGAAAAAATTCCACACATCAGATCTCAGCCTTTTAGGAGGCCTAAGTGTGGCATCATCGCCACCAGATTCGAGATCAACATCGGTAGGAGTAGGAGCAGTAGTTGTACCTCCTATAGATGTAGTAGGAGTAGGAGTCATTTCAGTGTCACGAGTTAGAATTTGCCCTTCATAATCGGAGGAGGAAGCCATTTGATCGGAGAATTAGAGAGCATAAGAGAGTATTAGAGAGTATACGAGAGTATAATAGAGTATTAGACAGAAGAAGATGAGTTTTGTATGAGAAAAATAAATGAAAACCCCCTCTATTTATAGAGACAGCCCATAGCGAAATGACCAAAATACCCTCAAATTTTAGCCTTTTTACCTTTTTGGGGGGTATTTTGGTCAAATTGACAAAAATGGCCGTTATGACAGTCCGAACCGAGCCGGGTCAATGCCAGCCTAGTCAAATGGTCGTTTTTTTGACCGTTTTGACTGGGCTAGCCTGGTCAACCTGGTCCAACGGTCACGACACCGAGTCGAGCTGTCCCGACCGGTCCAACATATCCCTCCGGAATCGGGCATCCGGCCCGGCCATTTTCCTGGTTGGGCCGGGCCAGGTTTTGTGCGGGTTTTGGCGAAATGGCCTACGCCCCGGCCCGGCAGGGTCCCGTCCCGGCACCGGGCCAGGCTCGGACCGTGGACAAATATGGACAGCCCTAACTATTTATAATATGATTATATATTTTATACTATTACTTTAATTATTTTATTATAATTTATACATATTTATTAAATAGGTATTTTTGGATGACCATTTATTAAATAGTTCAATAGTATATTTATTTGATAAATTATGTATTATTATTTTATTATACTATTCTTAAGCAATTAATAGTTATACTATTATTGATAATTGTAATATTATCAAATAATTTATTTGATGGTTATGGAAATTATTTTATTATACTATTATTAAATAATTTTTATAATAGTATAATTATCAAAAAACAATTTAAATTCTTAATTTGGAGAATACTATTAAAACAGTTATACTGTTTATATTAACTATAACTAAAAATTCATAACAATAACAGTAAAGGCAATTATGTATTCGGTAAGTTAATTATTGTCCAGAATTATAATTTTTAATAATAAGTATAACTATTAATTGTTAAAGGATTAACTGAGAGCACATAGTTAATAAGGGTTATGCACACTTACTAAAGGATTAATTATAGACAAAGGCATAATAGTGAATTATGAAAACTAAGAAGGCAAAAAAGGCGTTCAAAAGTTTTAACATGGCAATTCTCTTTTATAAGAACTAGTATGTCATACGTGCATGGCACGTGATGCATGATAAGTTAAAGATTAACATTTGTTATTAACTTAGTTTTTAATGTTAAATTTATAATTTAAACAATAAGTTTTAGGTGGTTATCTCAAAGTAGCAAAACTTTAGGGAT
>JBAKGM010000365.1:34175137-34185898 GCA_037177215.1 Asparagus racemosus | reverse complement strand
AACAATTTAGAAAAAGATCCAAACTCCCCCCCCCCCCCCCCCCCCCAAATCACTAGATGAGCGATGACCTAACCATTCACACAACCTAAATTCTTAATAATTCTCCCCTTCCATCACAACAATCAACCATGCCCCTCAGCACACAACTGAATCTTACTAATTTTACAACCTAATCCATCAAATTAGCCGATTTCCCCAAAAAAAAAAAAAAATCAAACTTTTTCCCCAAATTCAAATAAAAAAGCGAAGCTCACCTCGATACCGGCATCTCTGAAGCATTCGCTCGAGAATCTTCAAGCAGGTGACGTCATCGTCGACCACGAGGACTCTCAGCCCTACAGGGAACTCCTCGACAGTTGAACCGTAGCTGCTGCCGCCTCCCGCCACGCTCGTCGTCATCGTCGTCTCCGTTGGGATCCCAGCAACCCTAGCTCACTTCTTGCTGTCGATGAACTGAGAACGCCTTATCCTCTAATTTTAAGCCACTGGATCTCGGCCCTCGCTCTTCTTTTTATTTTTTATTTTTTATTTTTGAGGGTCGTCTTCTCTTTTGAGGAGGAGGAGTTACGAGTCTTTTTTCATTTCCCGATAACAATCGCACAGTGGTAGGACTAGTATAGTGTGGGGCCCGCGGGGGGTCTCATGATTTAGGTTTTTTATATATTTTTATATTTTTTATTTTATCCCACTGTTCTTTTCATTTGTTTGGGAATTTATAATTAGTAGTTCAAATCATTGGAATTGCCATTTAGTCCCCATGTTTGTATAAATAATCCAAATTAATTCATGTGGTTAATCAACGTGTGTATTGGGGATTATATTTCAATAAACTTGAGCACCTTTGAGCTAATTACCAAATTGATGTTTTTAGTAGCATGGATCTGGATTCTCTCCACTATCAAAAAAGTAGGAGGGAGACCACTACTTTATCAGAACCATTAATGATCTAGTAGGTGGTTATAATTTTCTTTTTGAATGATAATTAGGAATGAGTGCAATGCAGGGGTATGATGATTATTAGGTTTAAAATGTATCACAATCATCCACTAGATAATTGACGTTTAAGATTAAAAGTAGTCATTTCTCCATTAATTTTTTCATAGTAGCACACACTTTCCAGTTTGTTATTTTTCATTTTCTTCGGCACCATTAAGGTACTAATATCAAATTTTGGCTACGAATAAATTATCAAATTGGTATGTTTAGAATAATACACTTTTTGATTTGGTATTTTAATTGTTGTGAAAATTCGGTATTAGTGTTTTAATGTTACTAAAAAAACTGAAAATACATAATCAAAAAGTGTATCCTACTAAAAAAATGGGTAATTTAGTCTTCTTTTTAAAAACCCAAACTCGTTTAAAAACCAAACCCAAACCCTCTTCTTCTTCTCAGTGATTATCTTTATATTGCTAACCCATTTTCTATAAAAGAAAGACAGGAAAATTTAAGTACAAGTTTTATCAAAACATCCATATGTACTGAGGTAATTTATACATTCATAGCTGGTTAGGAAACTATTTTAAGAATTTTAACTATTTTGTTTACGGTGTAACCCACTCTTACAGGGATAGTTATGCTAGAATTATTATTTCAAAAATTTGTGACCCAGGAAGAATGAAGTAACCGACGCTATAACAGTAACTATCGTGTTTTGCCAATCACTAACCCAACCATTCATAGAGAAATTGCAATTACTTATTTCATCATTGTCTTCACTAGTACTTGTCAACCCTCAACTATTTTATGAGCACATAACACCGCTGTATTAACTTCATATATTCTTTTCTCTTGCATTAATCACCTTGTTAAGTCCATCAGGGCTAAAAGAGTGTATACCTCAGGCACTAGCGACTAGTCTTCAAAATATAATGGGTGAAAATGACAAGGTACTCTTCAAGTCAATCCCCTTCTACTCTTAAAACCATACCAATCAATCCCTCTGCAGTTATAAGCATGACAAAGAAAGATGGGAAACCAAGCAGTCTTTTCACAGGAACAGAATACAGCCACCTCATCAATCTCATTATGAAAGGAACATCATTCACAGCACACAGAAGCATGATGGTTCATAGACTTTAGTTGACAGATGATAATACATCATAATGTGAGTACTCTCCTATTTTTCATATGCAGCCAAAGAGTGACACTGAGTTGTGTCCCCGCTTAAAACTATGACATCATGATTAGTTACTAAGCAAACCTTCATTCTTTGGATCAAGCAATATATAAAAGATGCCAACTAAAACCAACATTTAACGCAGTCCTTAAGTCAGTACAAATTTTGAAATTACAACAATATTCACAACCTGGGAACAACAAAAGAATCCACCACACTTAAATACCGCAGGTTAACAAATGGAGGAAGGAAGAGAGAGAGAGAGAGAGAGAGAGAGAGAGAGAGAGAGACCCCAAACCAACCTATACAACAAAGCAGGCAGTTTCTCAGAATGTTAGAAAACCCTAGCATCACTTCCACCAACTGCAAACCCTAGCATCACTTCCACCAACTGCTCACTTCAGCAGCAGCCAAATCAGTAAGTAGACAGACATCGATCCCCGACTATGCTTGCGCCAAGAGCACAAGTTATAATCTCAAAAAATCGATATTAGTAAGGAAACCTAAGAAAATAATCCAGAATTCTTTCCCGCAAGGCTTTGCTTTTCTCATTATATGTTGCGCATTGATGCACTTCTTCCCATAGTCCTGCATGTACATAAAGAAATTTCTTAATGTTTACCATGGTGAATGATACGCAGTTATTTTTATGGATGAGGTCATGTGTCTTTTATAAGAGAGAATCGTTCCGAAGACCTTAAAATCCATGGATTTTTAAAAGATATTCTACCATTTCTATAAATTATTAAAAAAACAAAAGCAATTCTTTTTTTCAGAATTTCTTCACGTTCCTTGTCATTTCTCCCTCAATACAGTACTTATTACTCATCCATAGAGCCATTGTTTTGCATGTACACAAATAACAAGTTAATTTCGAAACAAAAGGAAGACTGATTTGACAGTTCATTCGAAGAACTTTACTAATATACAATCCATGCAACCATGGTATTCAAAAATCAAGTAAACACTAATATATAATAAATCATGTAAACTATATGAGTACGTTAACCGGTAAGCGATGATAAATGAATATTTCAATTTGTTTTGAACAGGAAAAGATTTAGAACGAGTTACTAGCTTTTTTATGACTCGGTTCAAAGAAATTTCAGATAGATTAATGAGATAAACAGATCTATGAAGAACATATTAAGAAAACTGAACTACATGTAAACTTTTAGCATTTTTCAAAATTAAAATATAGTATGGCTATGAGTTGGCAAGAAAGGAAAAATGAAAACAAAACCTCGCTTTATCAATAAGAATGGACACCATAAAAATAAAACACTTTGCTGCAACTTAATCACTTTCAGCTGAAAGAATGAAAACAAAAGCACACTTAAATGCAGTTTGACCAAAAGTAACAACATCAATTCTTAAGAGAAATACACATCAAATTATATACTCTAGTTCAAGGGTGTTTAGATTGGTGTAATTGGAGCTATGATGCATATGCATTTTAACAGGATACAGCTGCCAGATTACATTTGGGAGCCGAGTCACTTCCACATTATTCCAGCCTGTTGTCATTCTTGATAAAGGCTTTTGTTGCTGTCATGTCATTGTATGAGATACAAGGATGTGGTTGGTGACCATAGCATGCCAATCATTTTCAAGGATATGATTACACAAAAAACAAACAACTCATAAAATAAATTAGAAAAGAGAAAAAAGGTGTATGAGATATAAGGATGTGGTTAGCAACCCTAGCAAGCCAACTAATTTCAAGGATAGAATAAATTGCAAATGCCAAATTTCTGCCACTGTGAACCTTAATTTTTCAGCCAATATTCAAACCTCTTTCTATCACAAGACAAATCGTGGAATGGTCAAGGTATATATGCCATATACTCATGGGTCGGACTTCTTATCAAGCCTCAGTCAATATTATAAAAAATTGCTCTGAAAGCAACAACTCTATTATTCCAGTGAAATACAATCGCTAGACAATAGTATAATGAGGTACAAATCCATAGCCCACGGCCCTATACATTTACTATGTGATGAAAAAAAAAGAAAAATATTCTGTCTCATAGGAAGAGCATCAACAAAGACATGCAAAGTACTTAATACGAACATACATATCCAAAATATTATGCAATTGAATGTATAAACACCAATTTCCTAAATAAAGATGTATTAGTAACAGTTAAGGGAGTGTAGTTAACACACCTCCCAGGTAGCAGCTGAGAAGTATTTCCAGGACCCTTGGAACTGCCAAGTCGTTTAGCTCTGTTGTCCTGCTCCTTCTCCCCTCGCATAGCAGCTACCTCTTTTTCCATGGCAGCTACTTCCCTTCTCATTTTCTTGGCCTCCACTTCCATCGCTTTGGTAAGTGTATCGACCTTCTTTGCTAACATCTTCATCATAAAGGATGTGAAAAAATTTGCTATAATTGGCACAAAAATGAAAGACTTGGAAGGCAGACTTCCAAAAAGCATTTACCTCAATTGCGTCATCCTTGTCTTTCAGGCTCTGATCTTTCTCGTGGCATGCTTTTCTTAGAGTTATTACCTCCTTTTGCAACATGTCATATAACACTCCAGAAACAGTATCTTCTGATTCTGCATTTGTTGAGGGTTTCTCATCTGGATTTTGCTTCCAACTGCTGGATGTCTCATTGTCTGGGGTGGCATCAATTGATCTGTTCAGTGAATGGCCATTCCCGTTTCCAAGGATCTTACCCCGATCAAGTGACCTAGTTCCACCATCAAATGATTTTGATGTCCCCTTTGCATTTTTAAGTACAGTACTACTGCCATAAGAAAGTGATGATCTAATTTGAAATGATGGTGATCTCCTGGGTAGAAAGCCATTTGGAGATAATTTAGATGCACTTTCAGCTCCTCCGAGAGACTGGCGACGAGAAGAACCATTGTTCATACTCTTTCCTTCTACAGTAGAGCGATTTGAACCACTTGAGGTCCTGAGTCCCTCTTCTACAACTTTAAGACGTAACTGAAATTTCTCCTGAAATGCCAAGAGGATACTTAGAGAGTTTACTTCCAATACTCTTCAAAATAGAGTTATGTGTCAAAAAATTAATGAAATTCTGCGGCACAATGGAGAACTTTACCTTTAGCTGGGCTTCAGATCTTGCAGTACGTTCTGCAACAGCAAGCTTGTCTCTTAGTTGCTGCATGTCTCCCTAGATCCATGAATTAAGAGAGACTATACTATAAGTCACGTGATTACTATGGATTAAACTTACCATCTCAAACGAAAACTACACCTAAATAACCAAACTAGTAAAGTCTACCTGCATGAATCTACGCTCTTCCAGCCACTGCTTGACAGGCATCACTTTGTCGTTAGCATCTTTCCATTCATTTGCAACTACAACAGCAACCCTATTGGCTGTAACCTTTGCACGGGCTAGTTCTCGGTCAAGGGTTTTTCTCTCTTCCTGAAATTTGCATTTCAAAAGATGGTGCACTCAGAAAGAGAATTTAGTTGGATTCATGAACTCTTGTCCAAATGAGAAAAGAAAATGGTAGATTCAAGATATTGTCTAACACAAGTGTTTTACTAGATAAAGCTAGATTACATTCATCTCCTGAACTTTTCTCTGGTAGTCCCTCACAGCATTTGCAGCAGCACCACCAGCGAGAACAGCTTCTTCAAGCTCTCGCACAGTTTGGCTGAGCTTTTCAACCTCTGCAACCTTCTGACGATGCATTTTGTCCAAGATCTTGTTTTCCTCCTAGAAGAGTAGAACAAATGACAATAAGTCCCACTATCATCCCCATCACATTTCTACGATCTTTAAGGTAGATATGACTCCATTTTTACCTGACAGATTTCTATCTGCTTCATTAATTCCTGATTTTTGTTTTGTAAGTCATCCACCATCGAAGCTTTTGCCAAAGCAATTTGGACGGTCCTCTCAGCTTCCAGTAATGCTGCTTCCTTTGATTTGGTAAGGCGGTCCAAAGCCCTGTTGTCATCCTGCAGCTTGGTTATCTGCAGTCATAATAATTGGCAATTAGATTTAAGGTTTGAAGCAACATGACCTTTCAGCAAGAAAACAGCTTTATCCTTAATTTTGCTACCCAAGGTGGTCATTGGCTGCTCCTTAGGATAGACACCTTATACTTGCAACTTGCAGTTGCTAGAAAAATCAGCATTTCTTTAATGCAAAAATTCATGGAAATTTTAAATCAATTAAATTTAGTTAGAAGAGTGAATTAATAAATATAACAATAATAAATATTATCAAATGATGCAAGTATAGGATTCATGTAGCCGACCCCAAACATTTGGGATAAAGGCTTTGATGTTGTTGTTGTTGTATCAAATGATGCAAGTAAACAAACTAGAATGAATGCCAAAGTCAATAAGCAGAATTTAACAGAATTTTGAAAACTTCTTCAAGGTACTGGTAAGCTATTTGCTGTTTATCTAACCACCAACAAATATTGCATCAGGTACATCAACTATCAAAGGTAAGGAATGACATACTGTGTAGATCCTATTTCACTGAGAAACACGTAATAAGTAAAACATGAACCATGGATGCAATGAGTAAAAGGATGCAGAATGCTATACCTCCTGTCGAGCAAGCTTTAATTCTGCCTCTAGTGGTGCAAGAATGGCCTCAATTGGAGGCATATCATCATCCTTTTGAGCTGCATGGACTCTTCTAAGTGTAGCTTCAGCAGCAAACTGAGCAGCCATGGCTGCCTTCTTTTCATCATTAATCTTCTTAATTTCAAGATTCTGCAATCAAGTCGCACCAATACCATCAGTCACTACTTTCAGAGGGGGAAAATAAACTGGGCAGCAACGAATTGTAACGCGTACTCTGTTTTCTAGATTGGCTTCAGTCAACTTGAGCTTCTCATCCAACTTTTCCAATTCTTCAGCAAGCTGAAATATAAAGTAACAGAATCCCCATGAATCTCAAAATAAACAAGGAATAATGAGCATATCCACTTGTTTATTCTGTTTAGAGTATAATAATAAAATAAAATATAAGATTAACATAGTACATCACTACCAAATGCTTTTCATACCTGCCCGATGCTTTTTCAATCTACAAACGTACGATTGATAAAATTTCTAAAATCAGATATCAACTAAAATGGACCCTGTAAGAATTGGTTTAAAATTCCCTGGGTGAAGACTTGGTCAACTACGGTGATGGAGAGGGTCGCAAAAAAAAAATATACAAGATTGGATAGCATAATGTCAGGGTATATTGAGGTAGCACAAGTGCACCACAAGTTTTGATATCTCAACTACCCAAATTTTGTGCCTTTGGATCAACATTGGGATCTTTCAATCCTTTAGGACCTCGCACATTAATACATTTCTGTTTAAAGTTATGTCTTATCAGTTTTAGTGGTTAGCTTATTCCCTTAGTGAAAAACAATGATCATACTTTTATTATTATTATATCTGTGCCTTGACCGGATGTAATTCTATCTCTGACCCGGTAATGCTCTTTAGTTAATAAAAAAGAGGTAAATACAACAACTTATATTTGATTAAAGCACATCCTAAGCCGAAGATTCAAATCGAAATGTTGGTCAGAATCCACCCAAGAAATTTCGAAAAATGGATTTGCATCAAAAACGTCGTTGAGATGAGATGCCTATTGAACCAGGACAACTAATAACACTGAGATCTGAGTGGATTACACATAAATCTAAAAATTCTAACTAGCATGATTTCAGGCAAATCTGCATTCACATTATATACTCCAAAAAAAAAAAAAAAAAAAAAAAAAACACACACACACACCCACAAAAAGTCCCAACCAAAATTACCTCTTCCCAAGCCTTCTCCCTGGCGCGCTCGCTCAACCTCAGCGCCTTAATCTCCGCTTGCGCCTCTCCCAATTCCCGATCCTTATCTGAGCAAAATAAAATCAAAATCAAAATCAAAATCTCAACTTTTTAAAAAATACTTTTGCCCTAAAAATCTTTTTAAAATGCGAACATTCTAACCTCGAACTTCGTTTTCCAACCGATTGAGCTCGACCTTAACCGGATCCGATCCGTGCAACAAATTAATGAACTCATCCGCATCCAAACTCTTTCGGATCGCAACTTTTCTCCTCGAACCCGACTTCGCTTCCCCCCTCGACGACGGTGCTGACGCCGTTAACGGCGCTGACGGCGGCGGCGGCACCGCATTGCCGCCTCCTTCGGCCGCCGTCAACCCCTCGCTGCCGTCAAGTAACGGATCTGGCATCTCCGTCCTCAACTGAAGCGAACCGAAACCCTAATTTTTTTTATTTTTATTTTTTATCCTCGTTCTGTCTTCGCGTCCTCTTCACTTCAAATCTCAGAGATGAGAGAGAGGGTAGAAAAAGAGCGGCGATTTAAAATGATTTTTGTTTATATGATTTGGAAAGAGTTAAGATAAACTTGCGGTATGATTACCGCTACGAGGTGAAGGGACCAGCCCCTGCTATAACTCCACGTGGCAAGGGTGGTGAGATTTGGACGGCTGAAGGGTGAGAGTATCCCGATGTCAACTCTGCCCTGTCGAGATGTAATCGGCTGTTTGAGATAGAATATCGGACAGGAAAATACAACGAATAGATTGCTTACGCGTGATGGTGTTTTCGACTGGAGCTGTAGTTCTACTGAGATTCTTGTAATTAAGAAGCTCTCTCACATGGTAGTCACAAAAGTAAAGCTGGATTTGGCCAAAGAGCAATGTTTATACTTTGGCAAAGATATGCATAGTTTGCAAGACTAATAAATGATTTATAATATTATTAATAAGTCAATTAGCGATTTAATACCTCATAGTTTCCCCTACTATGCACTTATATACCCTAACATTTTTGTTTTTTTGGCGAAATGACACTTAAATACCCTTTTGTTTCATCACTTTTACACTTAAATACCCTAAGTTGTAAAAAGTAATATTTTGATACCCTAAGTTGTAAAAAATTTGATACTCAAATATCATGTTGTTTCACCACATATACACTTAAATATTTTAAATTGTAAAAATAACATTGTAATACCCTAAGTTGTAAAAGAATATCATTTTAATATCCTAAGTTGTAAAAATTTTGACCCTCAAATACCATGTTGTTTCACCACATATACACTTAATACTCTAAGTTGTAAAAAATAGTAATGTAATATCCTAAGTTGTAAGAAAATAACACTTTAATACCTTAAGCTGTAAGAAAATAGCACTCTAATACTTTTCTCTAGTTGTCAAGGCAATTTCCTAAGAATATTCTCATGAAAACTGATAAAAGGTACTAGTATGCTAATTGTTTTTACAATTTAGGATATTAAAACTAATATGCTAATTTTTTTACAATTTAGGATATTAAATTGTTACTTTTGACAAGTTAGAATATTTAAGTATAAAGATGGTGAACCAATAGAGTATTTAAGTATCGTTTAGCCTATTTTTTAAAACTACCGTCACTTGTTCTTTACAACACTGAGGACGTACTTGTTTGGAGTGGGAAGTGGGAACTGTTGAAAAGTCCTCGAAAGCCTCTGACACGGTTTGAAAATGTAAAAAAAAAATAAATAAATAAAAATAAAAATAAAACCAAGGATTTCCGATTTTAAGAAAAGTTCTCTTAAATGTGGGAAAAATACTACTTTTTGCTTGGAAACTAATTACTTTTCAAAAGTAAGAAAATAGACTTGAAAATTTTGGAAAGATGAGTTTTAATATTAAATAATAGGATGATGTGGAGAATTATTAAAATATATAGTTAATTAATGAGGGAAAGGTCTTTTCTTATTTTTGACCTTTGAACCAAACAATGACATGGGATAACAAACATTTACTCGCCATGTTTCCATGCTGAAACAGATTATTAAAAAAAAAGTTTCTTGAAAACACACAGACAAGGATGGAAATAGGTGTTTTACTACTAAAAATGGTTTCCTATAATTTGAGAATTGAAACAAACACGCTTTTATATACTTTGAAGTTTCTTAAAGTTGCAATCTAATACTTTTTTTAATGCAAAAATAAGAATTTTCCCATGTTCAAGTATATCCCCCGCTCGATAAAGAACACAGTCAGAAGCCTATTCAAAATAAGTAAAATATACATAAACTATAAGTTTACTGTTGAGAAGTTCTGATTTGGGTGGTTGTTAAACTTCAATTGATGTAACATTAAGGAGTATTGGGCTGCCGGCATTACTATCTACAGTGAATCTACTGTAAATTGCGTCCGAGTCACCAATTTCTCTAAAGAATTATGATATCCACGTGATCATTCAAGCTAAACATATGGCATGTCCTCCTAAGATATAAGCCTAAGCAAGTGCTTATCACACGGTTAATGAGGTTTAATTAGCCAAATTTAACAATAAATGATTATCACATGGTTGATCGCAGATGTCAAAGCCCCTAACCATTGCATGGATTGTAGAGGTGGGCGCGGGCCAGGCAGCTTGAAGCCTGTGACCTGACCCGCCAGGTTCAAGGCCAGGACGGGTCAGACCCGGGTCGGTGCAGGTCAAAATAGGTCGGGCCAGCGTCTTTGATTTCGGGTCTAGGATTGAACCCGGCTCGGCCCACAACCCATGGGTCATAGGTCGACCCATGGGTTTTTTTCGATTTTTTTCTATTTGTTTTATTTCTAAACTATATTAACTTTGTATTCATATTTATAAAAATATATTTTATTTATTTTTTCATATA
>JBAKGM010000365.1:34074927-34087447 GCA_037177215.1 Asparagus racemosus | reverse complement strand
GTTGAACTAAAGGTTGAGATATAATAGTAATTTATATGGACGGATTAGATGATGTGACACGTGTCAAATAATTTAGAGAAGGAGGAAGATGAGGTGTCATCCTCTTGTGCGTTTTTAAACTTCTTAGTTTTGCTTTAATGTATATCCTAGTAAAAGATGTGTGAATCAAATAACCAACAACATATGTTTTACCCTACCAAAATGTGAGCTCTAATATATCTTTGCTTTTGGTAGTAAGATTGCACCAATTGGTACACCAAATCTTTTAATATTTTATTTTAGTGATCATTGTTGTCTGTTTTTGTTTTTTGTTTTTGCAAAAGTAATAGAAAATTTGAAAATATATACCTAATTCGATCAGATCCTTAAGGGGGTTACTGGATCGATTATGAATACCCGTTTTCCCCTAATGGATACAGGATATGGAATATATTCATTAGAGTACATAGCCAGATTATTAAAAGAGTTGGACGCAAACATGTATCTAATTTTTTTATGCAATCATATAATTTTTTTAATTGGATAATGCTAATGCTTTTGGTTGATTAGATACTATGCGCACCAAATGCTCTCCCTTAAACAAATGAGAGATGCTGTTATCGATTCTCTTTTCTTCTTATTCTCACCCTTTTTTGGTTGCACAATTCCTTGCCCATTTCAGACATAGATTAATGCTCACTAAAGGGTTTGGATTCACTCATTTTTATTATGTGCAGAGGGCTTAACAACATTGATAAGGGATGCCGAGACTAAATACTACTTGCATGGTGTTTCAGTTGCCGAAGGATGTCCGAGGATTTCTCATCTTTTTTTCGTAGATGATAGTCTTTTTCTTTTTCAAAGCACAGAAGAATGAAAGCAAAATGGGGAAAGATACACTAGAAACATATGAACGAGCCTCAGGGCAAGTTATAAATCTCCAAAAATCGGCGGTGGTGTACAGCAAAAATACCTCAAATGCTGATAGAGGTGCATGCACGGAAACTCTTGGTGTTAGTGTAGTAGACGAACTTGACAAATGTCTATGGCTACCCAAGGTGATTGGTACCTCGAAAAAGGATATTTTTGCCAATACTAGAGAAAGACTATGGTCTAAAATTCAACGATGAGCTGTTTCAAACTTCCAAACTATTTTTGCTTAGAGATTGAGAGCATGATTCGCAGCTTTTGGTGGGGGAAACGGTGATGGAAAAAAGAAGTTGCATTGGGTCTCTTGGGGGAGATTGTGAAAAAAAAAAAAAGGAAAAAAAAGCTGAAGGGGTCTAGGTTTCCGAAATTTTAAGACCTTTAATTTGGCTTTGCTCGCAAAATCGTTCTGGAGGCTAGTCTCAAAGAGAGAATCCCTTTTATTCAAAGTATTGAGCTATAAATACTTTGTTGATGGGAATACATTTCAAGCTAGGCTAGTGTCAAGGCCATCTTTCGCATGGAGAAGTATCTTTTCGGAAGTGGTGGAGATAGGGTCTAAATGGCACATCGGGGACGGAGAGACTGTGAAGATCTGGGGCGACTATTGGATTATGGTGAAGTGGTCATTTCCGGTTCAGACACCTCCCAATCATTCTATTCCGGCGAATTCCAATGTTAGCGAGTTGATTAATCAAGCGGGTGGCGAGTGGAACGAGCAGCTCATAGATGAGATTTTTTATCCTTATGAAGCCGAATTGATCAAGTCTATTCCTCTAGGATGTGCTCGAAACTCGGATAAACTCATTTGGCACTACACGAGAAATGGTTCGTTTACCATACGTAGCGCATACCATCTCATATTGACTCAAAACCCGAGCATGTGCGGGAATAATAATAGAGGTAGTACGAGTGCAGATGTCATAGGGGACAGGAAGTTTGTGTGGGAAGTGAAACTTCCAAACAAAATAAAGCATTTTTTATGGAGAGTTTGTCATGATACTCTAGTTGTTCATGGGTAGTTGATGGGTGCTGGGTATGTGGAAATACTGAGGAGTCGCTGAGACGTGTGTTGAGGGATTGTCCATTCGCTAGACTAGTTTAATGTGTTTTTGGACTTAATTCAGAGGGGACAGGAAGAGAACACAGGTCCATGATAGAGTGGTGGTGAGAGAGGTACAAAGCTCTGAATGCAGAGGAGTTTGATTTGATGTTTACAATATGCTGGTTACTGTCAACCAGCGGAAAAAATAGAAATGAGAAGAAGCACCAAGGTAAATCCTCGACGGCAATAGATCTTCTAAATTATGCAAGGGGCTACCAAAGAGTTTTTTTTTTTCGAAGCACGGAAACAGGCGTCTGCTAGTATGTTGGCCCCTGTTCCAGTCAGGTGGAGCCCCCCTATGCCTGGTGTGATGAAGGCCAATTTTGATGGTGCGGCATTTGTAGAGAAAGGAGCTATAGGAGCGGGGGGTGGTGGTGCGTGATTGTACTGGAGAATTTTTCGTAGGATTTTCAAAACTAATACAATTGCCAGAAAATGTTAAGTATGCCGAATTTAAAACAGCTTGGGAGGCGGTGAGATTTGCGAAAGATTGTGGCTTTCGAAGGGTTGTATTTGAGGGAGGCTCTGAGCAAGTTATCAATGATACTAGGCGAGGTGGAGATGAGAGCTATATTTTTGGGCACATGGTGAATGATGTCATTTTGGAATCCAAAGATATGAAGCTATGTAATTTTGTGGCGGCGGTGCATAGGACTGGGAATGAGGTTGCTCATATTTTGGCTCGCCATGCTGTAGTAGTTGCTGAATTATTTGTTTGGATTGTGGACTATCCTGCATTTATTCGGAGGCAATTAAAAGATGATAGGTTTTAGTTTTGATATGATGTTCTTTATAGGTTTATAATTTTCAACATTGTTTTTTGACTATAAAAATAAGCAGTGGAAATCACTGTTTTCATCACTATCATGAATGCATAAGAAACATTACATGGAACCAGTGCACTAGTAGCAAGTTGTAGATTGCTTCTATTGATGAGAAAATGAGAAAGAGTTGTTTGAAATGGTTTGATTATGTGTCATTGAAAATGAGAAAGAGTTGTTTGAAATGGTTTGATTATGTGTAACGAATGACACTAGCACTGTGAGTTGTTTGAAATGGTTTGATTGTGTGCAACGAATGACATTAGCACTGTGAGGTGATAAAATTAAAATTAATGAATAAAGAAGAACAAGGGATACATCTAAGAAGAACTTGTTGGAAACATTAAGAAGGGTGTAATAATAATTTACTCAATTTATGACATAATCCTTACTGATTTGGGCTCATGTAACCGACCTCCAAATATTGAGATAAATTAGTCATTGATGCTTTATTCCCTTTTTAATTCCCAAGCTAACCCTAAGACTTCGTTTGAAGTTCAAAAATTTTATGCTTAAAAGGCGCGGAACACCCTTTAACTATGTTACCCCTTAAATATAGGATTAGAGACATATTTTGTGATAAAAATTTACTGAACATGTGATCGATATTGAAAAATTAGTCTTTGGAAAACCGAAGTTGTTCCCTTCAAACAGTTATCACAGAACGTATTAATATGTCCTTCTTCTATTGTGCTTGATCGATCAAATATTCTAGGAAAAGATTTTGTTTGGATGGATGCAGTGGCGTAGCCAAGATTTGAACCTTTAGGGGGCCAAATCACGTAAGAATATAAAATTAATAATGTAGCAATAATATATGTTGTTCATAATTAAAAAAAAAAAAAAGAATGGAAAGGAAAATAACTTGTGCCTTCAATGCTTAGAGAATATATTACATCTCTAAAACTAAGAAGAAAAGCCTACAAACTGAGATTGACTTTAAATTGTTGCCAAAAATATATCTTTCTATATACGCAAACTAAGAAATTAGTAAGTTAATCATCACTCACTTTGTTTTGCAACTTGTTCTTTAAAAACTTTATTGGAGAAAAATCTCTTTCCATAGTGTCGTAGGCTCGTAGCCACATGACACCGTTTCCAAATCTCTTCTGCTTTGATTCAATGCTTAATTATAATTCTCATAGTCTTTCTTCTCAATTGTTGTTTTAATTTAACAAATTATTGAGTTTTAACGGGAGGACCATAACTGCCTAAATTTTAATAGTTTCAATTGTCGGATCTAAATGATGAATCTGGTATAAAATTATTTGATCTATAATCTAGTTGAACATTATACATCAATTATTTATATATCAATTACTACTATTATTTACCCGTTATCTAGTATAACTAGTTATTACTACTATTAACCGTAGCTAAGTTGGTATCGTGACGTGGACTGAAGGAGTCTTTGAAAAAAAATAAAAATAAAAATCTAAGCTGTATTGTGCATGCAACTAAGTTGTACATCTAACATTTGTTGAAATCTGAATCATATTACGTAGCGATATAAAATTTTGAAATCCTCTTAATTAAACACGTGTTTGATGGGATTTTAGTCTTCCTCTCGAGTACTATTTCAAAGGTCGCTTCTCACTATACCAAGACCTAAAATTGTCATGATAGCTAAAGTTATAATTTTAGACTCCACGACTACGAGTATTGGTTCAATATTCTGTTTATACAGAATTTTTAGCTGTTTATAATAAATTTTGTTATAAAATTTTATTCCCTGTTTACGCTAGTTGAAGTAATTATATGCAAACCTAATATCATTTTTTGTCCACTCTCATCGATGGCTTAAAGCATATATTATAGCATACTAATGTAGCAGAAGCGTAATAAAAAAAGCTAACTGTCCGTTCTCGTACGAGCAAAACAGCACAAACCCTAGAAATCTTAGGAATAGAAAACTTATGAAATAATAATAACCAAGCTAAAAATAACATAAGATTCCTAAAATATATAGAATATGAAACAAAAAAAGTACATCATCTAGTTACTAGTTGTAACTAGATGATTTTACTTATATGTTCTGATGGTTTATTTGTGTATATTTCTTTTTTAACTGCTTCTATTTTGGACTAGAGAATCACGATATATTTTACCTGGGTTCTATCTTTAGATAACAAAGCCAGTTTAAACCCAAAATATTCGGGCTTGGACTGGCTTTCTCGATTGTGAAGTTGGGTTTAGGCTAGGACTAGAGCTTGGCCTGTCTCAAAACAAATAAATAAATAATGGAAAATTGTGTCAAGGCCATCTTGTATGTTTTTAACCTCGGACAATGGCTCCTAGCGTTTCAAAATTTTTCCAATTTGTTTTTATTAATTAATGTTCTTTCAAGTGCTCAAGGCTATTGACGTGGTACCGGAAAAAGTGTGATTGGAGTTATCTTTTATTATCTTTTTCTTTAAATCTGTGGCCTTAAAAAAACAGAGAGAGAGAGAGAGAGAGAGAGAGAGAGAGAGAGAGAGAGAGAGAGAGAGAGAGAGAAGATGAAGAAGAAGAATGAAAATCCCAAGTAAACTTGCAAATACCATAAAAGCTTCAAATAGTGGAGGTCATGAAGCGAGTGTTATTTTCTTGCATACCTTATAAAAGGTTGTTTTAGGATTTTTAAAAAAAATTCTCTCTTCCTTCTTTCTTAATCCCTCAGAAGAATGCACCATGCATTTTAAGGCCTACATACTAACTCCATCAAATTATACAATACCAGCTAAACTCCTAAATTGAATGCAGAACCAACAAAGACATGCCCAGCACAATTGCACTTAATACTGCAAATACATAGAGGAGGATCGGCTAAACCTGCAACTCAACTGAAAATGTGAAAGGGAGAAAGAGAATGCTAACCAATATGTAACTGAAAACTTGTGTTCCAACAGAAAACATGCGGTTAACATGCTACATGAAAAATGCCGAGAAGCATAAATTCATGTTGGACGTGAATATTGATGGTTGAAAGACCATGACTGCTGGTTGAAAGATGCAGTTCACTACGCTCATTCTCCCCAATTGAATGGTTAAAGACCAGACTGACTGCAGTCGTATGTCTGGACCAGCAGAAAACATGCCGCCTACATCTGGGGTTTCACGGGCAGTGTTGAAATTTCTTATATTCTTTATACAATTTTAGGCCTGGCAACATAAAAAAACAGAGCAAAAATTGCTCAGGGGCCAAACATTATCCTATTGCAGGAAGAATGTAGATAGGCATGCACTAGTGGAAGAAAATCAAAGGCAAATTAAAGAAAAAAATTGCCCCTACCCTCTTTATAAGAACACAAAGGCGAAAAAACAACACATACGTCGGTATCTATTTTAAATCAGTTCAAATAATCAATAATACTAAAAATAGTTAAAATATTAGCATAAACAATACTTAAATTGTTACAATCACCAACTTTAAAATTTTATTTTTAAATCCGACTACATCCAAAATCACTATTAGTCCCAAAATACTTCAACCAATAATTTGCTCCATACTTTTTAAAACCCGCTGGCTTCCAGAAAGGGCTTTTTTCTCTATAAATCCAAACTTTTACGCCCATTTATCTTTCATCCCATCCATTTTAAAAATCATATCTACACCCAAAACACTCACTAAATTATTTTAGATCCAGTTTGTATTCTAGCAGTTTATTACATATTGTAAGTTGTGATATTCTGTTTTGATTTCCTAACTAAGTATTTAGTATACATTGCATATTTTAAACCATATCAAAGTATTTTCTATTTTTCTATTTTTCACGCTAATGTCGTGTCATCAAAATTTTAAATGATTTTTTACTTACCCCATTTGTGATATTTTGTTAAGACTCGCTAATAAAGTAGTTTGGTGTACATTGTGTTTTTTAAACCAAACATAAAAATATTATCTTTTTCTTTTTTTCACACTAATGTCGCATCATCAAAATTTAAATAATTTTTTACCTATAAATCAAAGTTTTACCCCTACTTATTTTTGAACCCACACTAGTCTAAAAATGATTTTTTGCTTATAAATCCAAAAGCTTTACCTTCATTTAAAAAAAATCTCGCCTACTTCGAAAAAGCACTCTTAGATGCTATTCTAATTATTTTCATACGCCTTTTGTATTTTAACACTTTGGTACACAATGCAAGTTGCTATATTGTACTGTAGCTTTTTATAATTTTCTCCAAGTTGTTATGAATGTATTGTATATTTTGAACCAAATAGTTAAATCATTTATTTAGGTTTTTTCTCACACAAATTTTGTGACATTACAAATGAGTTTTTAGCCAATAGACTTAAAGTTTTATCCCTATTTAAAATTATAATCATCTATCTTTAAAATAGTTTTTTTATCTATAAACGGATAAATGCAAAGATTTACTCTCATTTACAGTTGAAACTCATCCACCTCCAAAGAGACAAGTGCATCTGAAAACCAATTCGATTTTATTCCTTAGAGGTCAACTATAGAACTTATACATATTTTGAGACGGCTAATGGAGAAATATAGAGAGAAAATGAAAGGATCTACATATCGTTTTCATTGACATAGAAAAAGCTTATGATAGAGTATTTAGAGAGGTAATATTGTGGGTTTTAGAAAAGAAACACGAATACACACACACACACACATGATCAAAGATATATATGACGAAGTAATAACTGAAGTAAGATTTAATGAATGAGAGAATAAGTCATTTCCTATAACCATATGCTTACATCAAGGGTCAGTCTTGAGCCTTTATCATTTTTTTAGTTTTAGACTAGCTTACTAGACATATTCACGATGAAGTGTCATGACGTATTTGATGAGACTAGAACAAGTACAATTTCTAAAGTTAAAAGGTGGATGCAAGTGTAGACGGTTAAAATATATTCTATCCAAGCTAACGTTCAGTTTGGTTTCAAGAAGTGAACGCCCATTAGCTAAACACTTCAAATGGACCCAAAGTTAAGCCCACAATAGGCAATAACGAAGCTCGCGCAAACAGGCACACGAACATCGCCATACAGCCCACTCAGACATGACCCGATCAAGTCAATAGTGGGCCACGAGTCAGTTTATGCGAAGCTCACCATTCAATTTTAGCGAGCTTCGCCTGCAGCTCTCCATGTGGGTCACGTCACCCATGACAACCAATCTCATTTATCCACCTATACAATTGTAGACATTCTCTACAATTTAATATGTAGAGCATCTGTTCTTGGATTGGTGTACTGACTACTGAGGATACAATCATCTACATCCCTAGTTGTAGAGAATCTCTACAACTCACCAATTATATCTTCTCATTCAGTGGGGCCCATGAATGATATTTATTATATAAATCATATAAAAAATTTTGTTAATTACGAGGCCTATTGAATGAGCCAATGTCATTAATCCACATAAGCAATTGCAGAAGTTCTCTGCAATTAAGTATGTTTGTAGGGGTAGTTAGTAGGGAGCATCCTTTTCACATAATTAAACGTATTAAGATCCTCTTCACCGCAAAACATAGTCAAGAGACCAATACAATATCATAATTATTAATTTGTTTAGTGGGTGGTTGTGATTTGCCTTTAGAATATAAACTAGGAAATAGTGAAATTCATGGGGATATGGTGAGTGTAAGATATAGAATTAATCACAACCATCGACTAAACAAATTAATGGTTATGATACTGTAGTGGTCTCTCAATTATTTTTTTAATAGGGGCGAGATCCAAATCCTAATTAAACTCTCCAAAATGGATGGGGGAGATATATAAGAGGGTAATAAAAAAGATACCAATTGAATATATGCACCCAGTATGAAAGAACATCAATCGGACATACATCTATCTACCATAGTGAATGGTAATTTTGGGAAGAGTAATTTTTGGGCCAACAAAGATGATGGAAATTGGTGGGTAGTATGACTGAGTATTTAGTACGATAAATGCCTGTCAATTTCTATGGTACTTGAAATGGAACAAACAAGTCTTTATTAATGTCCAAAAAAAGTCTGACATGTTCGCTATCCTCCAAAATCTATTTGCCAAAACAGGCGAATACTTTTCGTATAAGCTTTTGCACGGTTAGGGGAGAGATGTCAATATTTTTATTTTTATGCATATCATTGGTTAGGGACAAGCCTCTTGATATTTATGATATTATAAGTAACATCAAAGAGAGGGAACTAAACATCCTCTCTGATTACTATTTTCTACATGGCATCAGAGCCATCTTCCTGATCTTTCATCAAATCTCAACCGTCCATTCAAACCAACAACTTTATCGAATATCTCAGGGGCCCCACCTTCACTCTGTGCAAGAGTTGAGGCGGGGCCCACATGAAATCTGTGCAACTCATTTGAAAACCCTAGTCGACACCATTCCAAACCCTAGCCGCTGCCCACCACAATCACAATCTAACCCTCCACCCTCAGGCGACAACCCTAGTCGCCACCACTTCCGACACTGTTCAAAGATACTGTTCATCAGGACCATTGTTAATCTCCTCCCGATCATTCCAAACCGAGACAGTAACAAAATTACTATTTATCCGCTGCGGGCACTGTTCATCAGGAACACTATTTATCAATCGCTGAACATACTTTGTGATTGATATAGCGGAAAATTGGTTTCTTTGGTTTAGATTTTGGAGGTTGGTTTGGTGGAGATCGTTCTATTGATTTGTTTTGATGTTTGGTTTAGTGGAAATTATTCAGTTGATTCATTATAGAGAAGATCATTCTCTCATTTTATTTGTTAGATCCCTAAAGAAGGATCATTTGTTGTTGGATCCTTAAATATGGATTAGATCCCAGAGATGATTGTTTGTTTGGTAGATTCCAGAGAGGATCGTTTATTGATGGATCCTTAAAGAGGATCATTTATTTGGTGGATCCTAGAGAGGATCGTTTGTTGATCAGATCCCAGAAAGAATCATTTGTTAATTGATCTCTAAAGAGGATCATTTGTTTGGTGTATCCAGAGAGGATCGTTTGTTGATGGAGCCCTAAAGAGGATTATTTGTTTGGCAGATCTTGAAGAGGATTGTTTGATTGGTGGAGCCCTAGAGAGGATCAGCTGATTTGAGTTTTTGAAGCCTCATCACAGATTAAAGTGTGTGCACTCTATTTGTAACAAGTTGACCATATATAATATATATGCTCAACTTGAGGGGAAGTGTTGAGAGTTATTTCTTTATGTATGTTTAGTCCCAAATTGGTTAGGGACAAGCCTCTTGGTATTTATGATATTATAAATAACATCCAAGAGAGGGAGCTCTGGACCAACGTCATCTCCAGCTCCCTCTTGTCAACGTCATCTCCGGCGACCTCTGGTCAATGTCATCTCCAGCTCCCTCGCCACAGCAACACTTCTCCATCTCTGTTCCCCGCAACATAGGGAAAAGGTAATTTGGTTAAACACTTGACTTAAAGTCTTAAACTATAGTCTATATATTATCAATTTATCATGGAAATGCTTGTTAGTTCAATCAAAATTAGACTATGTCCTGCTGCTGCAAGAACTTGCCAACATTTCCAGAATTTTGTCCTGTAAAGCTACTAAATGGGATAAGCAACAGTAATACAAATAAATTTTTATTGAATTTTATGTTCTATACAAATCATCTTCAATATCCAGTACAAACAAACAATACTTTAAATATGATTTTTCAAATCCACTACTTGCATTAAGATGTACTTCATGAAAATGATTAGATTAATTATAGCTTTATTTTTTTGGCTTATTAATATAACCCTTATTTGGTTAGACTATTTAAATATGGACCATGGATGTTGATAATTTTTTAATTTAAATGATCTGGTTAGCACAAAAATACCCAATAAATGAGCCGAAATTGATGCAGATCAGAAATTCAGAATCAATGCCTTATGATCAATGATCAATGATGTATGATATAAATATATAATATGCTGATATTGATAAATGATAATATTACAAAGTTCAAGTCTAGTACTTACATTGAATAGGAATAAATCTCAAGCATTATATGGAATTGTCCTCTACAACATCTAATCCATTGATGAGTTCTCAAAATCAAGAGTCGGGTAGCTCCCAGAGCCGACCAAATCTAGCTACTGAGGCTCGAGCTTCGGTTCAACACCCACATGCGCGTCCTTGGGATTGGGCAATTTATCCAGAATGGCCTAAGAAGAATAAGATCAAGTGCACTCTGTGTGGACATGAATCCACTGGTGGCATTTCCTGCCATAAAGAACACTTAACTAGTAGCCGGGGGAATACAAAACCATGCAAGAAAGCGATGCCTGACATTATAGCGAAGGTAAAAGGAGCAATGGCTCAAAGTAAGGGCAGGAAGTCAGACAAGATAAGATATGAGATCAAGCGTAGGAAGGAGGTCGATATTTCTAGTTCCATTGAGAATGCGGAAGAAATCACTCAGATTGGAAACAAGAGGCCCCGTGATTTTGGAGCTATTCATTGATATGCTACATTCTTGCCAAAGGAGCCTACATCATCTTCAACTATGAAGCAAACAATAGTCGATGCAGTTGAGCGCAAAAGAAGAAAGGAGTTAGTCCACGAATGGGTCTCTCTTTGGACATATGAAGCAGGGATTCCATTTCATGCATTAATGCTCCCTTCATTCAACAATATGTGTGAAGCTATTGGCCAGTTCGGTCCAGGCTATGTGGGACCGTCGATGTATTAGTTGAGGGAGCCTTTGTTGAAGGCAGTAGCTCATACTTCAGTTGGTTTGGAGCCACATAAAAAGCTTTGGCAGACTACCGACTGCACATTGATGACAGATTCGTGGACTAATCGTAAGCACAGATGCGTTATGAACATGTGCATTCATTCTAGTGCTAGAGTTATCTTCTACAACTCGATAGAGGAGTCTGCTGAGTCTCATACTGGAGATTTTATTTTTAAGTGGGTTGATTAGTGCATCCAGGAGATAGGGGCAGACTATGTTGTACGAGTTGTCGCTGATAATCACTCGGCAAACATGGCTACAAAGGAGAAGCTAAAAAGTGAGAGGCCGAGAATCTTTTGAACTTCTTGTGCGGTGCACACAACCAATCTCATGTCACAGGACATTAGAAAATTGGCAAAGTTTAAGAATATAATTAAGAAGGCTAGCGTATTGACTGTTTTTATCTATAGCCACACCAAGACTTTAGAACTTATGCGTTAAGTGCATGAGGACGAATGGCATTGTTAGGTCGGGCACCACTAGATTCGCTACCTCATTCCTCACATTAGGGAACCTGCTGGAGAAGAAGGATGCACTGATGGCTATGTTTAATTCAGATGAGTATGAGTTTGAAGTTTATCGGGGGTGCAAAGAAGAAAGCTCTTACAGCAAATGCTATGGTGATATCGAGAACCTTTTGGAGAGGAGTGAGTAGTTGCTTGAAGTTCTTCACACCTCTTTTCAAGTTTCTTCGCATGGTCGATTCAGATACTTGTCCCTCAATGGGATTTATTGTTGGAGAGCTTCCAATAGTGAAGAGGGTAATCATGGCTGCTTGGAAGATAGAGAAGGACTATATGCCTATCATATCCATTATAGAGAGGCATGCTAAGAATAGGCTTGATAGTCCTCTTCACCTGGCTGCATGGCTACTAAATCCTCTTTTCTATTATGCGGAGGATGAGGTGGCTAAGAAGAGTGCAGAAGCTAAGCAAGCAGTTCTTGATTGTGCTGAGCTATTTTTTAGGAATGAAGATACTATTGATGAGGTTAT
>JBAKGM010000365.1:34053325-34065784 GCA_037177215.1 Asparagus racemosus | reverse complement strand
TTCGAACTCTGTACTTGTAGCTTGTGAGTCAAGTGTTGTTCCACCACGCTAATTGGTGCTAGTCATGAGACTCATATTGTACTATATGTAGTAAGTTAACTGGGTTGAACTGTACTTAAGCACTGCTCATCCCAGGGTTCATCCCAGGTAACTTATATATAAATGATCAAATCCCCCTAAAGTATTGGCGAACTCTCAGGGTACCCTTAAAATATCAATTTTCATATTTACCTTCTTAAACTCTGTTTATATGTTCAATGTGGTTATTTTTTTAAGCTCTAAGTCAAAGAACTTTAATAGTATAATGATGTGATATTATTTGTTTTGCATTTTTGTATTTATGTAATAAAAAATATAATTTTTTAACTTTAAAAAGGGATAAATAGTAAAAATATTGAGAATTTTTTTGTAGTCTAGGAAATAAGGAGACTAACTGATAAAAATCCATAAAGAAATGCAGAGAAACACTGTCATGCTATGTTACCAGGGTACTTCTGTTTGGAAGCAGTACCCGTATCCGACACATACCTGTACCCAGCCCCAAACTTCTTGAATATATGCATACATTTTTTCAAGCGTCTACTCAATCATATACTACATGCTTTAATTTAAAATATTCATACACTTTTTGGATGTATATTCTATACTTCACATCTATTTCCAATATATTGATCTCATGTAAATGAAAAAACAATATGGATCTTATGTAAATTATTAAA
Source organism: Asparagus racemosus (assembly GCA_037177215.1). NCBI lineage: Eukaryota > Viridiplantae > Streptophyta > Magnoliopsida > Asparagales > Asparagaceae > Asparagus > Asparagus racemosus. Next base: position 34,065,065 of record JBAKGM010000365.1, on the reverse strand, counting down.
ATTTTAACTTATATAAATATACATAAAATACGTATTCATAGCCGTGTCCTTGTACCCTACCTTCTACAAATTTTCCGTATCCCGTATCCATACCCACGCAACTTAGCTGTCACGTCATTAATCTTTTAAATATTTGATCGTGGGCTCACAAAATGTTCACATTATACCCATAGACATAGTTTAAGGAGAAAAATAGGTAAATTGATACTTAAGGAGAAATGTTGAGGGTCAACCCATACTTTACGGATTAGTTAGTTATTTGGTCCCTTTCTTTTAACTAATGACAAGTTTTATTTGTCCTCATGTGAAATCTTCAAAAACATATTCCGGACTTTGTATTTATAATGATTAGAAATTAAAACTGAATGATTTATAATGTAGATGAACATAAGTATCTTTGAGATAAGCTCAAAAATATGATGGCCAACACGTCTATGCTTCTGGTCTTCAGTTAGTTATTCCACGCACACCATATTGCAATGCTTTTGTCTCAAGTCCATTTCGTCAAGTGTAAAGTTGCAAGCTTTTCTGATTTTGTCCCAAGTGCATTTCTTTATGACTTTTAGATCCCGGTGAAATCCACACTATCATTTATTTGAACAGAATTTTAGTCTTGCTTTGTTACGTGATCCTAATTTTGTTCCCAAATAACAAGATTAGTTCAATACTTATTTTCCACAACAGAAAATGTTATTGGCTACTTTGCACTATCAATCCTTATTTTCATTCACTGTGATCAACTAGAGGTTTGTAGATTTTTTATATTTTCCTGAAGTCTATATTTGTGGCCTTCTGTATATTTGAGTTTTCTTTTTATAGATATATTGTTTTAAGTACCCTTGTTCTCATTGTTGGAGTTTAATTAGTTACAATTATCAGCGTCTTATTTTTCTCACTGCAATGCCAACCATTCAAATTCAGTAATTAAAACTTTACAGAAAAGTCACGTGAAACAAGAAAGTGATGATAGCATGCCAAATGCTTATGATGATAATAAGAAAGCCAAGCAGAAGGTTAAAGATGAAGGTTTTGAAGATGAAATTGTTGAATCAGACATTGAGTTTGAAGGGGAAGTCATTGAACCAGATAATGATCCTCCACAGAAGGTGTTTGCTAAAGTGGCTAGATTGAGCCTTTTGACCTATACTTCCTTTATATGATTGTTGTCAAAATACAGTTATCTGCATGGAATTTATCTTAAATGATTTTTTTGCAGATGGGAGATCCTTCAATTGAAGTTTCTGAAGAGAGTCGTGATGCTGCTCAAGTGTTAAAAGCAAAAGCTATGGACGCAATCTCTGAAGGTTAGCGAAAACTTGCATATGATGAGCATTTCTGTTTCTTGTTCTCATATTAAAGTTTGAGTTTGAAATATTGTATTTTAGGTGAACTTGAGGAAGCCATTGAACGTCTAACAGAGGCTATCTTGTTAAATCCGACTTCAGCAATCCTATATGGAAATAGAGGTAACACTAGTTTAATGTATATTTGATGAAGTTTCACCTATTTTCTGCAGTGCTGAAGTTTCGCCTAGTTTGTTCAGCAATACTTACTAAATATTCATTATTTTTCAGCTGGTATTTTCATTAAGCTGAACAAACCAAATGCTGCTATAAGAGATGCCGATGCAGCTTTAAAGGTTTGTCTTCCATAATATAACTATTGTCTACTCAGTAGAATGTTTTCATTGATTGTGTTTGGATAATTACAGAAAGTCCTCCTATAATTTGCATGACACACAGAAGATCCCAAAGGTTTTAAATGTGACACTTTACCCCCTCTGTTTAATTTTTGCAAAATTGGCTTATTAACTTGGATGTAAAAGCTAATATCATAGAATATGGCAATCATGTTCAACTCCCACATGAACATATATATGATTATTAAATGAAAATTTTATAATTACATCAAAATTGATTATTATTTGACTTGAAATTTCTCCTCCTTTTTATTTCTACAAAACTAACTTGGATGTAAAAGCTAATATCATAGGACATGACAATTTTATGCACTCCCATATAAGCATATACATGATTGTTATATTGAAAATCGATTGATTACATAAAAAAAGTGAATCTTATTTAACTAGAAATTAAAAATGAGGGAGGTCAGCCACTTTTGAAAACTAAGGGTGATTTTCTGTAATTTACCCATTGTGTTTTAGTATAAATAATCTTCACACATCTCTTTTCCTGATTGGATTTTTTTTCATTTTAAGATAAACCCTGATTCTGCAAAAGGCTACAAAGCACGAGGGATGGCGAAGGCTATGTTGGGCCAATGGGAGGAAGCTGCAAGGGATCTACACATGGCATCTAAGTTGGATCATGATGAGGAGATTCATTCTGTTCTTAAAAAGGTTAGAATGCATTATTATAAAAAATTGATAAATAGCCTGTTTGCATGATTATTTTGTTATTTTGCAGGTTACACCTAATGTGCACAAGATCGAAGAGCACCGAAAAAAGTACGAACGCCTAAGAAAAGAACGAGAAACAAGGAGAGTAGATCATGAAAGGCAATGCCAACAAGCTAAAGCTGAAGTGGGTATTTAAAAATTTAATATTACAACATTTTCCTCAATCTAACTTGGGCCACAATGACATTTCCTTTGTAACACGGAAACAATTCTTTCTAAGTAGTGCTGATTTTTTATTAAAGTTTCTGAGATTTTTTACTCTGTAATATAAGCACTTTATCATCTTTAAAAGTATAATACTAAGGCTAAATAGCACTAATATACCCTATTGTTTCATCGACTTTTCACTTATATACCCTCACTTGTATTTGATAGCAAGAAAATACCCTAAAGTTTTTTAAACTTGCACTTATATACCGTCACTTGTTTTTGGTAGCACTTATATACCCTGAAGTTATTTAAAGTTGCACTTAAATACCCTAAAGTTTTTAATCTGACACTTAAATACCCTAAAGTTTTTAAAACTTACACTTAAATACACTCAAGTTTGCATAACTGAGGGTATTTATGTGCAACTTTTAAAAACTTGAGGGTATTTAAGTGCTAGTTGTAAACATTTTAGGGTATTTAAGTGCTAGTTGTAGAAACAATAGGGCATTTAAGTGCCACTAAAAAAAGTGAGGGTACATGAGTTCAAGTTTAAAAAACTTTAGGGTATTGTTGTGCTACCAAATACAAGTTGTGGTATATCATATATGAGTGAAAAGTAGTCGAAACAATAGGGTATATAAGTGCTATTTGGCCTAATACTTATTTTCGCTTTATCAAGGGAATATATTGATGATAGTGTTTTGAGATTTGACTCTTTGCGCTCAAAGAGCAATACGTGCTCATACATTTATTTGCATTCAAAAGCAGGATCCTGAATCAAAAGACGCTGAATCCTTGGCTGCTTTACAAGATGGTATGATCTTTATTTTCATTTTGCATTTTTTCTTTCATCAATTTCATGTTTCTTCCAAAAGCTATATATTATCATGGCAAAATAGCATTATATATTTATGGTTATAACTTATATGTGCTTGATTTCCTTTTCAAGCATTAACGGCTGTACTACTATATGTTGTACCCCTTTTAGTGTTTTCAAAGTTAATATAAGAAAAGAGACGAATCTAGAAATCAACTTAGAGGACAACTGAAAATTTGAACAGCTATAAATTAGTCTACTATTTCGTTAGCAATTTTTCATGCTTGGCTGTCTTAATAAGATATGACTCCTGAATCCAATCTTCTTCCAAATCCCGGCCAGACCTGATAAACACATGCATGTCCAGGAAGACAAAGTTACTTATCTGTTTACGTGGAGATCAGATCAGTAAATGGGGAAACACATCTATTTAGACTCCCTGTTAGGAAGAAACCTTAGTATTGAAAATTGCTTATGTTACCATAGCATATCTTGTCATGAGCATCGGAAGGAATTATTTGTTTGAAGGAATTATTTGAAAGCATGATTGGAAATTATGCTTTTTGTTTTAGGACATGAACGTAACTTTGCCACTACATTGCATTCACGTTTTTGGTGGAGAAGTTGGTTGGGGACATTAGAAATAAATTAAGCTCAATGGTGCTTCTCACTTCTCAGAAGCTTACATTACTAGCTTCATGACATCAAAAGGATTGATTCTGTAGATGTCACACTGCAGATTTGCTTCCTGCTAGATTCTCATCACTTTTGAATACGGTAATTTTCCCAAAACCCTTCAAACTTTGGAGGGTTTTGCACAAACCCCCTTAATCATTATAAATTAGAAACACCTCCATGAACTTTCAAACTTAGACAAAAGTATCACGGACTATTGGAAATTGTCATAAATCAATTAAAAATTATCATAAACATTGCGAACGCGAAGGATAAAAGGCCTAACTGCGCTTGAAATAGGAGAGGGCCAGAGGGGTAGAGGGCAGTATGGCAGATATATTAAATACATAGGCGTAAATTTATCCAAACCACGTCACATGTGAATCACATGACAGCATCAGGCACAGTATTAGCATCAGACACGGTATTAGTGAAAAAACCCATCGAGCTTTTCTCTAATTATTAAAGTTTAAAGCCCCCAAAGTTTAGAGGGAGTGTGTGAAACTTACCCCTTTTGAATAGTCATTAAAATTAAGATGTAAAATGCAGGAACCGTGGTGGGCATCCATTCGTCTGCAGAACTCGAAACCAAGCTTAAGGCTGCAACAAAACTATCTCGATTAGCAATCCTCTATTTCACTGCAGTATGGTGTGGCCCTTGTCGCATAATGGGCCCCGTCTTCAAGAGCCTAGCAGAAAAACACCGGAATGTCGTTTTCTTGAAAGCAGATGTTGATGAGGCTGGCGAAGTTGCTCAGAGATGGAACGTGAGCAGCGTTCCAACTTTCTTCTTTCTGAGGAACGGGAAGGAGGTTGATAAGGTTGTTGGAGCGGATAAGAGTGGTCTTGAGAGGAAGGTAGCAATGCACGCGGCAAAGAAATCGTGATACTCGAGTAAGAGCATGGAGAATTAAGCATCCATTTGCGTGTCAAATGGTGTCCTTACTAAAACCATCTTCGCAGCTTGTACCTTTGTGGATTTGTTACTGAGTTTGGTGAATAAATGTGGGTGTAGGTGCTGGTATTGGCCTAAGGTTGAGTTATACCAATACATAAATGCTCTTTTCTATCGTATGTTGCTACTGATCCACATGCTCAGCTCACCACTATTGGCTATGGAGATGGCGTTCAATCAAATTCTGAGAATATTTGATTTCTATCTATGCGCGATGCGGGTAAACTAAGGACTTTTATCATCCACTCCGGGGCCTTGTACCATCGCTTGAGTGCTGTATTTATAGGGGTAAAAATCACAAAAACCCCCTAAACTTTGGGTTGTTTTGCCATGAAACCCCCCAAGCTTCGGCATGAGCACCTTAAAAACTTCCTACTTTTCCTAAAGGAACCCCCTAACTTAAATGCCTAAATACATTTCAGCTATTTTCATTGACAGGTAGAGGGTTCATTGGGAAAAGATGGAAGTTTAGAGGGGTTATGTGAGACGCCCTAAAGTTCAAGGGGGTACAGTGCAAGAAGCATTGCCCAAGCAAGAGTAATGACTTAACAACCTTCCTAAAAATTGAAGCCATTATCTGAAGATTTCGAGTAGGGGCTCATGTGCTTTGATGTGCTATTTTCTTCATTCTCACAACAACAACAACAACAACAACAACAACAACAAAGAAAAAAAAAAAACAGAAGGGTCTTTAGCCCAAAGTTTTACTTAAAAACCCGCTCACTTACTTAAAAACCCACCCACTTCCATGAACACCCATACGTCCAAAGTACCCCATGTGACTTATTGATTTTGGGAGTACAGGGGAAAAAAATATTTAATGATTACAAATAATAATCATATTTATTGTCTTTTATGAGGAGAAATATTAATGGAGAGAGATTTTTAAGGAAGAGAGAATTAATGGAAGAAAGAGGGATTTTGAAGAAGAAAAATATAGTAAATTATGTTTTGGAGAGTGAGGGGAGCAACACATGAAAATAAATTTCTCTCTGCATCACTATTAATGCGATAAGGTGGAGCATGATCACTGTTTAGAAGAAGAGAGGAAAGGAGAATTTTGAATTTGTTTTGGAAAATCCAGTATAAAGTTTGAGGACATACTACAAGTTCGGTTTAAAAATAAGTCACAAGTTGAGTTTAAAAATAAATCATATGGGATACTTTGCACGCGTGAGTGTTTATGAAATTGGGTGGGCCTTTGAAGTAGGGGTAAACCTTTGGGTTAAAAGAAAGAAACCCCTAAAACGAAGTATCAAGCGTAATATGGTATTTTTTTTCACAATTTATGAAAAGACAATAGTTATAGATACAAAGATGCATGGCTGTACAAATAAATTAACAAGAAGTTTCTTCAGGAACAATCTCTCTGACTGACAACCAACATATGACACTGGAACATCATATTCTCCTTAAATACAAAGGCTAGACATCAGTTTGATGCAGTCTTTGAGTGCTTGATTAGCCAGTCAATAACCGCGTCAATATTGATGGAGTCCTTGCATGAGATCATGTAGCAGCAGACATCCCTGTCCTGTATTTCCTTCAGACCACTGGATGAGATTTCAAACAAACATCAAAAACAGATAAAGAGTTCGAAAATAAAATGATAGAACTGAAACTCCCTAGACTATAGAACTGAAACTCCCTAGACTATTTTCTTAGCGCTTAACACCCCCCTGAACCTCATAAGCATTACTCTTTTGGGCTCACCTACAGAGCAATTTAGTATTTTCTATGTTAAACAGGGTAAAAGAAAATTTATTGTCACATAATTCCAACATAACATCTCAACCAAACGGGAGAAACATTACCGGGAGGGGGTGGAAGTGCAAGCAAAACAACTTAGGATTATATAAATGGCTACATTCTCATAGTACAGCAGTATATATAATTAAAGTAAGAAAATAGTATTGACACTCACAGTTGCTCAACTAATGCGTGCTCTGGAAGAGCTTCAGATTTGTCTATTTTGTTGCCAACAACAAGAAGGGGGATCCCATGTAAAGATGGTTTTGCCAGCAAATCAAACAGTTCACTTTTCGCTATAGGAACACTGTCCCAATCAGCAGCATCGACTACATACCTATAGCAGCGGACAATACAAAGAAAAAGTAAGCACTTGCAACAGTAGTTGAAGAACTGACAGAAGGTAAATTGTTGCAGAGTTCAAATATGCTGAAAGTAAAACATGTTCAAATCTCCTCCTATCGAGGGAGATAATATTGAACATAACATTTCTGACCTTTCCCTGAAGAGCAACATCCTCTAGTGAAGAAAGCTAGCAGTAATAATATTAATACTAACAAGTAAAACGCGGTTATTTTTTAAAAATGGTCCTCCTATTCAATGTGCTTACATATGGAAACATCGGAACCATAGTTTTACTCCTGGTTTCCCACCTCGATTTTTCCTTAGACAGGCCATCTAATTTATAGTTTTCATTAGCTAATCCATAAGAAATTATAGGGAAAATGACTGATTTTAGACAATAAAAGATACTCTTAGAACTGTTTTTTATACTGATCTGCAAAGAGAGAATTTTCTATAAAGGTCAACACAGATTTTTTGTTACTGTAAAAACCAAAGAATTTTGACTTATGGGAATATCAGAAAGTAATTCACTAAGGGAAATATAAAATTCTCAATAGAGAGCAATTGAGAGAGTTACAAAATTGCAGAGACACCACGACAGTATCGTTCCCACATTGTTCGAAACCTCTGCTGTCCTCCAAGATCCCACAGTTTTATGGTCACATTTCCCTTTGTGACTTTACGCATGTTAAAACCTACCTGGTATTAGACACCAAAGAGATATTAGTTTTAGAACTTGAATAAACATCAATGATTTCTTTATTATACATAAGAAAAGTGGCATTGCATACAGTTGGAATCTGGTCTTCGTGGTAGCCACCTGTCTAGATTAAGATTAAAAACAAAATTACAGTAAGTATCAAGAGTGTTGAGGAGATATAGGGAAAGGAAAAGAGTGAAGTGTAAGATATACTCACTGCAATTGCATTGACAAGAGATGTCTTTCCAGCATTCTGAAGGCCAATAAGGGAAAGCTCCATTTCCTGTTTAAAAAACAAGCTGAAATGCATGCTGTTAGAAATATGCAAAGTATAGCTGCGCAGGCCATAATAATAGTTGCTTTTGACAAACGCAGACTTGATAAACTTAAGAGAAGAAGCCCAATCTGGCAGCATTAAGATGATTAGGGTGTACATCAAACAAGACAAATAAAGATAACCATATAAGATAAATACAATGAAAGCAGGAAATCATTGAAAAGACAAGAGCATAGTGCATGCTAAAGATGAGCACTTGTAAGTTGTTGCGAAGGCTTAATCAGTAAAGAACACTAAATATTGATGACAAGCTAATATCTCCAGTGAATCATGCCATTAGTTGTTTTCCTTTGTGGTTCTTGTTGCCATTGTTAATGATAAGAGTTGAGGTTACGTCTCTTACTTGGGGGAGTGATATCTTGGTTATTTCACCCTCCCGCTTTGGGTGCTGATAGTTGCTTTCAGCACTCAGCTATACAGGTTCAGGAACCAATGCATTTAGAGTGTAAATGAGACCTCAAAATAACTCTCACCAGCAAGCGCCTCACGTTTTGCTAGATCGATGCAATATAATGGTCATTGAATGATTTCCTCAAATAAATCATGACTCTCTACAAAGTGGGCAGATCTTATCCGATGAGATGATTACAAAGTATCATGCTAATCCTTAACAGAAGAGGTTTCATATAGACTTGGGAAAATCACAATATTTTACAGAAAATTAGGTCTGCTAAATTAATAAAAGAATTTATCTCCCAAATGGATTGATAGTTTTAATATGTCAATGAAGAGTGGAAAAACAAACTCCTAAGTTTTTTTCTTCTTTCCCTACACATCTAAAAACCTAATATATAAAATCAAATCCCTAAATTTTGAAGATTAAATTGACCAAACTACTAAGCCAAAATATATTTTTTAAAATATGAAATAAAAATAAAGTGATAATTAATCAACTATAACAAGAAGACTAACTATTGACCAATCATATTCCTTATTTACTAAAAAAACTACTTAGTTGGAAAATGGATTTTTGTTAGGCATGCACATAAGATGTAATTCGGATCATGTTTGAATTTAAATTATTAAAAATAAAAAAGGATAGCAGTGGATCTTCATATAGACTGAGACATAGTCATTTGATAATTATATTTCTATTAAGTTATTTATGACTTTTATCTTTTCATTTTCTAAACTACAGAATATTTGTGAAAATAATTTGCATAAAAATAACCATGTGCCTGACACACATGATTTTTAGATGGCAGGAGGTAATGCTAAAGGAGTAACTTTGCCAGCGAATAGTGTTAAAAAAGAATCTAGGGGGGGGACTATACGCTATCAAGGAAAATTTTGGGAGGGCTTAATACAATTAGCCCAATTTCCTTTGAAGTCTCTTTCTCCCTTCTGGCTCAAATCAAGATGAAAAATAAGACTGATCAATTGATACCGTGTCAGAACGCAATTCAACTTCTTTCAATATGTTTTCATAAACCAAGACTAAATAATAAACTAACATGGATTTGTGCTCTCTTGGTTTCCACAGAATTTGAAAGGGGTATAGGAATTTCTACATTGTTGATTCTCTCTAAACTCCAACAAAAAATTTTGAATACATCAGGACTTACACAGAACTGTGAATACTAAATTTTGAATTATGAAATTCCCAAGCACCGACACCCTCTAAAGGATTCTGTTTTACTTTTCAAAAGACTGACACAACAACAAGAAGCTTTTATCCCAATTTAGGGTCGGCTACATGAATCTCGTTTTCTTCCTTTCAGTTCTGTTAAGGGCTATCTCCTATGTTTTCTTAGCTATTACTATATCCTTCTTAATCACTTTCAACCAAGTTTTATTAGGCCTATCTCTAAGCCTAATTATAATCTTATAACTCTCTTAACTTGGCATTTAGTGTCCTCCATTGCCCATGACCAAACCATCTCAATCGCAAGCGACTGCTACATAATCAAACAAAATATACTCTTTTGCGATTCATGGTTCCTTAATTATAAAAAGACATCCTTCTACCCAACCATCAATAGATTCCATTAGGGTTTCCTTTTCCGCAAGATCGCATCATTCATCTTTGTCCTAATATCACAATTTCCCAATCGGCAAATTTTGCTAGCATAACATATTCAATAGGCCCAAACGACAGCAATGCGACTTAAAATTTCTAAAATACAAAAATTCCCAGCAATCAAGTTGAAATCTTTAGCCCCCAAACCAAAACTTCAGATTATCAAAATATAATTTTACGAAGTGAGAGAAAGGAATGGTACCTCCGGACCCAATTTAGGATTGAATCAAGCAACCACATCTTGAGAATTCTTTTGGCGATTTGAAGAAACCCTTGCTCATAGATCTCTGGTTATTACAGAGTTTGTAATTTTTTTTTTTTTTTTTTTTGTCTGAAACACTATCGGCTTGATCTCGATCGTGTTCACAAGGAAAGAATATCCTTATCGGATCCGGGTCCTTTCATAGTGGGCATCTAGATGGATCTGGATTCGGATTCGGATTCTAAATTTAACCGGTAGAGTGGTATACTTTTGGGCCTTAGTTGGGCTTTCTTAAGGCCCCAGCCTAGTTCTTCTTAACTAGAGCCTTGTACGTCTAGTTAAAGTTAGCCATTCAGACTTTTAACCCCCACGACCGCGGCTACATCAGCTAAATGGGCTATTTTTGTTATCATGTAAATTATATTTATTTCCTGAGACCATTTTTGTACTAAGTGAATGATAAATGGAGGAGACTATTCTATCAATTTTGTCGTCCTAATAGTTTATTACTAAAGATTACAAAATTATAACACAAACTAGACTTATATCGTGTAACAATGCTAAAAGAGTGGATCAGTGTCTAAAGAAAGAAGACATTTATGCACACATAACTTAAATGCAAGATTTCGATCATGTTTATTAAACTTTTTTATGTATAAATTTAAACTTCTCTTGACCAATTCATGATTTATTTAGGAAAAAAAAGAATGAACAAGCTTTAAAGATTTTCTGACTTATTAAAATGAAACCAATGTGTATGAGTTAACAGTTCATTTAACAAAATGAGTTGCCCACTCATAAACACTACACCCCACGATTTTCAATACGATAACTAAGTGGACCTAAACATAATTAACGTCAATAAACAGCTAATTTTGTAAAATAAGTTGTCCAACTCATATGCATTTTTTTCCTAAAAAATATAGAACTCATTACACAAGCAAAACACAAATATACGTCTAAGATGTGTGCTCTAGTGCATCAGAGAAGCCACTAGATCATTAACAAAAGAAAATGAGATCTTAGTGAATCACATTAATGATGCCTAAACTTTGTTCTTTATTATGAAGGATGCAGATTTCATATGATAAACTGAATTATTACTGGCAATATTATAAGCCTATATAACTAAAGCGTGCAACATCTTGAACTTCATGGCCAACAATATAATATTCCCTAACTGTAAAGATCCCCAAAATATATTTATGTGGTGACCCCATGCAAAGGATAAACAATCATTATCCTATTGCTAGAAGAATGTAGAAGGGCATGCAGTAGTAGTGGAATAAAATAGAAGGCAAAGGAAGGCCAAAAAAAAACACATACATTTGTCCCAGCTCTCTTTGTGAAAACGCAAAAGGTAAAATGTAG
>JBAKGM010000365.1:34016459-34027369 GCA_037177215.1 Asparagus racemosus | reverse complement strand
ACATCCTCAATAATTCCTTATAGCGTTCCCAAGCTTCATAGAGTGACTCTCCTTCCTTCTGTACAAAGCTTGTGATCCAGTTTCTCATCTGTGCTGTTTTACTTGGGGGAAAATACTTTGTAAGGAACGCCCTGAACAACTGATCCCAAGTGGTGATAGACCCAGCTGGCAATGAATGCAACCAAGCCCTATCCTTGTCTTTTAAAGAGAATGGAAATAGTCTGAGTCAAATAGCATCATTGGTCACTCCATAAGCTTCAAAGTGTCGCAATACTCTAAGAAAATTGACAGGTGGAGGTTCGGGTCTTCATTAACGACTCCTCCAAACTAATTTTGTTGAACCATTGAGAGCAATGATAGTTTCAGCTCAAAGTTATTAGCTTCAACAGTGGGCCTTGTAACACTCGAGTGCATGCCTTGAGCATTTAGGGTAGAAAAATCTTTAAGAAGCTAATTCTGATCACCCATTGTAGCTTGCTCCGTGTTTCTTTGCTCCCTTATGTACCTTCTTATGTTTGCAAGAGTCACCGATAGTTTAGGATTGCTCTTGTTGTGTACTTCCGATTGCCTTCGTATAAAAGAAAGTCATCAACAAGGAAAATAATAATAACAATAATAATAATAAAAGAAAAAAATCTGGTCTAGCTTAATAATGTAAACACTCAATATTAACACCGAAGTCCCCGGCAACGGCATTAAAAACTTGATGAGCAAAATCTGCAAGCGCACGGACTCGTTGTAGCTATCAAGGTCGATCCCACAGGGACTAGGGGTTAATTACCAAATTTCATGTTTTCGACTAGCTAAACCAATGAGTAAAATAGAAGCGATTAAAATTTGTGGGAATTAGATAAAAGAAATAAAATAAATAGCTAATCGGGTGGAATTCAATATAACGAAGGGCCAGAATTGGGTTTTCACCACAACTTTGCTGTTAATGATGAATTACTATAGTTCTCGATGTTGGTTTAAATTAGAAAGGGTGAATTAGCCTAAATTAATTTAAAGCCTCTTTCAAGGTCTAAAGATCGCGCCTAATTAATCCCAATTAACCTACTTTTGTGGAATCAAGATTAAATTAAATCCTTTAAGCTTTATGCTAATCCAAAATAAATCTCTAAGGAATCTAGCCTACTTTTATGGTTCGAGTTCCCTGCTTAATTTCTAGAGATCAGGTATTAATTTTCACTTTTCAGACCTTCAATTAATTACCTATGATTGCTAATCCGGTGATCAAGCGAATCAACAAAACTAATTCACAAGAAATTAAGTTTAAAGATCTAAATTTTCACCAAGATCATATATTAATTCATCATCAATTACCAAAAGGTTGGGTTCTTTCCCAATCCTAGACAAGAAAACTACTCACACATGATTGGAATAAGAGAATACATTGAATGCATATGCAAATCAATCATAAGAAGAAATAGATTAAAAAGAGGAAAGAATTAACCCATCTTTCAATTGAAATCTTCAAAATAGGAACTTGCAATCCAATCTTGTATAAGAAATTCTTGTCTCCCTTCAATACTTGAACTCTAAAATCGATGCTAATTGACGGCTAAGGGAACACACCCCCAAAAAGATCTAATCTAAACCCTCCAGCTAAAAAACCTATATATAGGTCCTAAAAAATTTTGGAAAAATAACAAATTGGAACCACGGGTGTGGTGCGCACGACACCAGCGTGGGTGGAATCTGTCTTGCTTATTTTGTGCTCGTTCGCACAGTCTTTTGGTATTTGGGCTGTAACATTTGCGTCTGACCTCAGAATGAGGTGATTCAAGTTGTGTTGAAAAGCTGTTGAAGAGAGCTACAACGTTTATGTTTTGAGCTTTTCTGAATTTGAATTGCATCATGGTTGAAAATTTAGTTCTTCTTACTCATGCATCCATTTTCTTCACAAACCATGCATTCGAAATCTTGTTGTTGCTTCAAACTCGTGTTCAACTTCCAACGATCATCGAATCATTCAATCTTGAGCCAATACCTACATATAAAAACACAAACCACAGCAATATCCTCAATCTAAACATGAAATATGCATTAAACACCTGTAAATCATGCTTGAAACACACTCAGATAATGCATATTTTGCGTGTTTATCATTTTACACCATGCAAACTATTGAAATAAAAGTCAACAATGCAAATGTAGTATATCTAAGGAAAATCCACATATAGACATTGGAAAATGATGGGAAAAACACAAATGAAAATGATGTAAAAACTCTATGTGTTGCATTCATGCTTGTACTCCTTCAATCTTGGAAGGAAAAGTCCAAAGAAGAGAGGGAGTGCTGGTTCTTTCCTCTCTTTAGTCTTCAATACATGGATTCATGTTCTTTTTGTTGTGTGAAAGGGTACTCAATCTTAGGAGTTAAGATATGTATTACAATAAAATAAAATAAAATATAGAACAAATTAATACTGGATCAATCAAAATGGATCACCACTAAATAAAATGATTCATTTAACTTCATAATTTTCAACTCCCAAGCGTATACATTTATCACTTTGTAAGTACAAAAGTCAATGCAAATTTAAATTACATTTCCAAACAGATATTAAGTGATTTCTAATAACATGATAAAACAATCCACATTAAATTAGAGGACTACCCATGTCACAAACTAGTAAAAACCCTCCATTAGCAATGGGGTATTAGCGACGGATAGCAAACCTGTCGCCAATACTTACATGGGTGACGGGCTCGCATCCATCACCAATAACCTGTCACAAATGTTAGCTTTAGCGATGAGTAGGTGCATGTCACCAAAGAAGCCCATCGCCAAAGCTCATTGGCAACGTGTCTCCTCGTCGCCAATGAGTGGCCCCTACAAAAACAAAATAAAGACTTACATGAAACCCTAGCCACCCCCTGTTTCTCAGATCTCTCTCTTCCCCTCTCAATCTCTCTCTCTAACTTGAAACCCAACAACGCCACCACTCACACTCTTGTTCTCGCCGCCTACCTCACTGCTTGCTGTCGCCTACCTTACCGCTCACTCTCGCAGCATGCTGCCACCGCTTCCTACTTCTCCTCTCTCTTCTCAAAGCTCAGCAACAGCCATCGCCGCCGCCTAGTTCGTCGAATCATCGTCACCACCTCCTCGTTACTGTCTCACCAGCCAACTAAACCCACTTAGCCTCCTCCTTCAATGATCTCCAGTAAGTTCCTTAAAATTTTATAAATTTACCATTTTACAACTATTTTTTCCTTAATCCACTAATCAATTTATTTTTGGGTCTTTGATTGTCCTAAATTGCAGTCTTATCATTCGACCGCCACCACCCTTAACTCCAACCACCGTCGACATCCTTCACCTCCTTGAAAAAAGGTATTAGTCTTCACTTTTCTCCAATTTTTAGTTTTTTTATTATTACAAAATTTTTATGCAATTAATGCTATTGATTCTTTATAATCAAGCAAATGTAGTTACCCTAAACCTAAACGCCCTAATTTTAACTCCAATTTCACAAAAGCCTAATATTATCCTAACCCTAAACCTAATATTGTAATAATCCAATAATAACCAATATTATCCATACCCTACGACTAGTGCCCTAATAACACTAAAACGACTAGTGCCCTAAAAACACTAAACTTTAATACTATCCTAATGCTAATTACCTTTAGTGTAATATATAACACAATAATGTGATATATAACCATTATAGTTGAATAAAAAAGTTAACTAGCCGTAGATCCTCATTCAATAATTACTATCAATTTTTTAGACTTATAATATAAGATACACGACTCAATTCTGGGTATGGAATTTAATTCCATACCGAAAAGTATCATTTACTTTATATTATAAGTAGAAAGAATTGGCACATAACTATTGGATCTGTTCAATTCGGATGGGTTAGGAATATGGTAGTGGTACATCTACCTTTGTTCATTTTATGCATTTTTGTTTCTAGAAAATTTTGGGCATACACATTTGCTATTCTCCCTGTACAATAAGCATATGTTGTTTTGCATTTCAGTCTATTACTTACTGATTTCGATTTGTTACTGATACACGTAATAACATCTGCACAGTGTACTCGAGAATAGTGGGTAGGTACTGCTAAAAGTTTCTAGAAATAAAAATGTACAAAGTATTCAAAATTAGATGTAAGCATTACTATATTTTTAATCGGATAGAAGCCTTCCTATCACACTGAGAGTGTTTTAGACCAATCTAGTATTTGTTAAAATCAAGACAATGAAGGTTATCATAGACAATGAAGGTTATCATAGAGTGTTTAGCCCAATTTAGTACGACAATGGCCATTATAAAAGAGTAATTTCACCTACTTAGTATTTGTTCAAAATCAACTACAATAAAAAGTATCAAACTTAGGATGATTTATGAAATATAAAAATAGTTAACAATTGTACTTAACATACAGATGAGATACCTAATATACATATGCGAGAAGTTCCTGAAACGTTGTGGATTGATATTCCTATTATCAAAATAAGAGCAGGGGGTAACACTTGTTATCGAGAAGGATGGGGAGCCTTTCTTGAGTATGCGTATGCTAATCCGAGGAAGTTAGAGAATGATTTATTGTGTTGTCCATGTAGCATGTGCAGAAGTAAGGGTTTAGTGGGTAGAGTTGCTATACGAAAACACTTAGAAAGATGAGGATTTGACGAAAAGTATAAATATTAGAAATTTCACAGAGAAGACAAAGATATTGAACCAACTAAGGAAAATATGAATGTGAGGATAGACGATATATAAGCAATGTTCAGTGATATTACAATAGTTGCTGAAGATGCAGAAGTACCAGAGGTTCCTAAAGTTTCGCAGATACAGAAGGTGTCAAAAATGCCGAAGATGTGGGCGATACCAGGGTCTTTAAAAGTTTCATGAAGTTATTGGAAGATGATGTGAAGGATATATAGGACGGTTTCACCGAGCACAATAGATTGTCATTTATTCTTTAACTGATTCGTATTAGGACCCTCAACAAAATAGCATATAAATATTTTTAAATGCTTCTTAATTTACTATGCAATGTAATTCTAGATGGAGAGAATAGCATACCAGAAAAGTGCTATGATGCAAAAGATTGTTGGGGCTCTGGGTTTAGATTACAATAAAATTGAGGCGTGTCCTAATGATTTTATCCTATATTATTCGGATAACAAGAAACTAGAGAAATTTCTAAAGTGTGAAGTGTCTCATTGGAGAAAGAATATGTGCACTTCAACATGAAAGACAGATGAGTTAGTTAAGCAATAGAAAAAAAATCCAGCAAAGATGCTCCAATATTTTCCCTTAGTGCCTAGGTTACAACGGTCGTATATGACCAAAGACACAGCCAAAGATATGCAGCAGCATAAGGAGGACACATAGATGATGGTAAACTCAGACATCCGGCTGATGCAGAGGCATGAGAGCATGTAGATCAATATTTTCCCTAGTTTGGCATAGAGTGTAGGAATGTCAGACTCGGTCTATCTAGCGACAGATCTAACCCGTTTGGAATTATGAGTTCGGGTTGATCTACTTGGCCAATTATGTTAATGCCTTATAATTTACCACCTGGATTTTGTATGAAGAAACCATATATGATACTTTCATTGTTGATACTAAGCAATCACTCACCCAGTAACGATATAGATGTGTTCATGGAGCAGTTAATTGATGAGTTAAAACATCTTTGAGATGAGGGGCCCAAACATATGATTCATTTTCCTATGAGTCATGTAATGCCCTTGTTGTTCTTATGCGGACAACAACAATTCTAGCTTATGCTAATCTCTCCGGTTGGCTTACAAAAGGGACATATGCTTGTCCTGTATGTGGACCAAACTTTGAAGCCTTTCATTTACAATGCAGCCAAAAGATGTGTTATTGGTTTAATTAAAGATGGTTATGAAAGGGACATAAATACAGGGGTAAAAAGTGGGCGAACAAGTTTGATGGCCAAGAAGAGAAAAGAGGGGAGGCGCATATAATGACCAGAGATGAGATTGTAAAATTATTTGAAGGATATCCTAAATTCAAGTGCGGAAAGAACCGCTATACAAGAGAGGATATTCTAGCTCTGAGATGCATTGTCATCATGAAGAGGGCACCAAAACGAAACAAACAAGCGTAGAGTTTAGATGATACACGTGTAGGGAAATTGTCGACAGGATGGACAAAATTAGTATATTCTTTCAACTCTCTAACTGGCAAAAGCTCAAAATCTGGCATAACTTAGACATAATGCATATTGAAAAGAATATATGTGATAACATGTTGTCCATACTCCTGCAGGATGGTAAAAAATCAAAGGACGATTTAATAGCTCAGCGAGACATGAATGCATTGAACATTCGATATGATTTGAAAGCATGAGAAGTCACCAATAGAAAATTTGAGTTGCCTTCATATCGCATTTTGATGTTAAAGGTTGAGATACAGAGATTCTATGATTTCCTCAAATCGGTGAATTCACCACATAGTTACTTCTCTAGTACTTCAAATAATGTCCAAGTGAAAGAGTGAAAATTTCTAGGACTTAAGACTCATGATTATCGTATTCTTCTTCACCAATTACTTCTGGTGGCACTCCGTAACAACATGGCCGATGATGAAGTAACAAAGGTTATAATTAAATTTTGTGGATTTTTTTTGAAATTTATGCTCTAAAGTTATCAATGTTCAAGAATTTAAGGGACTAAAAGGAGAAATAACTGAGACCCTTTACAAAATAGAGATATTCTTCCCTCCCTCAGTTTTTACGGTCGTGATCCATCTTACACATCATCTTGTAGATGAGGCATTTCTCGGAGCACCAGTTAACTATCATTGAATGTATCTCACGGAGAGGTTAGTTAAAATTCAATTAACTCTATTTACATAACATGTAATTGATTTATATCAATAACCCATAAATATTACTATTTTCTTTAAATATTTGGGTTTCTTAAAACACATAATGCGAAACTAGGCTCATTTGGAGGGTTCGATTGGTGACCGTTATGTGGCAAATGAATGTATGACTTTTGCCTCTCAGTATATGTGAGGTGTACATATAAAAATTAATTCACAAATTAGTAATAGAGATGACATGTTCCATGGAAGTACCAAGATGAACAAAGACTTTTCTAGATTGGACTTGAAATAGGCTCATGCATTCTTATTGCATGACCCAGAAATCTTTAAAGATTATTAGAAGAAAATTAACTTTAGTAAATGTAAAGTTTCTAAATTTAAACAATTATTAATCTCTAGTGCCATATCAACAGTTGATACTTGGAGAAGTTATAGTTAGAAATAATTAGCGTGTCAGCACGGAGTCAAATTGTAAAAACACATGACAAATATTTTACCAAATGGGTCGTAGCTGAAGTAAGTTACGTGTCTTTTAATTTTAATTAATATTTAGAAAATTTAGATTAATTGTTGAATGATTGTATGTGATTATGTTCAACATTAGGTAGAAAGAAAAATATTTGCTGGTTTGCTAATATCAGAAGAGATAAGCATTCACACACAGGGCCCACACTACACAGTTATACAATGCAGGAGATATCTTGTAAATGGGTGTTTCAATGGGTAGGAATTGTGGAGGAGAGAGTTACCCAAAATAGTGAGGTCATGGCTGCTTTCTCTCAAGATAGTTATTCAAGCTCGATAGACCAGAAGCTAGTACTTGGTGATGTAATTTTTTATGGACAACTATAAGATTTAGTGGAGATATCCTATGCACACGGTACAAAAGATGTACATAGTTATGTGATGTTTAAGGTTCGATGGTGTCATGCTAATGGAATAAAGGATGCATGTGGTTTTAATCTTGTAAATCAAGATAAGGAGATATACCCCAATTTGAAGTTTATGTTCACAAAATAGCTACTTTGTGCTTTTATATCGAAGATCTTAGGCAGCCAAAGGTTTGGGTCATATTGTATAAGAAACCAATGACTCTTGTTCAACTTTCTCTTGATGAAACCACCACTGTTTCTGATGACCCAAATGAGCCTGAAGGTGAAGTTTTTCTTGATTGCTCATACCCCAAACATGTAACATTTAATATGTATACTCTACAAAATCAGCTTGACATCCGTAATGTAGGAGATTGAATATAACTTGTTTGCTACTTGTGGAATTTGAAAGTAGTTACTTCAAATTTTAATATATCTATTTTTAATATTATCAATGCAATTATCAACATTCACCTATTTTGCTTGCATGTATTGAATAAAAATTTAAATTATATAGATTAACAATTTAAGTTACAGATGAACCAAAACATAAAGAGTGTAAAATAATTTTCTCGAGATCGCAGGTTCATCATCAGGTTTAAGTATTAATTTGTTCAATGATATTATATTCGTGATATAAATATGCAGCAATCATATTTACAATTTTGTTTACTTATGGAAGAACATCCTCACGACCTTATCAGAGTCCATTTTCTCTATCTGGATCCTCACCCGATCTTCTCGGATTCCATTATCTCTACTGGATCCTCACCCGTTAAAGGTATTAATTTGTTTAATTGAATTAAGTCCATTGAGAAATTTGTTTAATCACACCATATTCATTATTGTTAGATATTGTGAGGATATACACACATGCATCTCTTATGAGTCCACCACATCATGGGAACTCATCACCTGATCTAGTATAACTTTTCATATTTAAGTTCATAGATATTTTATATTCCTTATATATACTTGTTTCACATTTAATAATTTGTTTAATATTGTAGGCGATGCATGTGATGGATCCAGTGACGACAAGATCCAACATGAGACTATGTCAAGATCTTCTATGTCAGAGATTGTAAGTCTCCGCCCATGGACTCTAGTAGTAGCTCACATTCCTTTACCAAAAAAAGCTAATGCATGGCAAAGAAAATGCGAGAGGAACTACAAAAGCCGAAGAGACGAGATTAGAAAGAAGGATCATATAATAAAGTAGAGGCTCGAAAAGGCGATGACAGATTAATTGAGAGAAAAGGGTAATAATCATGTAAATTATTGAGCTTTCATAGTTATTTGATTATTTAAGTTTGTAGGAAATTTATTTATCTCTATCTTCGTCGGGAACAAGGACTATGAGAAGCCGGGTAGGCATGGGAGTGAGCATGGTATCAAAGTACCTCTCTAGGGTTACTGGGCCATTTTGGAGTAGAGGGACACCATTCTGATTGGGGATTATGCTATCAGATTTAATAATTTGATTGGCTGTTTAATCAAAGACCCAAACTCTATAAACATTGCTCATAATTATGAAGAACAAGAATGAAAGGCATAAAGAAAATTTGGGAGATACTCATGGTAATTATATATTATATTGCTTCTTTCATTCACTATTTATTTGATTATTATTATAGTGTATGTTTTTTTTTTCACATGTAATTTGCATGATCATTATTGTCTTGAGGACAACCTGAACTCCGAGGATTATGTAATGCCTAGAGTGAGCAAGATGGTTCGAGGGTGGAGGAATAAATTCAAAAAAAATCTTTACAGATATAACTGTTAATTGGAAGAGGATCTATGAGCTTGATAAAAGGGTTCCTCTATATAATTAGATGAGTCTCATTGTCAAGTGAGAGAGTGAAAAGAATGTGAGTTATTTTTTATTCATGATATTACCACTGCACATACTAACAAAGTACTTTATTTTAAAGGGAAAATGTTTGACGACATCGGAGAATCACAATTCAAAGAAAAACGATCACTTTCTGGGAGCTACTCCCTATGCGCAGATCGAGCATAAGTATTTGAGTGAGAACCCGATATAATCTAATTATTAAAACTTAACTCATGTGACTAGTTTTATACATTGCTCAATTTAATTTAGAATTTAATATATCACAGGACGACTTGATTATACCACCAACCCTTCTTGCTAGAGCAGCTTATTTTAAAGGAGATTCTTCCCCAACCTATATACATGGCTATCTCTAAGTTGGTGTTTGCGAAGCATGGAGATACTGGTAATGGAGAAGTATATATATCTAAACATATATGTATTTATTATTTTTTTTTGAAAAATATTCTCATGTTGACTTGCATTCTTTTCAGGCTAGTAGAGGTATCATGTAGGGTACAATAGTATAATACAACATTCTCATGCAGCCGCTACTAAGGATAGAGACGATGACAACAACAACGACAAGGAGTGAGTTGGACTTGTTCTTACATATATGGGCTTTTGGATTATTTTAGACATGTTTGGACTTTTGGATTTTATCTATATTATATTTTGAATCCTATTTGTGATTTCATTGCTTTGTGGATGGATATATGATTGTTTAAGTATAGATATGTATTGTTGGATAATGTGGCTAGATTGGTGGAGGAATATTTTGAATGTGAATATGTATTATGGTTGGATTGCTGGATATCTATTGTTGGATATTATGATTGGATTGGTGGATGGATAATTTTATAGGTTTTTATATATGTAATCCTATTCAGGGGCTACCCGGAAATAAAATTTTTTTGAGAGGTGAATAAACATTGGTGACGGGCAGACTCATCACCAATGTCCATTGGCAACGGGGCTACTAGTCGCTAATGCCACGACGGCAACCCGTTCTAAAGAATGGCGACTGCAACGTATTCTAAAGAATGGCGACGGGCAGTGCTGTCGCCAACGACCATTGGCGACGGACATGTTTCTATTGCCAATGATCAATAGCGATGGCCACGTCCTCGTCAAAAATGACCATTAGCGACATAAACGTCCATCGCCAATGATTCCCCGCTGTCAATAACCTTCCGTCACCAATGATCATTGGCGACTACTTACGTCGTCGCCAATGTTCATTGGTGCCAGAAATATTGGTGACAGGTCAAAACCCGTCACCAATGTTCTATTGGGACGGATTTTAAGGCATTGGAGATGGATTACCACGTCATCCATGCCATGTTTCTTACTAGTGATAATTAGGATT
>JBAKGM010000365.1:34000199-34015780 GCA_037177215.1 Asparagus racemosus | reverse complement strand
ATTCCTGTCTTTTGTCCTCTTACAAACAGCCCAGCTTTGAATTACACTAGGATATTCTTGATATAAAAGCTTGTTCATTTGCGTGGTTTTAGCTGCTGTTCTGAGCTTGTTTTTAGCCTCTCGGTTGGCTGGGTATGGTGGTCTCAGCTGGGTATTTGGTGGTTGTGGTTGTAACATGCTGTTCTGAGATTTTTTTACCTCCTTCGGTTTGCTGTTCTTGTCTGGGTATTTGCTGCTGAAAGAGCTTGTTTAGCTCCCCATTTTGGTGTGTTTTTAGCTAATTATTGATGGAGTTTGTTTAGCTCCTTGTGTGGTGGTTTTCGCTGATGTTTTGAGCTTGTTTAGCTCCGTAATGTGGTTTGGTTTTAGCTGCAGTTTGAGCTGGTTTAGCTCCTTCATTTGCGTGGTTTTAGCTGCTGTTCTGAGCTTGTTTTTAGCCTCTAGGTTGGCTGGGTATGGTGGTCTCGGCTGGGTATTTGGTGCTTGTGGTTGTAACATACTGTTCTGAGATTTTTTTACCTCCTTCGGTTTGCTGTTCTTGTCTGGGTATTTGTTGCTGAAAGAGCTTGTTCAGCTCCCCATTTTGGTGTGGTTTTAGCTAATTATTGATGGAGTTTGTTTAACTCCTTGTGTGGTGGTTTTCGCTGTTGTTTTGATCTTGTTTAGCTTCGTAATCTTGTTTGGTTTTAGATGCAGTTTTGAGGGCTTTCTCTTGATTTCATGTTGCTTTCAAGGGGATGGAATTTGCAAACTATGAGAATTGGATGAGTGGTGCATTAGCCCTCAACTCATTTTTATAGCCTTCATTGAACTAGCCGTTGGAACTAGCCGTTGGAGGCAAAGAGCAATTTCGATATTTTTAAATTTGATGGCTTTTTGATTTTTTAAATTGGAACATGGGGAAAAAACTAGCCGTTGGAGGCCTTGGAACAATTTCGGTTTTGGCCATAATTTAAAAAACTAGCCGTTGGAGTGTTATCATTCATTTTTCCATAAAGTTGTCATTCCAAAACAAACAAAAGAATAGGATTTGGAGAAGTCCTATAAAGTTGGAATCCATATTTTTTTTGGTTGAAACAAACATAGAAAGAGGATAAAATGATATTCTCAAAACATCATTGACATCCAACAAATTTTTATAGAATAGATTGGAATCCATAAAAAGTATGGGATTCATAATCCTATTCCTATTATTTTTTGAACCAAACATGCCCTAAGTGAAAAAAAAATCCAGCCTTTTGAATGGTTTTCTAGAATTTGGACTTACTAGAGTTTAGTGAGAGTTTTAAACTTTTTGGGAGTTAAGTTTTTAATGTCCCAACTTACCGGGGGCTTAGTGAAATTTTACCCGAAAAATTACAGAAAGTATTAGTAATCTCTAGAATCAAGTTTCCCTCCTTGGAATTGACAGCTCCATCTCAAAAGTGTCTCCTACTCTAATTCAACACGTGGGCAAAGACTTCCCTTGAAGTGCAGAAAACTTTAGGCTGCGTGGGACCAAGTTGGCCCACCCTGTAGATTGCATATTCCTTCTCATTTTGCGAAGACTGTTGAAGAATGCGTAATTGGCCCTTTCTCGTATTTAGCTCATTTAAAACTAAATATAAGTATCACAAAATCAAATTTAGATGTGAGACAATAAATATATCGGTAGAGTAAAGTTCAAACAATAAGTACATCATAGATATGAGCAATCAGTATGTTCCCATAGGGACGAGGATTACCACAGATCCATTTATTCGTACACGTTTTTTTTAATACTAATACTTAAGACTCCTTGGTTTATAATCGGAGTTATTTCTTAGTTATTCGTGCATATATCGTAGGGGATAATATGTTCAATATCTATAAAAGAATAAGAATCTCTCTACATAGTAGAACATTAAAAAGATCTCCTCGCAACACATTAAAATTATGTGACAACCACATGGGAATATGACCATCTTTTATGCACGAGGCAGTCTAGGTGTTTATAGCAAATTTTGACAGTAATAAGTTACTAACCCTTTATAGTACATAAACTGTATCCACAACGAACCCTTGTTTATGAGACCAAATATGTCAATCAACAAATATGTAGCTCAAGCTGCACAACTATATACATCCTTGTTTTTGTCGTTATCATATGGTTTATACCCACCAAGCTATCTCATTGATAACGCATTCATCAAAGAAGAATTTCAGAGAGACGATATGATGACCAGATAATTATATGGAAAACAAGGAAGTTGGTGAAACTAGAAACTGAAATCCTAATACTTGTCTCTCTTTGGTGCCAAGCAAGGATTGTCTCCTTAACAAGAACACACTTGTCTGAGTTGTCTCTGAGAAATTCTAGGCTAAGGGATTTAAAGTTTCATAATGTACAAAAGAAGAAAAAACTGTCAATAAGTCTGCAAGAAAATATAGAATACAATTGCTCTCATTACTAAAATATTGAAAGGCTAGAGATATTCTCTCTAACGAGAACATAGTAGATGTATGCCAAATAGGAAATCTTCAAATCAGGATTAACATTCAATTCATGATAACAAAACACCACATTTTGATAAAAGATGGCGAACAAAACAGAAACTGGTAACATATACGGATTTCACAGCGATCCATTCAACAGTAGCTGGCAGTATTTTTAGCATATGATGTTTCAAAGATTGATTCATGTCTAGCGGGTGCATCACATTTTTACATATAGATGCCATATCGGTTAGTATCTTGCTAAGTTTCAAGCATGTCTATATTCACTTACAACAGCTCGAGCTTGAGCTGTGAGCTCTAAGATTATGTATGGTCTAATGGCTCCACTGCTGTCCTAAACAGAAGAATGTAAACTTTGTCAATAGAGAAATACAAGAAGCCTCCAACGGAATGTGTAACATAAGAACCAAAGCTTGTCCCCACAATGCAATGCCATGCTGGCCCATATGATGAATCAAATTCCTGTAAACAGAAAAGACCAAACTTTAATTTCCATTTCTTGATAATCCAAATTCTGTGTGCTTGATCAAGATGCATATACGCAAAAATTTTGGCCCCATTCGATGATATCAGTGCAAGGGAGAGTAGTGTGTCAAATGAGGGCCAATCTGTCGGTTGGCCAAGCTAAACCTCATAACTTACATGCTATCATGATTTGCTTCCTGCTTTGTGATGAATAAGAAGGGCCTATTCTTGCAGACTTAAAAAGATTGTAGGCAGAAATTATCAGCAAATAGAGCTTCACATTCTGCAATGACCTCAAACATAGTATATTATCTTTGTTTCAGGTTAGACACTTAGTTTAGGGAGACCGTCAAACAACTTGGGCTTCTTGGAGGAAGTTCCATATTAGGCTACGTATTATATACTTATACAGTTCTAGCCTATGTAAAATTCAGGACGGCCAATAAATGGAACACAGTTGCATATCACCTTGTAGGGAGGAAGGATAACATCGAATGGATCTGAGCAAGTCTAGCAACAGAACTTCCCTAATTCACTATGAGCAAAGACTTAGCAGGACCTATGCTTCTGGGACTGCAGCTACTAAGCTTTTCATCCTGTCTTCTCGAATGCTCCAATGGTTTCATTTTACTATATCTTGGATTCCCGTGTGGGTTGGTTTTGGGGTTTTTTTTTCTTTTTCTTTTAGTTCATGCCATTGAGAAACAAGTCAAATTTGCTACGAGTCTTTAGTGGAATCATATTCAACTGATAAATAACGGCATTATGGCATGCCCATGGACAGACCCTTTAAATATATTCATTCAGCTAGCTGCAGCTCCCTGCTGATTCTTTAATAGGTAATTTCACTTGAAAAATCATTCATTTAAAACCATTTGTTATATCCAAATGCTAATCATTAAATTGCCTAACTTAAGTTTGATGAATCTTCTAATTCGGATGTTTTCTTGAAATCAAGAAATGAATTTAAAAGGATAACATGATTTGTTACCTAACTTCCAATCTACAGTCTACTGCAAGTTTATTTGGAAGACGAGATATGAAGTAACAGTATTTACGCCACAAGATGCAAAAATGTTTAATCAAATGGACCAACTCCTATGGAAGAGGGACATTCAACAAATGCCACACAATAAGGCAAATGAGTACACACATGCAAGAGTGCTCCTGTTTACTAAATTGATAGAGATCTTTTAATGCAAGAACATAAATCAAATAGAGACCAGCTCAGACGGAAGAGGAAGAGCTAAAAAGTTCCATACAACAAGGCAAATGAGTACACACATGCAAAAGTGGTCCTGTTTACTAAAACAATAGTCTTAGAAACAAGAGAGTACTGCATATAGATCTTAATATAAAAGACTTCAGAACTTAGTGAAGCACAGATAAGAATCACAAAACTAGAACAGGAGGCAAATAGACAATATTAAGTGTCAAACTGGAAAGAGAACACCGATAAATATTGTTATTCTGCCCAAATAGGAGCTTATACAGGCCATCTAAGCTCATTGAAAGCATCTACTGAAAGAGAGCTTCCTGCAGGCGTATTCCTAAGCCCATACTTGGTCATAGACGCATCTACTAGATGGAAAGTTTAGGCTGATCTAGTGTCCAGTTGTTTGCCTAAAGTAGAAGTCTGCAATAATTTCCGAGAATACTACTAAGTTCCACTTGTCTATTTTGAGGTGAGTATGTTCGCCACATAGGCACAAGTCATGTGGTAACATCCTACTAGCCCATAACTGGAGATGACCACAGTTAAGGAGTCATTTTATCACTAATTATGAAAAGCAACTTCCCACCACTCGAAAAATTCTTGACCACTTCAGTTACTTATTACGGGTCAAAGTTTTATGGTTTATGCATAACTTGGGTGTGTCGTTACCGTTCAAAACACAGAATTATGGCATTTTACACAGTTAATAGCATATATTCTAATCATACTAAGCAACTGAGAATTATTGGATATATCTTTTTAGCATATAAATCTGTGGGAACTCTGACTCCAAGAATCTCATGAGTAGCCCATGCAATCCAAGAGTTATAGATCATAACGCTAGATTTGAGAATAAACAAAGATCAAAGTGCAAGGCATTTAAGCAATCTAAGGAAAGTCCATAAAAACTTTATCCTTCCGATACCTTCAAAGCACAAGGAATGTCACATGATTCTAAAGTGTTGCCTACCTGTCCAAGAGCCTCAATATGACCTTATTTTCACATACCTAACGGCCAGGAAAACTAATACATATTGCATCCTTCTACCCCCTAGTTGCAAGTTATCTGTCTATTTCCTTTGACAATAGTTTCCTTAAGTGGTAACCCATTTAAACGCACACACTTTACGAAGAATAGAAGCAATGTCTTTGCAAATCGCCAAACAATTTTGCAAACCCTGCACAAAACAATGGTTCTGAACATACCAGCTTTATAACAATACAACTAAACAGACAATATGAAACATGAGCTAGAAGTCTCGAAACATCA
The DNA here is from genome assembly GCA_037177215.1 of Asparagus racemosus. Lineage (NCBI taxonomy): Eukaryota > Viridiplantae > Streptophyta > Magnoliopsida > Asparagales > Asparagaceae > Asparagus > Asparagus racemosus. The sequence continues at coordinate 34,010,354 of JBAKGM010000365.1, read as the reverse complement.
AAATTCATTACAGATGTTTTAAAGACACATAGATCATGATGAATGGAATGAAGTTCATGGATAACATATCTCGAAACACGTGATATCTCATTGAAAGACCTTTAAGATGCGCATACCAAGTTAAACACATTGAATGGTTCTATTTCATTTCGTAATACGTTTTTTGCAGGCATTGCAGAACTAACTTAGTTATATCTTGGCAATACACTAAAGCTCATGATAATTTATCGACTTTATCTGAAAATTCATTACAGTTTTGTAAAACATAATAAAAGCCCAATTCTTTGTTGGTCCTATAACAGACCCTCTCCATCTTTCTAAATTTGAAACCCCCAGTTTTCATATTTGTTCGAAATGGGGTGTCTTACTTGTAACAACTCCATAGATTTGAGGGTGTAAAGAAAAATGCGGGGGGTATAATCGAGGAGTATGAAGATTTGGGGTCTAACGTAGGAAGAAAAGACCTTTTTGAGCGCAAGAGCAATCTTCTTGCCATCGACTTTCCTCATCCCCTTCATCACTTCGCCGGCGCACCGGAACGCCTTCCGCTGCATTGCCGGCGCCATGTCCGCCGCCCTCACCTTCACGTTCTGCTGCTCCTGCGGAGCACCCTCCTCCTTAACCTCTTCCTCCTTCTCCTCTTCTTCTTCGGTGTTGAGCTTGGTTCTCTGGATCAGAGAGCTCAGGTACCTGCTCCGCCTCTCGAGCTCCTCCGACGCCGCGTCCATGGCTGACTTCTTTTCTCTCATCGTCGTTGGTGACGTGGCATCGGCAGGCGAGAGAGAGAAAGGAAAGGGTTAGGGTTTTGAATTTTGTGTGCACTGACGGTGACGGGGATTGCAGTGGAGGGAGACAATTTTGCAGATAAGGACGGATTTTTTGGATTATTTTATAGCAGAGGTGGTGTTTTCATGGATTTCCCTACTTCTTTTGAGGTCCCCCGATGACATTGAACGTGGAACCTGGGCCTCAAATTTAATCAAAAAAGCCGTATTATAAATCGTTATTGCTGCTATGGATGTGTGGGACCTAGCGCTGCTAAACCGCATCCGTATTCAGGAAATATCAATAACTTTATCTATTAGGATACGTATATATTTACTCAAATATATAACCGATAAGATAAAATTATGGTTATAGTTTTGTAGTGAAACATCCGGATTCATATCTGAAATATCCGAAAACATATTAGTCATACTGTTATGATAATTTTAATCTTTAAATTATGGATTTGAGATTAATTTTGATGATCAAATTGTTTAATCTTAGCTTTTTAGATATAATGAACATATTAATGAACTCTTTTGTATCATATGACCTATATTTTTTTCAATACTATCTAGTTTTCTCATATCCGCATATCCATTTATATATCCGCATGCATAGCTATTTATATATCCGCATGTATATCTGTATTCATATTTAGATTTAGCAAATATGGATATGAATTTTCTTTACTGAGATATATCTGTATCTATATCCATATCTGAGATGGTTATACGGATATAAATATGATAAGTATCAGATCCGAGCTGTATCGGCATTGAATGCACCCCAGTGAGACCCAAATGGTCAACGCTCGGTAGCTGGATCTTGTAGCCGGCCCGTCTTTTTCTTCAATTGTGGGCCCCACTTAATGCACGATTATTTAGAGGACCCTTTGTCGTGAGCTTAATGCTCTGCTTAGGCCCAATGAAGTCCAGGGTTAAAAAAAAATCGGAATGGACCTTTCAATTGACATATTGGGCCGGCCCAAATCAACTCTAGATCCCTGCTTCTGATAAACAGCGACGACGGGGAACGTGGAGAGAGAGACTAAATAAGATAATTCCGTATTCATGAGTTATGTTAACTTAACCATGGTTTAGAATTTTGAATGGAAAATCTGTGAGAAGGACTACTATCGACACATTGAGATTGTTTGAGAGACTAATAGTAAAATATGGAGGTTTGAGGTTCTAATATCAAAATCCAATTATATAAGGGACTAATATCTTAAAAAATACTCCCTTTTGCCTTTAGTAGTAATCAATCTTGAATGGCTCAAGGGTTAATTTGGTCTTGTACTGTGGCGTCATATTCAAATTGGTCTTCCTTTTTTTTTTTTCTCGGCTTAATTCATATACTGGAGCTTCATATTCGAGTTGGTTCCTTTCTTACTTTCAGCATTTTGCAGTAAACTTCCAATAACATTCAACATCACACTAAAATCTCTAAGAACTGTTAAAAAATCACCCTACAACACTAATAACTTTCAAAATCACACTAAACCAGCAATAACTTTCTGTATTTTGTAGATATCCCCCAAAATTAAAAAAAGTGTAAAAAGGCATTTTGAAGATCAATTTCAACAAAAGAAAAAAAAATAATTACGGTTCTTAACCCTATCCCGAGCGAGCAAGAAGAAAACGAATCACGGAAATATGATATTTCTATTTTCAGGATTGAAAATATAAAAAAGGTCATAAAGGGTTTTTTTAACAATTTACAAGGTATTTCAGATTATTAAGTCTCGCGGGTTGCATGTGCCACCTCAGACGTCACGGTGTTAACTTTGAGGGTTTTTTGCAATAGTTATTGAGGTTTTAGTGTGATTTTGAAAGTTATTGGAGGTTTAGTGTGATTTTGAAATTGATTGGTGGTTTGGTGTGATTTTTAAAGTTCTTGGAGGGTTTAGTATGATGTTGTAAGTTATTCGTAGTTTACTACAAAATGGTAAAAATTAAATAAAATAGGGGGCCCAATTGATTGTCAGGCCCTAGTACATGGACGAAGCTGATAAATATTAAAGTGTGGAGACTAATTTGAGTATTAAGCCCCACTATACACAGACGAAGTTAAGAAAAAATAAAATACGGGGACTACTTTGTAATTCGAAGCTTTGGTATGGGGACCAAATTGGCCTTTCGGCCTAAGTGTACTCTTTCCGTGCTACACATGACGGAAGCCCAATACAGAAGCCGAATATAAGAGTTTGACTAGGCCCGGCCCAAACCTACATCAGTTAATTCTTGCTGCCCAAGCACAAAACCTCCCCCAAATCAAAAATCTAACCTCACCTCCACTAGGGTTTTCATCTCTCTCTCATTTCTCTTTCCTAGGGTTTTACTCCATGGCCTCCGGCGGCGGACAGCAAGCAGTCTCCTTCCTCACAACCATCGCCAAGGCGGCCTTCGGCCTCGGCGCAGCCGCCACCGCCGTCAACTCCTCCCTCTACACCGTCGACGGCGGTCAGCGCGCCGTCCTCTTCGACCGGTTCCGCGGCGTCCTCGACACCACCGCCGGCGAGGGGACCCACTTCCTCGTCCCATGGCTGCAGAAACCCTACATCTTCGACATCCGAACTCGCCCTCACACCTTCACCTCGAACTCCGGCACCAAGGATCTCCAGATGGTGAACCTGACACTCCGGCTTCTGTCGAGGCCCGACGTCGAGAGTTTGCCGACGATCTTTAAGCAGCTGGGGACGGAGTATGATGAGAAGGTGCTGCCTTCGATCGGGAACGAGGTGCTGAAGGCTGTTGTTGCGCAGTTCAACGCCGATCAGTTGCTGACGGAGAGGCCGCATGTGTCGGCGCTCGTTCGGGATTCGTTGGTTCGGAGGGCGAGGGACTTCAACATTGTTCTCGATGACGGTTAGCATGACACAGCAAGCTCTACATGTTTTTTCTTTTAATATAGATGATTCTGATTTGAATTTTCAAGTTCATGATTATCAATTGAAGCATGCTAACTGAGATTTCTGCGTTAAATAACGAATAATCTGATGTTCAAAGTGCAAAATTTACACAATAATTACTATTGGGAAAAAAATAATCATTTGAAGCAAATAACAGTGGATTATTAGTAAAATCCCCGAATTTAGATTTTTGGTAAATTACGCCCCAATTCCGCCACATTGAGTTGAAATACCCAAAACCAATGTTGTTAGTTTTTACATGGTGGAAGGGGGAAATTTGAGCTAAACAACTAACAAAGCTGTTAGGAGTATGCTTGGGATATTTATCTCAATGCGAGTGTTTAGTGTGTAATTAGCGAATATCTAGATTTGTGGCTAAAGTCGTAATATGGTTCATTTGGAGGGTATATAGGTAAAAGAAAGCTATTAGAATAATACCATGATTCAAATATCACCATGATTCAAATATCGTACATATGACGATAATCAGGACTAGTTGACTTGTGTCATTCCTTGATTATATCTTTTGTACTGTTTAATCCTTCATTATAACATTCATGCATTGATTATCCTTGATTATAACAAATGTTCCTTGTAACGGCGATAAAAGCTCATGTGCGTCATATGGAATCATAAATGTTAATAAAATTTTCTTCATTTTTTATAGTTGCGATCACGCACTTGAGCTATGGGACGGAGTTCTCAGTGGCAGTGGAGAAGAAGCAAGTGGCACAACAGGAGGCAGAAAGGTCGAAGTTCCTGGTGGCAAGGGCAGAGCAGGAGAGGAGGGCAGCAGTCATCAGGGCTGAGGGAGAGAGTGAGGCAGCGAAGCTTATATCGGAGGCGACAGCGGCGGTGGGGACAGGGATATTGGAGCTTAGGAGGATCGAGGCGGCGAGGGAGATTGCAGCCACTCTGGCAAAGTCGCCGAATGTGGCTTATTTGCCCGGAGGTAACAATATGCTTCTTGGAATTAACCCAAATAATCCAATGGGGCGGTGAAATGGTTGAGTAAAGGTTCTATCTCTCTCCCTCTTTTTGGTTTTTGGCATTGGCCTTTTTTTGGTAGTCAAGGTAATAATTGTGAGGTAGACGAGCTCATGAACCTTAATCTCATTGGATGTTGTTGGGTGAAGGGAGAGGTATTGGGTAGATTCAGATATGTATGCAGCATATGCGTAGTTGTTGGTTATATAAATTTCTTTAGATAATGTTTCTAAACATCATGTGCTTAATTTGGTTATACAGTGTAGTTTTGTTGTGGAACATAATAATGTCATATTTTGTGTTACTACTGGAATCATTGGATTCATTGAGTTCATTCCACCTTCTCTTTATTTGTTAGATCATTCTATTGAAATTTCGTGCAACTCTTAAGTTCATTAGTCCATAGGAGTTGTAACACTTAATGTTGATCTTAGATATGATGCCTTGGTGTTTGGTTCTGCTAGAAGATACGGTTTGCTTGCCTAACTTGTTGGATGAGTTCTTTGAAATGAAATATATGTGCACTGAGGGGCTTGAGTAATACTTTTCTAGTTACATCTATTTTGCTGCTGAACATAAGTCTCTGTATGCGTATATTTTTACCCCTTTCATTTGCCTGTTGCTTTGATTTATAGTAATACAAGTATACAACTATCATGATATGATGGATGTGAGTTAGTTTGTGGATGAAACAAGCAAATTCAGCTAATTGTATTTACATAGTTGAAATTAGTTTTCAGTCAGGGTTGCTAGGTGGCATTTGCTAAACTTCATCCATTATTTTTCATGTTAATACTCGTAGCTAGTTTCTTTTATCTATTTCTTTCCAATGCTGGGACCCAGTTGGTTGCTTTTACCTGGATTAGATCCCTATTGGTCACGAATTCTTTGTTATTTAGTCTCTCTTTTCTTCTTCTTTTTGGGTAACACTACAATTTAACCTAACTTTGATGAATTATTCCAAGGTTCTGCAACCTGATCTTATTTATGTTATCGGTGCTTTTTAACTGATAGAAAAAACTACTACAAACAAATTGGACATTTTTCCTGAAGACCTTGTAGGTCATTGGTGCATAAGAAACTACCTTATTGGTTTGATGTACTTCTATGAGTCAGAAACAGGAAGTACTTACTTTAAAAGAATTTCCTCTTGATTTGTTTGCTAAACATGTGGCGGTCGCTAGTTAAAGGATTTGATCTTTGACATGCTGCATTATGCTTTGTGGTTTGTGTTTCTACAAGAAGATAAAGTTCTAGGTGTATTACTTATTTTTGAAATTCTGCAAAGTATTTGCTCGATGATATGCCTGAATATTCAATGTTTTGTTTGTTAGAAAGGATGCATCAATGTAACTGGGGGCTTGCTTATTGGCATTACTGAAAGTGTTCTAGGTTTAGTAAAGGTTATATATGAGTTTACTAATGACGTATAGGTAAGGTTTAAACTCATGTTTAACCGAAAAAAGTTTCAGTCTCTTGGTTGGACTTTTGAGTTTACTTTTTTGCCTACAAAAACAGTGTTTTAACTAGGGATTGTTGAAGGGGCAGATGGGTAAGGTTACGATAATACGGTACCATGGAGACTCTTGGAAGTGTGCAGTATAGGTTTTGTCAAAGGCTTTAAGCCTATTAGCTATTATCCATTGTCTAAATGTCTAATCTGTATGAGTTCAAACAAATTAGAATGCCATGTGAATTGTGTTTTCTTTGCTATAGCATACTTTAATCCGTTCTAAAATAGTAGGAATGTTGAGAAATCTCTCTTTTACCTGTTTTCTTGCTTTCAAAAAAAGGTCAGTTTAAAGTAATGTGTCATCTGTGTTGTCTGGATTTCAGTACGAAGATGGATCTCTTAGTTTCAGTGTATAAAGTAATGTGTCATCTGTGTTGTCTGGATTTCAGTAGGAAGATGGATCTCTTAGTTTCAGTGTATGTCTTCTTATGATCTTAAAGCTATTCATGTCCTTAGAAAAAATGAGAATTGATGTCCTGAGAAGGGAAAAAATGGAATTATTTCACTTTTGTAGAGAATCTTGGAAGTGTGCAGTATAGGTTTTGTCAAAGGCGTTAAACCTATTATCTATTCCCCATTGTCTAAATGTCTAATCTATATGAGTTCATACAAATTAGAATGCCATGTGAATTTGTGTTTTGTTTGATATAGCATCCTTTAATCCGTTCTAAAATAGTAGGAACGTTGAAAAATCTCTCTTTTCCCTGTTTTTTTGCTTTAAAAAAAAGGTCAGTTTAAAGTAATGTGTCACCTGTGTTGTCTGGATTTCAGTAGGAAGATGGATCTCTTCGTTTCAGTGTGTGTCTTCTTATGATCTTAAAGCTATTCATGTCCTTAGAAAAAAAATGAGAATTGATGTCCTGAGAAGGGGAAAAAAGGAATTATATCACTTTTGTAGAGAAGAATCACCATACATTTATGTTCTAGTGCAAAAAAGGAGCCAATTGGTAACGTAGTTTGCAAACTGTATTGCCATAAAATATAGCTAGGACCAAGAGCAGAATGAAGAATAGACAATGTGTTCGGCTAGCGTAGTCAGATATTGGTCGAGTTCTGGGTATGAAAAAGCCAATTGAACAGTATTGATGTCAGGATAGGCAAATAGCTGAGAACCTTGAAGTGGAGTATATGGGATTAGTACTGTAATTTTCTTGCCCTCGCTTCCAACCATTGGTCCTGAAACGGCCCCACTTTCTTCTCAGTAGGAACATACTTATGATGTACACGCATCTTAGGATATAAACTGCTTTTGGTATTGTGTTTAGATACGCTTAATCTTGTGCAACTAAATAAGTCTGAGGTTCCGCGATACGCAGATGGGTAAATCGCGTAACCACAGATTGTCGAATAGTAGAAAAAACTGACCTTGTGATTAACGGAGAGTGTGTCTCAGGTGTTTGAATTTCTTAGTGTCTACCTGCTTTTGTGAACTACTTTCAAAAGTTCTCAGAGTTTTTGGTGGAGTACAAGTATCGTCACATCAGGTTTTCATATAAGGTACGCTAGTTGACAGTGGCTCTGGTTGGTGCTTCAGTGCCTTTGTTGTATATTAAGTGTTTTGTGCGTTACACCTCCAAACAGAGCTGAGCCTGTTGGTTTCTGATTATGAGCTTTGGTACGCTAGAAGCTCTCCCTTGAGCTAGGTGTTTCTTCGTGTAAGCTATCATATTTTGCCCCGTCATATTTTGCCTATCTCTTAGACTACCGATAAGATGGCAGCTAAGGAAGCTAAGGAAAGCTTTCAGTTTTATTCCCTATCTATGTTGCTGAATTCCTAAATTCTTTTTCTTGTTCTTTTTTATCCTGTTCAAGCTTCATGTCCTCATACCTGCCTGTATGTTCTAGGTTTTTGTGTCTGGATTATTTGATTTGGCTTTCTATTGCTTTGCTTTTTCTGCTTAAGATTGTACTTAAAATTTATGATGTCGTTGCTGGGGTTAAAAGAAACCCTGAAACTTAAGAAACCCTGAAACTTCTTTCGATCTAACAGGTAATGCATATTACTTCATTCTATTTCTGGTGACGGGATGATTGAAAATTGTAGCTCAATGAGTTCAAATGTTGAATTACTGTCAGCATATAGCATCTTGTGCGTTAGGTCTGATGCTAGAATTATCAAGTGCCTCAGTGATTATCCGTACATGGATCATGGTAAATGTTACTTGCACAGATGTGTGATATATTTTCTTGTTCTGTTTCCTGCTTTCTATCAATATGGTGTGATATATTTTCTTTTGATCTTTTTTCCCCCTTAAATTTCTATAGTAAGTTGACTAGCTCAACGCGAGCAAATGTTGGTTTGTGTCATGGAGTTGCTCAGGGTATTGTAGAAGGCAAAACAACCAGATATAGTAATGACTTGTTGGGCGGCTCATTTTCTGCCTTTTTTCGATATGCTTGAGAGAAGCTCTAAAAGCCTAAAAATAACTTTGTTTTCTTGATTGAAGACTAGAACTAGAATTTGGGGTTTCATCTCTGTTTTTGTAAGTTCTATGTGGAAATTCTTGTTGTGTTTCTTATATTTAAAGATGCTATAGCCTAGAGGTGTGTTCATCCATGAGGTAATTATATCTTATATTGCCTAATTACTGGGGGAAAATACCACAGCTCTGATAGAAACCTAAGTTCCTCTGCGGTCTCAGAGGAAAAATAGCTGAAAATGCATGTTTAATATTTCAGGACATGAAGAAATTTGGGACTTTTTGATATATACACACCCAAATCTCGACTATTTAATTGTATCTGCTAAATAATTAGAACAGCTAATTGTTTTCTTTTCTTCATTTTATTCCCACTCTTATTGTAAGAGATCTAATATGTATCAATTATTAAATTAATTTCAATTAATTTAAATCTGCACATATTGGACGTCATGTCCAGCGCAAGCATTAATACCCGATTGGTATCAATTTCACCATGTTTGTAATTATGGTATCTCTTATATATAAATTCAAATTTTTAAATAAATAAATATTGTTTATGTAAGATTTTTCATATTAGACCCTAAAATTAGATCTATTTTAATCCATTAATTTCTACGTTTTAGTTTAAGCACAAATTATCCAAAAACATTTAACGCTTACACCAATTTTGTCTTAAGTCAGACCAAGAAATCATTTATTTGAAGTTTCAAATTGGACTCCCTGTTCTCAAACAAAATGATGCTTGTTCTAGATTAAAAAGAAGATTTAGCAGTTAGCATGGAAAGAAGTCTGTTCTATTATTAAAAAAATCCAAAAAAGTTATAAATAAATAAAGACTGTATCCAAAGCTTAATAATACCAATATAGGCTGCCCTCACGCGTGCGTAGCACGTGAGCCGACATTTAGCGACATCTTAGAAATACCAAAAAGAAAAGAAACCTCAATTGAAAAATCCTAGAAAATAAATAAATCAAGATTAAGAACGAACAGTCAACGATACGTCAAATTTCTTCATCTCCGACTTGAAGGCAATGGTTTACATCGATTCTTGGGACGATTTCGTCGAGCGATCGGTTCAACTCTTCAAAGACAACCCTGAATCGGTAATCCCCCCCTTCGATGTTTCGTTTTCTTGATCTTTTTGATCTTTTAATTTGGTGTTCTTTTGATCTGATCTTGTTTTGGTTTTGGTTTTCTTGAAGGCTCGGTACGTGATGAAGTACCGTCACTGCGATGGAAAGCTCGTGCTCAAGGTCACCGACAATCGACAGGTGAAACCCTAATTTTCTATTCTATTTCAGTTTCTAGGGTTTCTTCTTTTCTTGGAGCGATTTTGATCTGAAATTGAACGAAAAGGGGATAAAGATTGGGTTAAGATGCATTTTTATCTTAATAATTGAGGGTATCTTTCTCTTAAGTTAGTTTCTAGGGTTTCTTTGTGCTTTTAAAATGCAAGTAGTTGAATCTTGTTTAGCAATTGTCCATTTAGCAAATAAGAATGCAATTGTTTTTTTTTTTTTTTTGGGGGGGGGGGGGGGGGGGGGGGGGTGGC
>JBAKGM010000365.1:33970301-33988968 GCA_037177215.1 Asparagus racemosus | reverse complement strand
AATAATGGGTATGAGGCTCATCATTTAACAAAATGAGCTACGAAGAGATAGTCATGTGGTGAGGCCTGCCTTGCTAGAAACATCAAAAGGTGTGGACCTCACCACTCTTATCTATTGGTAGCTCATTTAGCAAAATGAGCTGCCACCTCATACACATCATTCATATATTTATATTTATATTTATATGGGTATGTGTGGTACCAAGCACCAAATTTGGTACTTGGTAGTGTGGTGGCATTTTCTCATTTGCTCATTCATCCACTCATCAATGTGTGAGTATACAAGTGGGGACCATTTTAAAGTGGACTGGTTTAAATGTGTGGAGGAGAACTAGCCACGTCACTACCAAGCAGCAACTTTATATGCTTGGTACCAAGTGTACTCATTTTTCTCATACACACGTGCACACACACACTTTCTATATTTTATAACATAAAATATAAAAACAGTATTCAATTATGTAGGCTCCATTTTCATTTCATGGCATTTGAGTGGCATAGAATGTTCCAGAAAGAAACAGAATAGAAAAGAGAAATAAATCATTCTTTATTAAATTACATCGAATGTTCTAGAAAGAAAGAAAATGGAAAAGAGAAAAAATTATCCCTTGTAAAATTAAAATTTTACCCTTCTTCAAAAAGTTGGAAAGGATGATTTGTCCACCTCTTATCCATTTTATTTCTACCCCTAGTTGGTTCTTTCTATATTAGTGTAGATAGTATAGATACATATATTTTCTTGATTCCCTTGCATGTTCCTTTTTGTAATTTATTTCCATCTTTATGCAATCTTGTGAGAAAACATGCTTTTATTTGTTTCGTTTTCCATTAGGATTTGGTTATATAGAGGCATCTTTCCAGTGTTAGATATTTTAAGATTTCAACTTGCAGATCAATAGTCTTCTTGGAACCAAAGTCGAGTGGCTTTACTACATACTTCAGGCATTTAATACTGGCAATTTACTTCGCTATCAAGAACTTTGTCGAGTTCATAATGCTGCTCTGAGTGCTCAGCCGGCACTGGTGGAGAATGAAAAGAAGCTGCTGGAAAAAATTAACATTCTCTGTTTAATGGAGATCATCTTTAGGTAAGATTTTATTAGCAGCCTAATTGATTACAGGTTCTCAAATTCTGGTGTCGCTTGCTCCTTCTACTTTCTAGTTATGTTATCATTTGACTCTAAGTTGGAAATTCCCGTTTCTTGCAGTCGCCCCTCTGAAGATAGGACCATCCCGTTGAGTGTCATTGCTGAACAAACTAATCTTTCTGTGGAAGACGTGGAGTATCTTCTCATGAAAAGTCTATCTGTAAGGATTACTTCATAATCGTGTTTTTAAAAAAAATGAATCAATTCTACTGTTGGCATATGTTTAGGTGGAGTGGTAAACTAAAAACCAAGGTGAGAACGAGAAGCACGTAGCTACTGGGGTTAGCTGTAACGTTTTGTTACTGACTCACTGATAGTCATAGTATCCTTTCTTTGTTTCGATAATTTTGGGAGTTTGTCCCTCATTACGTAGGCTTAATTTATGAGACCAGCAAGACAGGTTCCCACTTGAAGAATGGTATTCTAGGTCTTATGCTAAGCCCTTCTGTGATCCATGATAACCTGAGCTAAGGAATATGACTCATCTTTTTTGTATGCAGTCCTGGGTGATTTGTTAAACATGACTTCATCATATCCCACAATTATGTCATGATTTCTATCAATAAGATGAACCTTCATATTATTTCTTAGCTCGTCATTATTTGGAATACTATCTCGAATTTATTACATATTTTATGTTGTGTGGCATAGCTGAAATGAGTAACTATGTACACAGGTACACCTAATTGAAGGAATCATAGATCAGGTTGAGGGAACAGTCCATGTCTCGTGGGTGCAGCCTAGGGTTTTGGGGATAGCCCAGGTAAAATCGCTGAAAGATCGTTTGGACGGCTGGCTAGACAAAGTACACACAGCTTTATTATCGGTTGAGGCAGAAACACCTGACCTTGTGGCCTCATGAGTTTGTGTTTTCTGTATCATCTATTTCTTGCCATCTCTCTGTAACAGTTCATTACAGTGCAAACAAGTGCAAGAAAGAACGCATTTGATGCCGCGCTTTGTGACATTCCATTAAGTGTTTTCTGTGCTCGGAGCAACGAATTTGAACTGGGGAGTTTCTGTATTTTTTTTAATTCTTCAGGAAGTGCCAAAACTAGAAATAGCCTTACAAACACGGAGGAAGAATTTTACAAGCTACTGCTGTTTTAACTTATTTCTGCTTTGTAGTTTTCTTCATAAACTTCACTTCCGATCTTTTTATAATTGGTTATTTCTTGCGTTAACAAGAAAATGTTCTTAAACTTATTGTGATCTCTCAGACTGCAAATGATTGCTGAGTTTGTCCAGGATTGTCTCCTTGCATGTGCAAAAATGTTGCCTTGTTTATCAAACTTGCCTTTGCCTAGAGTGCAGTAATTTAAAGTCACAGGCCTAAAGTTATGGGCTGCTGCGGCGGAATTAGGAGTACATGCGATCAGAAGATCAGGATTTCATTGTTCTTTGTATGGCTTAGAATGATCCGCAGGCGTACGAGGTGATAATATCCCTATCGAGGAAACATTACTGTACGTGTCTATAATTTTGCAACCTAAATGTCATATTCCATATGGATTGGGATCAATAACTATATCAGAACTTGTGCATCAGATATATCTGCGGCGTTCAAATGCAATATATTGTTTGTTTTTTTATAATTTCTAGTTAATAGAGAAGAGGTGTAAATGATGTTATATGGGGGTGTACATCTTATTCTTGTTCATTCTCTATCATTTGCTCTCCTCTGCATCATTTTCTACGGAGTTAAAAAGGGAGACATAAAGTGTGGTTCCAAATGGATTGGGATCAAGAACTTATATCCAAACTTATATTAATTGCACCTCAAAAGACTAATTAGCAGAGCAAGTATTCCCCCTATAGAATAAGATATTGGTTTTCTTAAAACTCTGCTTCAAATAAACTAATCTATAAAAATTTAGTATGTGCATCCACAATAAATTTTGGATGAAAATTGTATGAATAAAAGTCCGAGTCCCGCTTCAAAAGTGATTTTCCTTTCTTTGATTGGAGCCTATTTGAATCCTTACACAAACAATACATTTGCCTATTTATATTCGAATGTGGACTAAATTTGACTTGTTTACATAATTGCATTGCTTGACTGAAGGAAAGCAAGCATCACAATGATTGGTTGTTTTTTTTCCCCTGGAGAAAACGGACGACGGGTTTAGCAAAACCCCAACCATGCCTACATTGCCCAAAAACTGGTTGTATACGTATTGAAAGTTATCCCCCCGACTCCAAAGGGATATCTTCAAAAGACCAATGGTTAGTGCTTATATAATTCATAAATACACACGATGCATCACAAAAAATGTGAGGGAGCGTTGTAATTGAATTGTTAAGTAAGCTGTTAGATATAATTTTGAGCATATTTTTGTTGACTTTTAGATTTTTTCCCCCAAATTTAAGGTAAATTTGTTGCTCTTTTCAAGTGTAATGACAGTTCCTTCAATGTTGTCAAGTATGAGAACATTTTCGTGGATATTTTTAAGTGTGAACATATTTACAATTAGTCTTTTATATGTAAGAATATTTTAGAATTCTAAAAATCTGGTTTACAATATTATAAAAAAATAATCAAAAGGAGGCTTTTCTTTATGTATAGTATAGAATCACTATAGATGTATGTTCAATTATTGCCATCTCTTTCCACCTTATGATCTTTGGATCATACTCGTATCATGCTTCTAGCTCGAAGTCACGATAGGATTCATCACTTTATGCGCTCGACCTCTGGGTATCATTAGCATCCGTATCAAAAAATCATTAGCCCATTTATAAATGATGAAAATGCATGAAGTATACCGCGTAAAGATGGTTTTTTTTTTCCTTTTCCGAGGAAACTCTCCATATTTGTTGTGATGATCCATCGATGAGAACCCAAATACGATCGACCCAAACATTTTCATGTGTCCGTGGGCCCCACAACAATCTTCTTGGTGCCGCTTTCAGAAATCAAAAGGCCCCTCAGACCAACCTTGAGGCCAAATCGATATTGGTCCCCAGCCAACCCAGCCAACATTCGTTAACTAATGTACCAATTTCCTGGTATTTATAAGGGGTTTTGTTTACAAATCCAAAATTTAGCCTGATTTAAACTCCCCCGCTTTCAAAAGTATTCCTAAACCCACTGTACGTTAATTTATTATTTTCAAACCTATTTTCTGTATTTTACCAATTTTGTCCATAGTTTTTTAAAAGATATAGAATTAAACCAAATTTAGTAATTTGAATTTAACTATAGCAAATTTGACAAAAATATAGAAAAAAACTTCAGCCATGGATTACATAAACAGAGATTTTAAAAAAAAAATCTAGAATGATATTTAAGAATAATTTTGAAGTGGATGGGTTACAATAAATCAAATTATAACTTTGGGTTTATAAATAAAATTCCATTTTCAATAAAATTAAGAAATTAAACGTTGTCTTTTGTTGACTTACCATTAGAAAAATCACAAAAATTGAAATATTAATTAGAAGGGCGTGATCTTGGGGCGCCATTAAAATTTCCCCCTTCAAAAATAGAAGGTAAATGGTATTACTTCAACGCGCGAGGAAAATCTCAAGGTCTGGCCTTTCTCTCTCTCTCTCCTCTCTATCGTTTCTTTTTTGTCCAATTAACAATTATTAAAGTATACAAGTATTTAGAGTGTATTAGTTAATAATAATAATAATAATAATAATAGGCCTCAACCCAACCTACCTCCTAAATGATTTAATTTATCCATTCACATCACCTGAACAATTGTCATCATCATCTTATCTTTTAGGGTTTTTACATGAAAACCATCTAAATTTTTTCCCAAATTGATGGTTACCACCTACATATTATTTTTTTTGACGAATACCACCTTAAATTGCTTACATGCTTTCAATGTCACACCAATCTTTGTTTTCAGCCTAAAAACTGTGTGACCTGACCAAAATATCCTCCAACCCCTCACGTGTAAAACACGTGCCCCTCCATTAACTTAAATGCCGCGACATCACTGTGTAACCCACATCTGGACCAACCAACATCCAACGACACACAAACTCTCTTGTCAAACAATACAGATGACGGTCAGGATTCGATCCAAAAGCACATCTTATTGATTAAACTTGTGGGCCTCAATTTATTGAAAGAGTTTTGAAATTATCGAAAGAATTCGATGAGCAACAAAATCCGATTGACTAAACAAGTTTTGCAGAATTAGTGACAAATGAAACACTTCAACAGACGTTATAGCTTCTTTATTCATGAGCAAGACTTTGGAGTTTTGTAAACCCCTTTTGATCTCTTCTTGGACTATTGCTTCTATATATATTTTGGATTGAGATAATCTCCAATTAGTTGGTAATTGGTAATTGGATAGGGTCCAATTCTCTCTATCATTATCATCTATATCACTTTCAATGGATGAGATCATGCCATATGAGATTTTGATTATTACAAATAGTGGTTTTGAATATAGTGGTTTTCAAGAACACAAGTGGTTTTCAAGATAACAATGAAAATCTTACGTGATGTGATCTTATCTATTGAATTTAATATAGACAGTAAGGATTGAGAGAATTGGACACTCTCCAATTACCATCTAATCGGAGATGATCCGAATCCATATATTTTTTCCCCTTTTCCTCCGATGCATGAAATATAAACTCTGCTGAACTCTTCTTTTCTCGTGTTTCCTTGTTCTTGTGATTTATATTTGTTTCATAGTGTACTGCTGTACCATATTTTAGGTGTAGTTTTACTCTTGACTTATGTTGAGAAATTACCTTCCTTTCTCTTATTCCTTTCTCTTTCACACTTCCTGATTTTTTCCCCATATTTCCATTGTCCGCTTTTGTTTAAGGTTGTCCATCATAAATGTTCGTCCAATGTGTTATATAAACACTCTGTGATGGCATAATGCTTATGAGCCAGGTGAAAGATGCGCTCTAACAAGAAAGGCTTCCTGATCTCTGTCTACAACCGAACCACCTCTCTAAGGTTAATGAGACCGTAGAACGTGCTGAGCTTGAGGAGATCGAGAGAAGGCGATGGCTGAGCTTGGCCTCCTTTATCTTGGAATGGGAGTCTCCGGTGGAGAGGAGGGGGGATCATTCGAAGCCTACAAGCACATTGAAGACATCCTTCTCAAGGTCGCTGCTCAAGTGCCAGACTCTGGTCCTTGCGTCACATACATTGGCAAAGGAGGCTCGGGCAATTTCTTGAAAATGGTCCACAATGGAACTGAGTATGGAGACGTGCAGTTGACTGCTGAAGCTTATGAGGTACTGAAATCAGTAGGAAAAGCTTTCGGATGACGAGTTGCACCAAGTGTTTTCAGAGTGGAACAAAGGGAACTTCTTTGCCTCTTGATTGAGATCACAGCCGATATCTTTGGGATCAATGATGATAAAGACGATGGTTATTTGGTGGACAAGGTCTTGGATAAGACCGGAATGAAGGAAAGTGGCAAATGGACTGGTCAACAAGCAGAAGACCTATCCATTGCTGCTCCGACAATTGCAGCATCCTTGGACTCAAGATTCCGTAGTATGCTTAGTGAAGAAAGAGTTCAAGGTGCGAATGTTTTCAAATCAGGTGGTGTCGGCCACAGCTTGAGTAGCGAGCCAGTAGACAAGGCAAAATTGATAGATGATGTGAGGCAAGCCCTTCACGCCGCCAAAATATGCAGCTATGCGCAAGGCATGAACTTGATTAGAGCCAAGAGCTCAGAAAAAGGATGGGATCTCAAATTTGCCGAGCTTGCAAGCATATGGATCGAATCAAGTAAGCCATATGATAGGAACCCAGAGCTTCTGAATCTTCTGGTGGACCCAGAGATAATGGATCGACAAGCAGCTTGGCGTAGGGTTATCTGTCTTGCTATCAATGCAGGTATTTGAGATGTCTGCGAGTTTGGCTTATTTTGATACTTACAGGAGGGAGAGGTTGCCTGCTAATTTGGTGCACGTTCAGAGGGACTATTTTGGGGCTTATACTTATGCGAGGGTTGATATGCCTGGTTCTTTCCAAGCTGAGTGGATTGCTAAGCAGTCCAAGATTTGAGGTAAGCTGTATCGACATATTCATGCTGGGACATAATATAGGGGAATAGTTGTATTGGTATCCTTTGATGGTATAAGGTTGTCCCTTGTTAGGTTTAGAGTAAGGAAACTGTTTCTGCTGTGTCTAATTGCAGTTCTTGTTGTTTATTGTTATTATTTTTAAGGAGGTTTTTGATTACACAGTTGAAAGTAGTCTGAAATTTGGGGCTACATGAAATTGAAAAAAACACTTCATCTTGTTTGTGGAAGACTAAGGAGTGAATCTGGGATAAAATATGCATGTTTGAATATCTGTTTGCTTGCTTTTATATCTTGTATTAGTTATTTACGACTCACATTCTGTCATTCCCCTGTATAGACTATTTGGTTATGCTGTTAGTTCTGGCTTCATGAAGAAATTCTTTCACTAGTTTTGGCAATTGCTGCACTTAATAGTCTGCATACGCTGATATAAACCGAATTGCTCTTTTGTATAACTTGAGGTTATAGTTGTTGATTATTATTTGTTCTTCTTGAGTCTAAACTGGCTATCTCATCTATTGTGTTTGTTGTTGAATGTTAATTTAGTTCATTGTCTATTTTGTTTGCTATTGATCTATTATGTTTGACCTTATGCATTATTATGTCTGAAGACGCCGTTTCCATTGTCTACAAAAAATCTGTCATAGCTTCTTGGCCACAATCTGGCTCATTACATTTGCCACTGAGCATTAAAATTTAAAATTGAGGATTTGATATCAGGTTCGCTGCTATTTATTAACTTTCATTACGACTTATCATGGACTGTATGAGCAGATGGGAGGGTCTAATAAGCCTGTTGCTTCTCGGAGTTCAATTCTGCCCTTTATGTTGGAATGTAGGATGCAACGTCCATTGTTCGCTGATGAGGGACATGACAGTTCAATTTTCAGTTATCGACGTTTACATCAAACAGGAGATCTTAGAAAAGGGTTTGGTCCTGGAGAACGGAAACTAGGCATGCAGCACTCTGATCTTGAGGTGAAGGGGCGATGTATACCATTGTTTCTGTGGAGAATTTCCATTTCAGAGCGATGAAGTGCCGTGATTTGAAGGTGGCAGGTGAGATTTACACTATTGTTTCTGTGGAGAATTCCCATCTCAGAGGGACAAAATATATGAGATGATCTAGTTTCTCTACCACTGAGATGGCGGCTAAGGTTTGAAGGATGCAAACAAGGCAAATATCAGCATGTTGCTGCACAGCGCAGACGGGATGAAGCTTCAGGTGTGCAGTGGACATAGCCGAAAGCACACAATTTCTTTCCAGACTCTTGAATTCAAGCAACGGGAATGCATATAAGGTTGGTGCGACCCTGAAAATGGGCGAGACTTGTTTAGGAGTTAGACTGTTTAGTCATGGTTCGCAACTGACCCAACCACTTCAGGCATTCTAAAAGTATCAATGTCCAACAAGAGGCTTTACTCTGAGAGATCAAATCTGACCCTGTAAGATTTTAGGCTGTTGTTCTTACTTATTTTTGGAGTAGCAAATACATTTGCCACAACATGTTATCTAAATTGCAGTCGGAACTATCTGCAATCTGAACACAGGCAACTTTCTTGTTTGCGAATCATGTTGCATTTACAACAATTATTAAAGTTCAAATTTGATATTATTACAACGACGACACTATACTAACTACTACTATCCAAACACACCATAAGTTTATATAGTACAGCTCAACCCATGAAAAGATAATAAAAAGATGTAAAACAGAGGCATTAATATGACTCATTTTGTGCCTGGTAATACATAAATTTTGGGTAAAGAAGATAGTAAATACTGTCGAATCTCATGAGTACTTGTAATATTGAACCTATATCACAGCAGCCATATGCATCAGTGCATATTCACATTGCATCCACCATGCTTTCCCTAAAATTATAGCAATTATTGAACCTGAAACAACAATCAGGCCTGAAAAATCATCAGTCATTAAACAGAAACGCTTGCACAGAGAGCAAAATTGTCTAAAACCTGTAAATTTTATAGCCTTAAAAATACTGAGTGCAAAAACAACATCAAGCAGTAACCAATGATAATTCCTCTGTTCCATGCCCTGGTTTTAAGTGTCAACCACATCAATAAACCATAAACAATTCGCAAAATTCAATTAACAAGGTGCATTTTAAATTGAAAAATTGTTCCGTCTCTCTTAAGGTATTTACTCAAAAATGCACTGGGTGGATCTAAAAGAAAACAAAAGATGGAATCATTCTCAGTAGTATTCCTTCTCTCCTGCACTTTTATATATCACGGGATAGAATCTAGGGTTCTGAGAAGTCTCGTCACGCTTTGGCACGCCATGGCCGTCATTTTGACCACATACCGCTCTTATTATTTGCTTATTACTTTTTTAGATGAGATGAAATATTTTTGTTTTTATATTTATAAAATTTAAAGGCACAAAGAATTGACATGTGTCATATTAATATGCAAAAAGTTGATATATGTTTTACCATGAAAAATGACGCATGTTTTGAGAAGGCTAAGTCATTCTTCGGAATGTTTTGACCTCGTTCCCTTCTTATTATTAAGTTACTAGTTTTAGACTTGTGCGATGCACGGATTGTATTAAACATTATTCAAAGTCTAAACAATTTGATATATAGTTATCAACAAACCATTCAACAATTTAATAATTTATTTTACAAATTTTCTGTTTTCAGGTGTTTTTCTCAAGAAATAGAAGATGAAGAAAATAGTTTTAAATGAAGGGAAACAAAGCATTTCACATCGAATTTAGATCTGTTAAAAAAATAGCGCAAGAATAAGAAATAATTTTGGCAAATACATATCAACAAATGAAGCGCATATGTTTCGAGGAAGTCAAGTTAACAATTTTTTCGAAATCAAAATTTAAATCAAGTCGAGCTAACTTAGAACATAAAAATTTTCAAGCAAGCTACAAATAATTATCTTGCACAATTATTTATGGTTTCACATTAGTCTTTTTAAGATTTATGACGCATCAAATTTTTTTAATGATAGATCATTAACTTATTTGTTATCCAGGAAAGGAAAAAAAAAATTTATTCGAATGAAAGTAGTACATATAGTACCATGCTTTAAGCTTGAGCATATGGACGATAATTGTGAAATCTTATTTGACAATCAACCACAAATAAGCACGCACGTACATTTAGATTTAATAAAGGGATAGAGAAGAAGTTCTCAAATCAAAGTCCAGGACACGCATGAGCAGAAAATATAGCAACAATATTTGAGCTAGTAAAATTTATAAAACTTAAATTGCTTGGTTCAACCCAGTAATCAAATATCAAACAATAAAAAAAATCATGAGCAACTCAAATACAGCTATAATCTGGGATGCATACCAAGCCTTATGCATCCAATAAATGAAAACTAATGGTGCAAGTGACACTCACATAAATTGAACAATTACATATGCAATCAGAAACATGATTAATTGTTAGTAAATCAAGTATTTTATAAAACTCAATATAGTATTATATGTCATTAAGATTCCAAAGATCAATGCACATGATTTCTGTATTAATAAAACCTTATCAACAAATATATTTAAAACAATAATATAGATAAAAAGGAATTAAGAAAACAAATCAAAATACAATAGTTGAATCTAAACTCCAGGCTAACTTAGCCAATTATAACACCAATAACAATATATGAAGTACTTGAAGCACAAAAATGTAGAAGACTATGGTATCAGGGGTGGCAATTTATGACCCGACCCATCAACCCGACCCGACTCGTTTATAATGGGTATGGATCAAATTTTATGGGTCGGGTCATAAACGGGTCAACCCAAATTTACCAATTTATTAAATAGGTCAGTTCAGGTTCACCTGGACTAACCCGTATAAACCAACACTGGCTCGTATAACACATTTGTTCAGAATGGAATCAATGTATAGGATGTGGGTTAGAGAAAGAAATTATCTTTCTTATTGTTTGTTCAGAATGGAATCAATGTATAGGATGTGGGTTGGAGAAAGAAATTATCTTTCTTATTGTTTGTTCAGAATGGAATCAATGTATAGGATGTGAGTTAGAGAAAGAAATTATCTTTCTTACATAAAACAAACAGAAAATGCAACTCATACAAACAAGCAAAGTAGAAAAAAAAAGCAAACAATTTCCCTTAATTATTGCTTGTATTCCAATCATATCAAGAGAATCACACCAACTTATACTAAATGTTGAATTGTTAAACGGGTCATTTGGGTTATACGGATTGGGTCGGGTAACCCGTTTAATAAATGAGTTGGATAGCATTGACCTGTTTATTAAACGGGTCGGATTGGGTTACACTTATATGGGTTGGGTCATAATGGTATGCAAAGAGAAGGGAACCAACTCAGGGGCTTTGGTAGTATTCAAGCATCTTTTCTCTGTAATATGGCAATTTTATGGATCTAAAAAAAGTAGTTGTCAACACATCAACTTTAGCAAATATGCGGGAATGCTACGTCCGCTTTAGATATATACTAAGGGCCTGTTTGGCAAACCATTAAAACTAGGCCAAATTCAAACATGGTCCAGTTTTAATATAGTTTTGTATTTGGTAAAATTTAGGTCATACCTAACCCAACTTATTCTAGTTCATTTCTGGCCTCTTAACCAGGCTAGAATTGGACCACCCCCTACCCGGATCCAATTCTGGCTTGGCTAAAAAATAAGACATAGCTGGCATAATCTCTATTAAATTGCCAAACAGAGCCTAAAGAAAATTATCTAAAATGTTTAAGCCTCCAAAAAAATTGCGTTATTTAAGCAAAACATATGATAAAAGTTGCACTGGTCCTAATGAAAATTTAATGACAAATACAAATATGTTTAAATTGAACACAAGAAAACCCTTAAATTGTCATCACACTTTTGAATTTTGTCTTTAACAGCCAATAAAGAGGATCCAAGAGTTAAGTCACTCGTGAGGAGTACTACACCTAGAAGCTATAGATGACCTACCAAGATCAAAATAAGGTCTACCTTTTTGATTTAAAAAAAACAAAGGCCCAACGTGGTTTAAGTAAAATAATACAAGTAACAAAAAGAAACCTAACGTTCACCATGAGTCTGTGTTTCATTAAAATTTGAATTATTTTCTCTTTAAGCTAAATGCAACTAAGATCTATTTCTAACAGATATAACATTGAAACTTGTAGAGCTTGAATTACCAATATATTTGATCATTTTTAAAATAAAACATCAAACTGAATGATATGATATGAGGATTCATTCATGATTAACCATACCAGTATAAAATTTGTGTAATCTATATCTATACTACTAAAAAAAGAGGATTGTGGAGTTAAAATTTTAATTTTCCTTTTTGCCCTCTCAAATTTTGATAAATTCTAGCTATGTCATTATCTCTAATTAATATTTCATTTAATAAGTATAACCTCTTATTAATTATGCACCTTCTCACCTTCCTAAATAATTATAATTATCAATAATATTATAACTATTAATTGTTTAAAAATAATAAAATAAAATTATTTATAAAATAAGTATATAAAATTATTAATAGCAAACAATTAAATTATTACAATAATTATTTATGAATTATAATAAAATAATTAAAATAATAGTATAAATAGAATAATGTATTACTAAATACTATTAAGAGTTATACTATAATTCAATGAGCAATAAAATAAATAGAATAGATTTTGAATCACATAAATAGTGTAATTATTTTAATAGTATCACATAAGTTACAAATTACACTATCTATTTAGTATTATATTATTCAATAAATAAAATAAATAATTTAATAATATTTTAAGAGTATTTTCTTAAAGATTATTACATGATACCGAATAAACCATTCTTAGTAATGATTGAAAACTAATATTTTTACAAAAAAATATTTAATATTAATAATAGTACTATTAATTGTAAATGATAGCATAATAAAAATTTATAAAAATATTTATAGTACTAAATTATTTAAGAGCATAATTAAAAAAATTAAATTAGATAAATATTTTATAGTATATAGATAGTGTAATTATTTTAATAGTATTACTTAAACTAAGAATTATAATATAAAATAAGATAAATTACAGTAAACCCCCATGAACTTTCAGCATTTTACAATAAATAGACCGTACGAACTTTCAGAATCACACTAAACCCCTAATAAATTTTGTAGAATGTCTCTAATATCTTTTAGATAAATTACACCAAACCGCCAATAAATTTCAAAATGCTTTTTTAGGCCATTTTCTTGTTCTAATTTATAGGGGTTATATACAAAATTTAGAAAGTTATCAAGGGTTTTCTTTGAAACAGAAAAGTCATTAGGGGTTTAGTGTGATTTTGAAAGTTTATAGGGGCTGAAAGTTCATAAGAGTTTAGTTTAATTTACCCTATTAAATAATTATAATAAAATATAACTATTGCAATATGTTGTAGGTATTAAGTATAACTATTTATGAAACATCAGGAAAAAGCTAGCAAAATTAATGCAACTTATTTAATTTAGAGTTAAGTTAACAACTTTTAAGTTGGAGGGACATATTTAAGAGAACTTAAAGAAGTGACAATTTTATTTAAGAATAATTTTAGATTTAGGGGACTTATTTAAAAAAAAGGTTAGCATTGGTGATCATTATACGAAAAAAAATTTAAATTACAATAACTACACAATAATAATTAATTCATACATTTCTTTTTAAACAATCTTATATAAAATTTTATTTATTAACACATAGTTTTACTATTCAATAAAAAAATTTAAAACGTAAAACATGTATGGCCACGTGCAAAGCACGTGCATTATACTAGTAGAAACAAATAATAAATTACAAATTCTAAAATTTGTTATCTTAAAATTTTGTGTTTGAACCAAACAAGAGATTAGAAATTTTAGAATTTACTTTCCTATAATAATGTTGAAACAAACAAAATATTATAAATTCTAAAACATATATGAAACACTATAGATTTAAAATTCTCAACAGATTATAAATTCTAAAATTTTTGGATTTCAATCAAACAGCCCCTTTATCAAATGGGCCTTTTCCTGTCAGCCCATGGGCGATGGCAAGTAGCTCAGGCGAGAGAGCGCAACCCAAACACGCTTTCATCCATTTTGCTGTCACCTTCAGTGGGGTCCACGGCTTTTCGTTGTTATTTGCAAAAAATGAGATAGTTTAATAATTATTTACATCTGATCACCATTTACTTCCTTATTCATCCACTAAATTTTATAAAATACAAGCCAGTAGGGTATCGGATCCAGAGAGGGGTTTGATATCTTGCTGCTATCTTTCTCGAGATCAAATCCGAAGGTAATCTCGATCTCTGCAATACAAGCGTTTAACTTTTTGACAGATTGCTGCTCGATCTCGAGCAGTAGATTTCTTTGTTTTTTTGGGCATTTTTCTCCATTTACTTCTCTAAATCGAGCAAACTTCCAGTAATTGAGACTTAATTTAGTTGCGGATTCGGTTTTAGTTAGGGATCTGATGATCTAGTCTTTGTAGATCTTGAGGTTTTATAAGAACGAGTCCTTTCAGATTTCTAAGATGAATTAGTACTAGGTATTTAATTAGATTTGAGGTGCTTTTGGAGAACTCTTGAATCCGCCTCATTTTTTTAATTTTATTTTTGGATTAATTTTTGGTCCATTTGCGCTTTTTCTTATTTATTGATTATTAGACCTTATTATTATTATTTTTTCAAATTGCTATAGGTGAACATGGGTGTGGTGCAGAAAATTGCTGATATGGAGGAGGGAACACTGGAGGTTGGCATGGGTATGTTAATCCTCAGCTTTGTATTATGCTTTTCACAATTGATGGTTTACCTACCAATTTATTCAATGGGAACACAATGTGAAAATGTTCAAATGTTGACTTAGAGAATGAAAAGAACAATAAAATGACAAGGAAAGTATTCTGACAGATTCTTTTTACGTTATGTAGGTAGTAATTACTAATTAGCGTACACTACATGTAATTCTTGTAATAAGCAGCTTGCAATAGCGTAAATTTGATTTCATCAAGGGGTATAGGAGGCTAATGCAGGCATGTTTCTCTCCTTTAAATACATTCCTTGTGGAAGATTCTATGAAAAGTGGAAGGAAAACTTTGTGCTTGCTCCTGACAAAAAATGAAATTGGTTAGGTTGCCATCATTTTGAAGTAGTAAAATCCTCAAAGTTGAGCAGAGAATGTACTTGGATGAAGCTGATGTAATTTTTTTAGCGTGATCTATTCTTTGGTTTTGATGTTTGTATTTCTTGGCATCTTAATATGCTAGATGAACTTGTTGGACTCCATACTCCGTAAAATTTGTTAAGATTGTGAGAAGTGTTGACTAAAGAGTCTTCTTTGTTGCTCTCTTGTGTTGCAGAATACAGAACTGTGTCTGGAGTTGCTGGACCACTAGTAATATTGGAAAAAGTGAAGGTAAAAATCCATTCTTGGAAGTTTTTCTGTTGCAAAGTTTCCCAAGTCCATATTTCCTTGTTGGATTTACTTACAATTGCAGTTTATTTCAGGGCCCTAAATATCAAGAAATTGTTAATATTCGACTTGGTGATGGAACAACAAGGCGTGGTCAGGTTCTTGAAGTTGACGGAGAGAAAGCTGTGGTTCAGGTCAGTATTCCTTGGCGCTAAGTATTTTTTTAAAACTATTTACTTACAAACTACTTGTTCAGTTGTTCTGAACCTTCCCATTTTAGCAAACTTGCCTGATTGCGTGAATTACAGTCACTTTCATGTTTAGGCAATTTTATTGATTGTGTCCCTGCTTATCTAACTTTTGATGTGTTTGTTTGTGACTGTACACTTGCATGAACAATTGAGAAGCACAGTTAGCATTACCTCACGGAATGCTCTGCTTATGTTCAAATGTTATAAATGTGCAGCTAGTCATGCACAGAGTTGAGGTCGTACTACCTTATTGACAGTCTTCTCACATTGCTTCTTTCTATTTGGATACAAATCTTTGAGACAGCTGAATGCTACCATTTCCTAAAGAGCTGAGGTCTGCAATTTGTATTGATTGTCTTTGTTTTATCATTGTTATGTGTGGAAGGTCATTGGATTTTGATCTTCTATGACAATGTTTGGAAAGCGCTAGGTGCCGGACATGGTGCCTGGGGTCTAGGTGGCCACCTAAGCGGACACGTAGGCATTTTTAAGCACCAAGAGAGGAATATTTATTTTTCAAAGATTCAAAATCCCTTCCAATTTTTGTGAGATGAACTTGGGTATAGATCTGATTTGATTCATTTTAATCTGAAGTCTGACCCTTTCTCTTCACCTGTAATACTTAAGTGGCTGATTAACCCCTTTTAATACAAGGAGTCCATGTAAGTGGCCGATGTTCGCCTAGGCGCTTACAAGAATTAAGTGGGCGGCCTAGATACCACTTTAGCTTAGGCATGTGCCCAGACCACTTTTTTAAACGATCTTCTATATTCAATGGATAAAATAATCCTAGAAAAATTCTCAATTATACTTGACAAATAAGAATATCTGGTACCTGTGTGTGCAAAGTATACATAGGGCAATGGATAGTGGAGACACTGGAAATCTATCTAAAAGATATCTGAAAATATATCATATTGAACTTAAACAGTATCTGGATGTGTTAGAACGTGCACAAATGCATATAGATGGCATTGCATTATGGAGTATCATGATCAGGACCAAATTTGAGTTTACATGTTCTCTTATTTTAACATAGGAAGCTACTGAATATTGGTATATTCTTTTCAAACACTTGTCATATTCAACAACATCCGGCCAATATTCTTATTTCACAATCAGGACCAAATTTGAATTTACGTGTTCTCTTTTTTTAACATAGGAAGCTAGTGAATATTGGTATATTTCTTTTCAAGCAGTTGCCATATCCAACAACATCCGGCCAATATTCTTATTTTGAGAGAGTCTAATATCATCTATAGATCTTTAAGTTTAATATTACATATTCCACACAATTTTTGCCTTGTTTGAGTTTTCCACACAGTTCATTGGAAGTCTTATGACTTTATCTTATGAGCAGACGTGATTCATTTTGTTTCACAAGATGAATATGATGACCCTCATATATTTTGTTGTCATTGCTGATATATTGCATTATGACTGCAGGTTTTTGAAGGAACTTCTGGCATTGATAACAAGTACACTACTGTACAGTTCACTGGGGAGGTAATGAACTTTTCTAGCTATTGTTATTTCATCATATCTTTGGTCCAAGTCACACTCATGTTTAATATGTTTTTATAAATTTTTATATTGCAGTTTTTTGTTCAGTATAAATATGGGTACTGCAACAATTATATGGCTGAAATGTCAGAAGAAGATGATAAGTCATAGGATAAACCTTTCCTAGGTTAATCATTCATTTCCATCCTAGCTGCAGTATTAGAAGGAGAATAATAATTCATTTAATAAATCTTTCTTCAATCTATCACTCATTCCCATTCTTGACAAGTTGACATCTAGACATGCAATTCTTGTTTGTCACTTTTTCTTTTATTGTTTCTTGATCCTTCAAGGTCCGTTTACCGGTTAGATGTTTTATTTTCCTGCGAACTTTCTAGGTGGAGGCTGCTACAGATATTGCAGAACTAGAAACAAGAATTGCTGGAGACAGAACCATTTATCGCCGATCTAAGTTATTTACTGAGTAGAAAGTTTTAGATAATAAAAATGAAAAATAAGCAATTGTCTCAAGGATGATATTCAGCATCATAATTAGGATTAGACCATATGATATACTATCATTTAGGTGTATATATATATATTTCGCAAGATCAGCAATTTTCATCCATCGGGTCACTGCTTTTATGATTTCATCTGAGTTCATGTTCTGAAAAGCTCCTGTGTCATTGGATATGCTTGGGCGCATTTTTAATAGTTGTTTTTGTGATTTCACCTTGTTAATAGTTGTTATTCTGCAGGTTCTGAAGACTCCGGTGTCATTGGATATGCTTGGGCGCATTTTTAATGGTTCTGGGAAGCCTATTGATAATGGGCCACCTATTTTGCCCGAGGCATATTTGGATATTTCAGGTAATTTCTAATAGAATTTAATCTATTCTAATCCTCTTGTCTCTTTCTTCTTACTGAAGCCATCCTTTATTTTTTTCCTTGGCTTAATTAATAATCTGCTGCAGGAAGTTCTATCAATCCTAGTGAGAGAACCTATCCTGAAGAGATGATACAGACTGGGATATCTACCATTGATGTCATGAACTCCATTGCTCGAGGACAGAAGATCCCTCTCTTCTCTGCCGCTGGGCTTCCTCATAATGAAATAGCTGCTCAGATCTGTCGTCAGGCTGGGCTTGTAAAGCGATTGGAAAAAACTGACAATCTTTTGGAGGTATTTGCATATCTCCAGATTAAAAAGTTAAATATATGTGATATAAAAGGATTTTGATCTCAGAACTGATAGTCTATCTGTAGAAAAATGTAAAAAGCAAAGTTATTTATTCATCTAACCCTAATCTCTCTTAAATAGAGATTAGGAGGATATT
>JBAKGM010000365.1:33929090-33945170 GCA_037177215.1 Asparagus racemosus | reverse complement strand
GAAGCACAAATCAAAACTGTGAAGCACGAGTTATAAGACAAGAATCCAAAGGCATTAGTAATGTATCAAAACATCAAGATCTAGATAAATAGTCTACTCATCAATAGTTCAATTTTTTGTACATTTGGCTGAAGCTAAGCAAAACAATCCCCTTTGAACATAAGATAGCAGACAAGAATATCACTTAGAATCCTTGGAAAAAGTTACATATCAACAAGGGATGACATCACTTAAAATCAAGTTAAAAAAGACCGAAATTAACATACAAGTCATTATAGTCTAGAGTTCACCTCTTATAATTAAATGACGCTGATTGAAATTACATATCCACAAGGGACGAGATTAGATTTTCTGCAAAATTATCTGTAAAAGGCATAAAGAAGTAATCTTTAGCAACTAATTTACATTAAAAATCAAGGAAAATATTAACTTTATGCTTCAACTTACATCTTGATGAAGAGATGGTTGGTTGGGGAGGTAAAGGGATGCTAGTGGAGTTTCGTCGAGTTTGGGGAGGTAGAGATAGAGCGAAAGAGTGCAAGATTTTGAAAGAGGAACTCCCTGCTGTTATTCAAGCTTTGAGTTCTCATGGAAGCATTTTCAAAGGAGAAGAAAGTTCGAATCCTTCGACAAAATATTGAAATCTAGACAAATCAATCCCTTTGAAAGCAAATAATAAAGGGAAAGGTTCTTTACAAGAGTCAGATGATTTAGCTTCTGAGGTTATTAGCATTAAGAGTGGTGACTACTGCGAAGAAGAGGCACATTCTTTGTTCTCGGGGACTAGTCATCCTCCGGAACCGATAAACATGGATTTGATGAAGATGGTTTATGTAGCAGTCGACCAGAACAAATGCGAAGAGGAGTGTTTGATTAAAGGTCTTCCGATTAGGGTTTCGGGTTTGAAATCGAATGTGAAGGGGAGAAAGAGAGTAGGTGATGACTCAAGGAGGAAGACACAATCGAGGGACGACGCGCGACGAGCTTCTAGGGATGACGAGCTTCAAGGGAGAACGAGAGCTTCGAGGGAGGAGCGGAACGAGAGCTTCGATGGAGGACGACGTTTCGAGGGAGGACGACGAGCTTCTGGCTGGGGGAATAGCGCATCGGAGACTGAGAGGGAAGAGAGAGGCGCGATCCCTGGAGGAAAGGAGAAAAACCTAGCCCTGGAAATAGAATCCACTCTAACCTTTTTATATGGGTAGCATTTGTAAATAAAAATTTAGATAAGTAATATTTGTAATAAGTTCAATTAATAGGACTAAAATGTAAAACGTTATCGAGTAGTTAATAAACTACCGAATCGAACATACCTTTAGTTAAATTTTATTCATTTATAAGTCGAATACTAAAAATTATTTGTTTAGTACTAAATGAACCGTCAAATCGAACTTGATCGAATATCTGGACAAATAATAACCAAATTGTTTATTAATCATTCGCTTCACTTCCACCCCTAAACCTGAGTTACCCCCACTTCCTGAATTTCCAACTCTTCCAAAGCCTGAACTTCCCCCACTTCATTACTAAAGCCTGAGTTGCCACACTTAACTGAACAACCAAAGCCTAGAGTTTCCCTTCCTCAGCCAACAACTCCTATGATTTCCAAGTGTGTTGTCGAAGTCCTCCATATTTATCATCACTATGACCTGGGAAGCATATTATGAAGATTGTAGGAGTATGAATTGAAGTTTTACAGAGATTATAGCTGTCGTTTAGTTTTGTTTTTATATTTTTTTTATCATTTAGCTGCCGTATATGAGATATGGTTGATGTTATTTGTTTCTCAGTCTATACATTATGTAATTCGTTTTACCCATATGTTCAATTATGTGCGTACTGCACATACGTACCTCTCTTTGTGCTCTACCGTTGAAATTTAAGATCAGATTTCTTCAGCAAAACAGTATATACATTTAAATGTCAGCTATATACAGGCACCAATGCAATTTGACGAGATTTTTTTAACCAATCAGTGGTAAGGCCTTGATACTAGACAGTCGATGTTGATGAGAAAAAAAAAAGAACAAAAGAAGACACAGATTATGGGGAAGAAGAACTAATCTTTGTATTAACAATCTAAAGGAACATCTCTCTAAAGTAACTATTTACGTTTCGATAGCAGATGTTATGCAAGCATTTCTAAACTCAAGCAACACAAACAAAGGAAGGAAAAAGACAAAAACTTGAGCAAATCCTTACTCTACTCAACTTTGAAAATGTCCTTTTTCAGTAAAACGCAAAAAAAGCAAGCGCAAAATCTCAGCAGTCTACCATTAGTGCAAATGTCATCCCAAGACATATTCTTCTTTCATCACCAAAGAGTAGGGATTCTATCAGAAAACACATAAAATGGGGTGATCTATACTATACGTTAGTAGTTAGAGGGTTAAATTCGAAATTGTGGCTATTCAATCAATGGTGTAAAGCAACTCACTCCTACAAGGATGGTTCTAATAGGATCCCTACTGATCACGAAAGGGCATATAATCAAAGTTACTACCAATATAATCAAAAGATCCTCCATCAAATTGACGCATCAGGGAAGAGAACCTCGGAATCCATGATAGAGGAAATAAACTGGTCAAATTTGAATTAAGAGCGAGTTTGATTCCTATCCGAAATAGACTCATACTTTATTAGTAAAAATAGCAAAATACTAAAAATTACAGTATTATGGATGAAATTTTAGGATATTGAGCGTCATAGACCGGCATAATGGTTTGGTTGAGTCTGTCTCATTAAGCTACCCAAAAATATATATTAAATGACGATCTCTTTTCCATGGCCAGTCAATGACTCAACTGGGACCCCCATTTGGTCTCCCGATGGTCCAACCCCTCTATGAACTCACCAACCACGTGTTTTACTTCAGATATAGTGGGCCTTCTTGGTAGAAGCAAGAGAAGGGGAGTGTGAAGCAACTTGATGACTAGTTTCATATAGTGTAACAAAGTGCGTAATGTAAACTTATGGGATTTGATTTTTTAAAGTAGCTTATGTATTACTTTCTCAATGCTCATGTCAAATAAGCACAATACTGGCTATAAGCTTGTGTGCCTTCCACGAGATGCATTCTGATTTTTTTGGGTAAATTTCACAAACCACTCCTGAACAGTTTTGCTTTTCCCCCGGAACCACCTTGCATTTCCGCACTAAACCCTCTAACGGTGTTAATGAATCAACAAGATACACGACCAAGATAATGGCAAGAGATGTCATTAGCACAGTTTTATTTTATTTTATTATTATTATTATTTTATTTTATTTTATTTTTGGAGACTTGTAAGACGATCGAGAGTTCGGGGGGACTGGCGGGAAAAAATATCAGAGGGGTTTCGTGGGAACCCCTGTAAAGTTTAGGGGGTTTTGAGGACTGGAAGAAACCATTTAAAGGTGACCTGAATTCACAACATTTCTCAGCTTGTATCTATTTAACGGGATATCAGTAAGAAAATCTTCACTTGTCGTGGTCTAGTTGTCCCAAAATCATCCGAGGCCTTCTCTGCATCATATTCTCTTTTTATGTTCATTAAAAGCATTTTAATAAGTACGTTAATTATTCAAAATGCAACTCAAACTTAAGTAAAGGGGATTGAGATGGATTGCATTTATATGATAAGGATCTGCTATGGGTTCTCTTAAGGTGGTTATAGATTTGCATTCTATGCACTAATCCAAACAAACCTGCTGCAACTTTCCCTGAACCCTTTATTAACCCTGTTGCCAAACGACATCTAAACTTTTTGGTGCACTACATTTGAATGCTTATAACCCGGTCTAATTGTTGTATTCATGTCCTCAAATGCAATAGGATTAGAGACTGCTTGGTTCGTTGTAACTGAAATAGTAATGCAAGTGTCAGTTGCATTCAACTGCAAGTGCTGTGACTTTCATGTAGCTGTTGTTACAAAGTTGTCTGATACAGTTTTAAAATTTTGCAATTGCAATTTTTTTGATCTTTGATTTGCGGTATCAGCTCTTAATCCAAACACCATCTGTGCGTTTCAATTCTCAGATTTTACGTAAATTATCGTCTACTGGCGACCTGTTTCACACGTAGATACAACCATATTTATTTGTTTCAATGAACAGACAACTGCAACTACTAAATATATTACAGTTGCAGAAAACTGCACTTACGGCAACAAACCAAATATTATGTCGTGGCAACGCAAAGTCGTTGATTTGGATGATGCTTTGGCCATCTGTTTCACTTGAGCTTAGACATGAAGTCGTTATTTTATACATTTATCATTATGTCCCTGCCTTTGGATCCCGGATTGGTGCTAAGAAGGTGAGCTGACAGTGGAACGGAAAGGATGAGCTAGTACAAACACTCTATTCTTACCAAACCTGTCCACAAGCCAACAACCTACCTACCTCTGAGCCAAGTCACACAGACATGCAACAAATGACTAGTATAAATACTCCACATCTCTCTATCCAGTTCACACAAATCCTCTAGCTACAATGGCTTCGCCTACCAGAGCTCCTTTCTTCTCTAGTCTTCTCATTGCATTTTTCATCATGAGCAGCTTCACTGGCGAAGCTGCACGCCTTCTACTTGAATTTTCGATACCTGAAATTCCAACTCTTCCTAAGCCTGAATTACCGCCTTTACCCGAACTTCCGAAGCCTGAATTGCCTCCTTTGCCCGAGATTCCAACTCTCCCAAAGCCTGAACTACCTCCTCTACCAGAGTTACCTAAAATTGAATGGCCACACTTACCCAAGATACCTACCATCACTAAAGATGAGGAAGCACCACTTCCCGAGATACCAACCTTACCAAAACCCGAGATTCCTGATGTATCACCTTTGCCTGAAATTCCGAAACCTGAGTTACCTCCACTTCCTGAGATTCCAACATTACCAAAACCCGAATTCCCTCCTCTTCCAGAGTTTCCCAAGGTTGAGTTACCCCCCTTGCCAGAGGTACAAGCGCTCAGTAAAACTGAAAAAACATCAACCTTGGATGTACCGACAATACCGAAACCTGAGTTGCCCCCACTTCCTGAGGTTCCAACCCTTCCGAAACCTGAAATACCCCCGCTTCCTGAGATTCCAACTCTTCCAAAACCTGAACTACCTCCTCTGCCAGAGTTACCTAAGGTTGAACTGCCGCCTTTACATAAGGTACCAACTATCACCAAAACTGAGGTAGCACCAATCTTGGATGTACCAACTATACCGAAACCTGAGATACCAACACTCCCTAAGCCTGAATTACCACCTTTGCCTGAACTTCCGAAACTTGAGTTACCCCCACTTCCTGAGATTCCAACCCTTCCAAAACCAGAAGTACCTCAACTACCGGAATTGCCAAAGGTTGAATTGCCACCTTTACCGAAGGTACCAACCATCACTAAGACTGAGAAAGCACCAATCTTGGATGCACCAACAGTACCGAAACCTGAGATTCCAATAATCCATAAGCCTGAATTACCGCCTCTACCCGAGCTTCTAAAACCTGAACTACCTCCACTTCCAGAGATTCCAACTCTTCCAAAACCTGAACTTCCACCACTCCCTGAGATTCCAACTCTTCCAAAACCTGAACTTCCACCACTTCCGGAACTACCAAAGTTTGAGGTGCCACACTTACCTTACATACCAAAGCCTTGAGCTTCCCTCTCTCCGCCAACTTTCCTATTATTCCAAATGTGTGATCGAAGTCCTCAAATTTCATCATCACTATGACCTTGGAAGCAAATTATGAAGATTGTAGGAGTGTGATTTGAAGTTTTACAGATTATGGTTCTCTTGTTTATTGTTGTTTGTATTTTTTTTTTACCTTTTACTTGTCATGTATGAAATACGTGGATGTTATTTCTTTGTGAGTTTATATATATGGCTCTGTAATTCATTTTGCATATGTTAGCTCTTGTTTGGAGTTTGGACACAGAGATTTTCGGTTCTTGATAACTCATTATATGCTTCTATGTTTATTGTTTGATTAAATCCCATCAGCCATCTCATCTCATATATTTACGAGATCAAACCCACACTTGACCTTGATGAATGCAAGAAACTCTTATCACGATCTTTGCATCTGAGATACCTCCATACGTATTATATTCCACATAATCTAATTATATAACAGAATTTTGATCCTCTCCACTACAAAAAAAAAAACCAATACTATTGATAACAATCATCGATTATCTAGTGGGTGGTTATGATTCTTTCCAAATCTAATACTCACCATACCCCCCATGAATTACACTAATTCCTAATTTGCACTCAAAGAAAAAAATCTTAACCGTCAAATATATAATCAATGGTTGTGACAGAGTAGTGATCTCTCCACTATTTTCTAATAGTGGAGAGGATCCGAATCTATATAACAACCCCAAAAATGCACAAAATATACGAACTTTTGATTAACATCAATAGGTAGTCATATCTAAAATTTTATAAGGCTCCGACCAGCGTTATCAAAGGCGTGTACCTCACTGCGCCGTGCGATGCAGGATGGTGGGAAAACTCCCCACGTCTGATATGGCAACGCCTTTTGTGCCTTGCAAGCAACCTATGCTTCACGCATGCTGCATGAAAAGCATAGCCCTGTATGCTTTTGTTCTTTAACATTTCAATCGGGTATTTGTACTTGACAATCCATATCTCAAAAAGCAAAATAAATCTATTAGGCCTTTTTAGTGGCTCGACTGAGGATCCTAACTAGTCCTTGTTTACTATTTTGATTTTGTTTTGATGTGGATCTCGATTTGACTTTTGATTTGGAAAATAATGGACTTCGCTACTATGTTGGGATGTGTTAGCATTAGGAATTAAGACATTATTTAGTGATTTTGTAGTGATATTATTTATCTTGACATATTTTTATGTGAAAATACATAAATATGTTTTTTCGTGCTTGAATTTCTATAGTGAAATATTATGTGTGCAGGTTGCGGCTCGCTTCACTCGGGCGCGCATATCGCTTCACTCGGGCGCACGTATCGCATTGCTCCTTGCACATATGCACACAAAGAGACTTTATGCCCCGCATTGCACCTTGCACATTGATAACACTAGTTATGACAATCTCAACAATCATTCTACACTACAATTCAACAACTGCTACAGTCCTTGTTCTGCAAACAAAAGTCTAGACTATTATCATGATAACATTTGAGGTTTGGCAATCAAGCACAGATCAAACTTCCTTGCTGTCACCATCCCTAATGACTCGATCATATCAAGATCTTCAGGCTTCATTCCATCAGGAAGCTCCCAATCAAAGTAAAACAGTAGAAATGCAAGCACAAGCTCAACAGTTGCCATTGCAAAAGTCGTCCCAGGACAAATTCTTCTTCCACCACCAAAGGGCACATAATTAAAGTTACTACCAACATAATCAACAGAATCTCCGTCAAATCTCTCCGGCTTAAATTGTTCACTATCATCCCAATATCTAGAATCTCTTCCTATCGCCCATGCATTAAATAGCACTCTGCTGCCTTCAGGGATTTTGTATCCTAGCACTGTGCAGGACTTGGTGCACATTCTCGGCAGAAGCAAAGGAAGTGGAGGGTGAAGCCTTAGAGTCTCTTTGACGACTAGCTTCATGTAATACAAGGGTTTTATGTCTTCTTCTTCAATCTTCTTTTTGCCCTTTAGAACTTGTCGTACTTCTGATTGTACTTTCTTCATTACTTCTGGGTGTCTCATTAGCTCTGACATCGTCCAATCTAAGGTTGTGGATGTTGTTAAAGTTCCTCCAGAAAACATGTCCTGAGATTAAATAAAGGGCTAA
This sequence comes from Asparagus racemosus, assembly GCA_037177215.1. Taxonomy (NCBI): domain Eukaryota; kingdom Viridiplantae; phylum Streptophyta; class Magnoliopsida; order Asparagales; family Asparagaceae; genus Asparagus; species Asparagus racemosus. Next base: position 33,937,408 of record JBAKGM010000365.1, on the reverse strand, counting down.
TTGCAGATCAACCACCGTACTATCACACAATTGTGAATAGGTCCCCTGCAGTTTTATTGTTGCAGATAGACCTCTGCACTATAGCCCAATTTGCAGATTGACCCCCGGGTGATTTTTTTGACTTTGTTGCCCTCAGATGGTCTATTTGTCAAAAACACTTTTCTTTTTCTTTGAGGGTATAAGAGTCAAACAATTTCACTCAGGGTCTATCTGCAACAATAGAACTACAGGGGATCTATCTGCAATTAACCCTAAACTAAACAAAGGACCAACACAAGAATCGATTTTGTGTTGAATAATAAACTCCATTATTTCATAAAAATATCTTAAGCCTTTGTTCAAATTGTTACTACTTAAGCTCATACTTACGTGGATCACAGCCTTGATGTTGGTCCTCGTGAGAGGAAACTCCAAATCGCCGTTCTCTTTAATTGACAACAAAATATCCACCAAATCCTCTTCAACCTTTTCCTCTCCTTCGCTACTAACTGTATCTCTTCTCTTAACACAATGCTCCGCAATTATCTCATCAAGAATCTCATCCATCTCCTCATGACACTTTCTCAACTTGGAACTTACTCCAGTAAGTTCACTTACAAATCCCAACGATGGATAGAAATCTGCAATATTAAACCCAGGGGATGAATCATCCGCTTTTCTCGACGCAGATATGAATCTTTCTCCATGTTCACACTTTGAACCAATAGCAGTTCTTGATGTGATCGTGTTTGTTAAGGACCCAAACTTCTCAGTGAGGTTAACTGTCGAGTTCTTCACTGCAGAGATTGCCTTAACTAGATTGAAAGCTTCTTGTTCTCTTATTAAACAGGATGCCTTCACTTGTCGAGAACTTAACAGTTCAAGAACACAAATCTTGCGAAGTTGTCGCCAGTAGCTACCATAGGGAGAGAAAGCAATATCTGTGTTATTGTAGCATATGATTTTTGAGGCGATAGGAGAGGGTCGAGAGGAGAAATTAATATCATGATTCTTAAAGATCTCTTTGGCGGCTTCAGGAGAAGAAACGATGATGTGGTCCAGTTGTCCGAGTTTTAGATACATGAGGTGAGGGCCGTGTTTGGTTGCTAGATTATGGAGCAATTTGTGAGGCAGATCATGTCCGCTGCATAGCTGGTGTATGTTTCCAATAATCGGAAGCTTCCATGGGCCTGGAGGGAGTTTTATGCTCCCTTCGTGCTTGGATACTGTAAATTGTTTGATGAGAATGAAGAGAAAGGGGAGTAGGAGTACAATGAATAAGATTTCCATGGTGGTGGAGTTCCTTGAAGCTGCAATGCACCAGTATTTATTCATTTCTGGAGATTCCATGGCCTGCAAATTGAATAAGCTAGTTCCAACCATTTGATAAAATATTTATTCCTTTGAGAAGATTCCAGAGCCTGCAGATTGACTGAGCTAGTTCTTAGAATTCAATTATTTGTTCTAAGGTATAAACTTTCTTCTAGGGGATACCCAATATAGCTAACTAGTATATTGCCAAATAAAAAAATATTAACAGTTAGATTATATCCCTTTATCACAATCCATAATTAAAAAATAAAAACGAATAAAAAATGATACAATGATTATGAAAGGATTTGAAAGTAGTTGAGGGAGAGGAAGTTACAGCCGGCTGATATATTAAGTTAGGCTCTAAAAGATTGTGACTGACTCTCATTAATAAATAGAATAGTGAAATAGTACTTACCAGCTAGGTGGCCAGGCTATTTCGGGCATCGTCCATTCTCATCCCTGGGTCCACATGTCAGTGAAGAGAATAAAAATACTGATTACAATTATAAATCTTGCTAACTTTAAGGTTATAAGTTAATCAACATATAATTTCACGCAGCCTATTAGCCAAGTAAAATGAGATACCATCCTTAGCTAATCCATTTAATCAAACGGAAACTTGTCTCTTGAGATAAATATCAAGATCTATACATTAGCATACAACAACGAACTTTCTATCTTCTCAAGATTTGTATAACTCATTGACAGCATCAATCTCCTGACCGACTTCAAACATTCCACATACAAGTTAACAAAACTGGTATCATACTAAATATCTGCACCTGCAGTATCATCTAAGCTTACAAGGTAGGCGACAAGGCCTATAACAGGAATGTACCTTAAATTCCTTACTATTCTTTCATACCTTGGCTTCACATTTTGAAGGTTGTCTCCTATCAACCAAGGCTGAAATATGGCATAAAGGCATATATCCCATATAAAAGCATAAGCTAGCCTCTCTGATCCAAGATAACTACCCAAAAACTCCAAACGATCTATGATGTTTCCAAAATCACCATCACTGCGAGCAAAAAGGGCCCAGAATATTGAAAGAAGACATACACCTCCACCGATTAAGCCTACAACTTGTGCACCATTTGTCATCAATGACACTAATGGAGTTTGTTTTTGAGGAGTATTTAAATCCTTGTCATTGAGTCGAATTGCCATGTAAGGTATTAAGAAAGCTACAAATATCCCATTTGAGAAGAAAAAACAGTGGTCAGAGGACTTTTTGAGAAAATATATGTAAAGCAAAAGATAATACTTTTACGGGGTTTGTCATATTAGACCCACAAATAATACTTTTAAGGGGTTTGTCATATTAGACCCACAAACCTTTTGTTAATTATATATTAGACCCACAAATCTTCGTACTTGTTCAAAATGGGGGTCTTATTTAAAACTAACAGGTGAGGTCTTATTTAAAAGAACTTAGTAGATTTAAGGGTCTTGTTTAAACAACTTAATAGATTTGGGGGTCTAATTTAGAAGTATGAAGATTTTTCGGTCTAATATAGAACTAACAAAGATTTAGGGATCTAGTATAACAAAAACCCTAGTTTTAATTAAGGGTTAATTGCAGATAATTCATTGTACTATAGGATGCAACCTGATACCTTCTAAACTATTTTACCTGATACCTTCTAAACTATTTTATTAGCACTTAGAACCTCTAAAAGTCAGAGAGTGGCAATTTTGTGTCCTCAATTTAGAGGTAACTTAGTCTTTTCCAGTTAACCTGAAGGGAAAATTCATCATCATGTAATTCTCTTGTGACATCTCAACCTAACAGGGAAATTAATACTGTCTAGAGCTCAAGGGGTGCAAGTGCTAATAAAATAGTTTAGGGCACGCAAGTGGCTATACCCTCATAGTACAAGGGACGTAAATTCAATTAATCCTAATTTAAAATCTCTGTAGTGTTGAAGATGTAGACAAGAGCATACTGCTTGTGAGGAACATCTGAAGTCCCCATAAGATATCTAGTGACCATTTGTACCGGTCTCTTCTGCAATCTGTGAATAATAGTGGGGCGAACAAGAGTGTCCAAGCAATAACAAAATTGAACAGTCCTTCGGACATCTAGCAAAAAATCATAAGTAAAAAGAGTATATAGCATTAGCAAAGTATATTATTCAGCAAAAATGGAAACAAAAGCATAGCAAAACTTTTTTCTTTTTTGTTTCTTACCGGATGAACTACTGGGGCTTCAAGCACATGAATTCCAGCTATACTGCCAAAAAAATGCAGAACATGCATTAGTACGAGATTAATGTAATTGAATACGTGATAAGTAATGAATTATTATGCAGCATGATTAACAACAGACTCTTAACAGAATGCTATTTTAAATTTCTTTTTTCAAATAAATTCTAACTGATTTAAATTTCCAAAATCCAACCTGCATCAACAATTCGAAATAGTTGCCCGGTTAATGTGAGACTAAGTTAAATTTACAATGGCCTATTTGATTCCTCCATGTAAATGATCTTTATCACCCATTAGCATCAATTAAAGAAACCAATGATCGAATGCAAAGTTCAGATAGTTCAGATAGAACTGCGTAAGTCCATATTCTCTTCAATCTGGGAATTACTATCAAGCTAAAATCTGTAAGTATCAATGCAAACAATGTCTACATATTTCGATAGATTGCAACAAATGATCAAAAGTACAAGCAATACAAACAATACATGAGGAAAGAAATATATCATCCACAAGCTTCTGAGAGCAATCTTTTCCTTGACAAATTATTGGAAAAAACTGAGAATGACAAGTCAATGGTATTCCATCCCGAACCAAAATCAATCAGCTTACCGTAGTTCAATAAGGGCAAAATGTAGAAGAAATTGAGTGAGAGGCCAATGAGATCACTGATAGTACTTGACTTGATAGCCCATACAGGGTCACCCTGCTCACATGTTTAAAGATCAAATAGCAAAAAAATTAGGCCATTTAAATTGTATATTGTTTTCCAAAATAACTGAAAAGATGCAACTTATGGAAATAAAAATTAAAAGTTGAATTAAGGTCTAAATGACAATAAAGTTTCACCAGGCGTATATCTAAATGTCATGTGTTATTACATCACACTGCCATTTCCCTTCCAATCTAAGATTATACCTACAGGAATACCCTTAGCAATCCCCCTTTCATGTATGGTCGTATATCAAAGGAATTTTACTTCATGTGTCATTTAACATCAATAAGATAATAACATAAATGATGGGGCCTCGCCCAGAAGGCAAGTAACATCGTACCCTTGGTTTTAATGCCGGAAAATCCAGGATAAGTTGAATATTATTATTATTTTTTCATATATGCCCATCAAACAGTAGGTCCTTCTAAAATTACACCTCAAATCATCATAACTGCTATTTTACTCTTCAAATCGTAGTCATCCATCAATTTAAAAGTTTAAACTTAAAACAGTCAATCTTAATATGGTTAGCGCACTTTCCTCAAAAATATTGTGAGAACACCATCTCTCTTTCTCTTCTCTCCTTCAGCATATAACCATAATGACCACATGACAAGTAGCTGCTCTGTAACAGTCATGGAGCTCCAAATATAACTAACTCTATTTATTTTCACGACAAAAAAGAACAAAGAGAGTGATTTTGACAAGCATGGGGATTTACAGTATAATAAATCCAACTATCATGGAAGTCTGTTATTCAATGGTAACATTTCTCAGAAAACGCTAATGTGTGACATTGTCAAATTTATCTAAAAATTTTCAACTAGGATAAAACAATAAATTCGGAGCTATACATTAATGCTATGTTACAAGAATCAACCACCTTCAACAAATAGAAATACATGAACCTGATTGTAATTCACGATCAAATATCTTACATCATTGTCTTGGTACAAAATAGTACAAGATTTTGAAAACATTAGGCATCAGGTGGCAACTTATTTTGTTAAATGAGCACTACTATCTCTTGGTAGCTCAATATGTTAAATTAGGTGGCAGCTCATATTCAGTATCCCCACAAGATTTATATTATAGTTAGAATTACTCTAAGAAAATATGATAGGGGAAGACCATTAAACAGAGAGTACAATAAATCAAACTCCCATGAAAGTCATGTTCTTCAATAGCAATATTTCTTAGAAAACACTTAGGGGTGGCAAACAGGTCGACCCGACCCTACCCACATAAAATTTGACCCGACCCGTATAATATTGACCCGACCAGACCCATCAAACAATCGGGTCAACCCGTTTATTAAACGGGTTATCCACCGACCCAAGTGACCCATTTAATTGTTTTATAATTTTCATGTACTTAACATAGAGTCCATGGTCAAAGTTTTAATGATCCTATTTATCATTCATAGGTTTTGTTACTGTTTAGATATGTTTACGGTGTTTTTTGTAAAATTTGAATTTTGAGGATGTTTTTTATAAATTTTAAAAGTTTTAGGGTGTTTTCTGCAAATATCATTTGGTCAATGGAATTTTTCTAATTTATAAACCTTATACCCTTTGTAAGTTGTGACTTTTCAGTTATTTTTTAAAATTTAGAATTTTTAGGGTGTTTTTTGTAATTTTTGAAGCTTTTAGGGTGTTTTTTGCAAATACCAAAATTTTCACATTGCTTTTTATAAGCTATAGATTTTATACTGTTTGTAAGTTTTCATATTTATGGCATGTATTTCTGTAATATTTGACTTTTCTAGGGTGTATTTTGCAATTTTAAAACTTTCAAGGTGTTTGCTGCAAATTTCAAAATTTTCGCGTTGATGTTTGTAAGTGGTTTTGTACTATTTATAAGTTTTGATATTTATGCAGTGTGTTTCTGTAAAATTTAACTTTTTACAATTTTGAAACTTTTAGGGTGTTTTCTGCAAATTTCAAAATTTTCACCCTGCTGTTTATAACTTGTAATTTTTGTGCTGTTTGTAAATTTTATTGTTTCCAGTGCGTGTTTCTATAATAGTTTGACTTTTGAAGGTGTATTTTGCAATTTTTGAAACTTTTAGGGCTTTTTTGAAAATTTCAAAATTTTCATTGTGTTGTTTATAATTTATACATTTTTTACTGTTATGTAAGTTTTGATATTTTCATAATTTTTCATAGAATTTTGAGGATGTTTTTTAATTTTCGAACCTCTAAGGGTGTTTTCTGCGAATCGTAAAAAAGTTTCATAGTGTTGTTTGTAATTTATGAATTTTGTAGTTTTCATAAGTATTGATATTTTATGGGTGTGTTTTTACACATTTCGAATGTTAAGGGTTGAATGATAAATGGGTTAAAGTTAAAGAGCGACGGGTTGACCCGTTTACGACCCGATTAATAAATGGGTTCTTTGGGTCAACCTGCTTATGACCCGACCTATATAAAGTGACTCATACCCATTTATAATGGGTCAGGTCGGGTCAACGGGTAGGGTCATAAATTGCCACCCCTAAAAACACTAATGCATAACATTGTTAAATTTTATGCAGAAAATTGGGTAAATTACACTAAACCCCCACGAACTTTTAGCATTTTGTAATAAACTCCTAATAGCTTTGAAAATCGCACTAAAACAACAATAACTTTTACAGAAAACCCTCAATATCTTTTGGGTAAATTATATTAAACCCCCAATAACTTTCAAAATGCCTTTTTATGTTATTTTTTGTTCTGATTTTGGGGGTTTTCTTCAAAACGCAAAAGTTAATGGGGGCCAGTGCGATTTGGAAAGTTATTAGGGGTTCGCTGCAAAACACTAAAAGCTCTTGGCGATTTAGTGCAATTTGGGAAGTTGTTGGGGGGCATGCTGCAAAATGCTGAAAGCTCTTCATTTGTATGCCTCTGGGTAAAACTAACCAGAAGTCCAAATATGTAAAAAATATCTTGTGAGCCCCCAACAACTCTTTTTAGAACTGGTGGAGAGAGAGTGGTTGCCACCAGCTCTAAAAAGAACCGTTATTGCTGACCAAAAAATTATTTAAAAAAGATGGTGCGTGATTTCCTCCGAATTAAAACTATTTAACAATAAATTCTCTCCCTTTAATCCTGTAAATACTCACCCCCCTAAACCCCCCTCATTCTTCACAACTCAAATTTTCATCTTGATGCAGGACAATCGTGGACCCTTCATGTAATGCGATTAGGATTTATTAGCATCTTTCCTTTTTTAGTAGGAGTTTATTTGATTCCATGTAATCTTTTATTTTAGTTAGGATTTTTTTAGTATTTGATTTTGAAATCTCTTTCTACTTTAGCAAGTATTTTATTTGATTGTATCTTTTAGTTTTGTTAAATTTTGATTTTATTAGAATTTTTATTTATTTTTTTAAGTGTTTAGTTATTTTCTTTTCCTATAAATAAGAGATGTAATCCTCCATGAGGAAGAGACATTGATAAATAAAACAAATTGAGTTTGAGAATTCTCTCTTGAGCATGTGAGGTGTTCTTTGGCATGTGATTTGCCTTTTGTTTAGGGTGTGAAGCCCCTAGGTGTGAGGACAAGTTATTTATCTAAATTTCTTCACTTTCAATCCTAGCCGTCCGATCCCAACCACAAACAAAAAAAGAAAAAATTTACTGTTCACAGATGAACAATGTCCGCCGATGAATTCTTGCCTCTAGATAGAAGCCATCATGCCGCTCCCCATCATTTGGATCAGATGGTTAGGAGTGAAAGTGGAGAAATTTTAGATAACTAACTAGACATCACAACTACGGGCTTCACCCTCAACAAAAGGCAAATCACATACCAAAGAACACTTCACATACTCCCAAGAAATTCTCAAACTCAATTTTTTTATTCATCAATGTCTATCCCTCATGAAAGATTACATCTCTTATTTATAGGAAAAGAAAACAACTAAACATTTAAGCAAGTAAATAAAAATCCTATCAAATCAAAACCTAACAAAACTAAAAAATACAATCAAATAAAATCCTCGCTAAAATAGAAAGAGATTTCAAAATTAAATCCTAAAAAAATCCTAACTAAAATAAAAAATTACATGGAATCAATTCAAATATTACTAAAATAAAAATTATTCTAATAGATCTTA
>JBAKGM010000365.1:33899796-33918150 GCA_037177215.1 Asparagus racemosus | reverse complement strand
CGGGTATTATTTACCAAGTTATATCTGTCACTAAATTTATAATATGGTTTTTATATATAACTATTTAAAACTTCAGCAATAAATTTTTTACTACTATTTACAGAATAAATTTTCAAATCAGTTAACAAAATAATACACCAATTAGCAAGTTTTATCAATTTTCTATAATAGAGCCAGAAAAATTTATATTTGTGAAATATCTGATAAATGTTAAATTCGTCATTTGCAAGATCCAAAAATTATATATGAACAATTTTTCAAGATTAAACAATGTCACTTTAGCTTGAACGGCAGGGGCAAAAATCACTGTAGCACATATAGCATTTTAAGATTTTAATAATTACTGTATCATAAACAGTATTTATGAGAGCGCCATTACTGCTCCAACAGTGTGGTTAAGGCTCATAAATATACTGTAGCATGAACATTAGTATAATGTTCTAAATATACTGTAGCTCCAATCACATACATCATGATGATAGAACATGGGAGTAGCTCCTTCATTTTTAACTTCTTTCATCAGTCTTATTATCCTGAAGTCGCTGTTTAGACTTTTTCAAAAGAGCAAGAAGCCTTAAGTACTCCATTTCATGATGATGATGATAGAATATCATTTATGTTCTGGGATGGGCCTAACATGTATACATATGCATTTTGTAGGAGATATAGAAAAATTAAGTAGTCACTGTCCTCTATTTTTACTTCTTAGGGTCCGTTTGGTTGCCTTTTTTAGAGAGGGAAATAGGCCGAAAGCCTGCCAAAGACTGACAAAGCTGTCAGTTTTGGCAGGCTTTCTTGTAAAAACGCCTCTAAAAGAGACGTTTTTGCAAGAAAGCCTGTCAAAACTGACAGCTTTGTCAGTCTTTGGCAGGCTTTCCCCTTCCCCCTTATTGCAACCAAACGGGCCTTTAATGAGTAATCCTTCAAAGCACTTTACACGTAATAATTGTCAAATAAAGAATTTTTTTCCTTCTTAATGAGTAATCATTCAAACCACTTTACACATAATAGTTATCAAATAGAGAAGTTTTTTTTTTCTTTTTGATTTAATCAAATAAAGATTTTGATTTTGGTTTATATAATGAATCCTTGACTGGACATTTTTAGTTACAAGCATGAAAGTCTACAAAACATTCTATCGGAACATGAAGCAGTAAACTGTTTGTCAGAGCACTCTACATGTGTATTCTGAGCCCTTTCGAGAGAGTACGATTTTTATCGGAATTGGTGGCATGCGACCACTGGTTCTGAGCCCTTCTATGGGACAAATAGGGGGATAATATCAGAATTTTGTCCCCTATTTTATGTCTTATAACCGGTGGTCACATGCGACCAGTTCTGATAGGATCCATAGTGCTCTAGAGAGGTATGGAGATAGTTTAAACTTTTCACTATCCTCATGCAAAACTCAAAATATACCACTAACATGTGGCGTGTTTTGATAGGACATTGATTCACAAGAAAGTATAGTTAACCAAGACAAAATGTTATTGTAATTTTAATTTCAACAAAGTTATCATTATATGACTTTGACCCCTTCTATGTGGGGAGAGGAGAGAAGACGATAAACCTGTATAATATAATATGGTGGATACATGATAAGGATGTTTGATTCAAGTTTATTTAATCATATAATGACCTTGTATCTTTACATATCGAAGTAACTAGTATTAAGCTCGCGCGTTGTTGCGGGTATTATTTACCAAGTTATATCTGTCACTAAATTTATAATATGGTTTTTATATATAACTATTTAAAACTTCAGCGATAAATTTTTTACTACTATTTACAAAGTGAATTTTCAAACCAGTTAACAAAATAATACACAAATTAGCAAGTTTTATCAATTTTCTAAAATAGAGCCAAAAAAGATTTGTATTTGAAAAATATCCGATAAAGGTTAAATTCGCCATTTGCAAGACCCAAAAAAAACATGAACAATATTTTCAAGGTTAAACAATGTCACTTCAGCTTGAATAGTGGATAAATGCGGGTAAAATCACTATAGCACATAGAACATTTAATGGTTCAAATAATTACTGTAGCACATAGAACATTTTATCGAACTTTTGCCCCCTATTTTAATGCTTAGAACCGGTGGTCGCATGCGATCAGTTCTGATAGGATCCGTAGTGCTCCAGAGAGACACGGAGACAATTTAGACTTTTCACTATCCCCATGCGAGGCTCAAAATACACCACTAACATGTGGCGTGTTTTGATAGGACATGGATTCACGTGAAAGTATAATAGTTCATGTTCACTGTATAAATGATCGTACTCTTTGATAAGTGTACAAATTTTCAGGCCCCTGTGTATTCACTAACCCAAGAATTGACAAACATTTAATGCACCATTAATACAGTAAACAGAGCCATGCACATTTCTCAATCTAAATAGTAAACAGAGTCCTGCATATTTTTCAATCTAAATACCTATTTCAACTGGTAACCCCAAGAAAGAACCCTTAACAGCCATGAAAAGAACACTAATTATAATTATCAGTTATAGTTTACAAAACCATCAAATTTTCAAAGAAAAAAATGACAATCACAACAATTTAAGGCCATACAAGAAGTACAACGCTCAATAAACACAGCATTTGTTATACAAGGAAGCAATAGAAATCTCTCTTCTGCAGCGTGACTGATCATCTATTCACCTGTTCCTGCAATCTTTTTCTTCAAATCTTCAATGTCATTAACTAGTTCTTTTCTGCTTGACTGTGAAAATGAAGAAATGACATCATCATTAGTTAACAACATTTATCAGCTAAAGTGCAACTCTTATTTGCTAACAAGCATCAAGTTCACATTTTCTAAACATAGTAGATCAAATAAAGGGAAACAAAAATTTCAGGTACTGCATGTTAATATTCTCATTTTATCCATCATCAAACTTCCATACCATTTTCCAAAGTATAATATGTCCTAAGCTTTGTAAGGCAAGCAAAACTGAGAAGATACTATAATAAATAATAAAGCATTTAACTCAGGTTTTTCTATTATTATTATTTCTTTTGTCACATTGACAACTATCCGTTTTTACTATATGAATCCCATTTTAACTGAAACACTTAACTAGTCTTTACCAATTATTGTTACCTCAATTGATTTACTCACCCTAATTTTCTAGCTCTCATTTCTTATCCTATCTTTTACTGCATTGCCAATCACAGCGTAAGTCACAACATTTTTCAAGCATGTTTCTTAATTTCCTAGCCAAGAGTAGGAAGGTATCAAATATTATCATTTAAAGCTAAAAAGTTAAAAAATAAAAAGTTTGGAATATAAGTCCCCATAAGGGCATATCACAGATTTTTTTTCACGGTACAATTTCAGTATGGTAGAAAGATGTTCAAGAAGCTTTACTGATCTCAAGGTATACCTTGAAGAGTAGGTAGCGATATACAAACCATCCCGTGTATCCGAGACCCACTAACTCCATAATCTTCGGAAGCTGTTAACAGCATTTGAAACAGTTCAGAGTAATGTCTACTAATTTAACTAATAAAGAAGTTAAAATGCCAGCAGCCCAACTTAACCTAAATTTACTCTTAAAATGCCAGCAGCCCAACTTAATCTAAATTTACTCTAGAAAGTAAAAAGGTTAAACATCTTTATATAGAGTGGTCAGACAAAGTAATCACCAGAGGAACAGAATTGATGGCTCCAACCAGAATAGATGATAGCCAGACTGCAATAATAGCACCTCCTCCATAAATGAAAACCGTAGATTTGTTCTCAATAGCATCCCACTAAAAGCATATAAGTCAACCATGGGCTTGAGAATGGAGAGGAGTTCAGTATAAGAAATGAACTGCGTAATATGATGATAGATATTACCTTCTCTTTAAGATCTGACAAGAGCTCATCAGTTTGAATAGAAGATGACTCTTCAGAAGAAGCTCTTACTCGAAGCGATAAAAACCTGCATGCATCTATTCACACAAGAAGTATATTAATTACTTTCACTATCTTCATTTCTCAGTGGCACTGTCTTTTTTGGGTAAATTTCACGAAACTACCGTGCATCATTGGGGGTTTGCATAAAACAATCATAAACAAATTTTATGGGAGAAAATATCATAAACTTTCAAATGTGCAGAAAATAACACATACTATCAGAAAATTACCCCCTTGTTTGCCTAATTTTGGGGGCCATAGGTCCATACATGGATTACAGCTCGAACTCAAGAATGATTAGAGGAAATATTGATCAAATGTTTCACAAATGAATAGAACAATTTATAAGACAAAAAGGATCTTGTAGGAGAAACAAATTAACTAGCTGAGTGATACGGAGAGTTCGCTCCTTTGTCAAACAATTTAAGCACCGGAAGCAAGTTGCAACTCAGGACAAATTTAGACGAAGGCAGATGATAGAAATATCTCAAATAATTTTTAACATATTACAGGCAGGCTCAAAGACAAAAAAAATCAGGCAGTTTCAATTTTTTCAATCTTTCCAATCAAATATAAGAATTCACTATTGCTAAAAAAAATCTGTACGAAAATGTATACTATACATTTAGGATTAAGGCAAGTATAATTGTATTCCATAACGGCATAATGTTGCTAAATAGTGTTCAATATCCAAGTAGAGCCCTGTGCTCCTTTACCCTAAAAGGAAACAATATAAGGAAAAAGAAATCACGAAAGCGGCTCTTCCACAAGATTTTGTATTGGGGTGGGGGGGGGGGGGGGGGGGGTGTTTGAACTTCAATAAATTCTCAGTAAACTTGGCAAACACTTATCCATACACCTGTTAAACTTAGAATCTACAAATCAACAATCAACATGCTCTAATTTTATCAGACCTCTTTAAGAGTCACCCCATTTTCTACTCTATGAACAAACTAGATATCATAGCATATTAAAAGGAAATAAAGAACTATCAAATTACACAATTAAAAGGAAAACAACCTTTTCCTCTATTATCATAGCATTCAAATTCATTCAAAATTTAGCCTAAAAAGGTCCTTTCTTGTTTGGGTACTCTTCAAAATTGCAACCAAGCAGGACACCATTAATTCTTCAAACATCCACAAACATTTACCAGCTCAATAAACTACGCAAAAAAGAAGCATATTTGAGCAAAATATCAAGTGGGCTTGCATTAAATTTGCAAAATTGGAAATAGAGAGGAGTGACCTGAACACTGAGAAGAGGATGAGAAAGACAAAGAGCGACGAGGGAGAGCGGGGAGAACAACGGGGGAGGAACGAGGAGGAGGTGATGATAGCCGAGCTCCGGTGATCACCGCCGGTGACGCCGCCGCCGCCGCCGCAAACGCCGCCATCGACAACAGACAAAGGGTTCTCTAAATTTTCTTCTTCGAAGTCCTGAGCTTTTGCGTTCACTCAGTATCTTTATCTTTCAACAAACTTTTTCTTCTCTTTTTGAATGGTTGGTGACCAATGGATCACATGTGGCATTAAGAGAGGCTGTGATTGGCCCTCATTTTATCTTGAGAATCCATAGCTAGTTTTGGGCCTTTGGTTGCATCTTTGGACAAGATATATTTCCTGATTTTGGGGAAGAAACAAATTTAGAATTCACAAATTCATGCGTACGAATTTAGACTATAATTATTGTTTGAAATAAAAAGTTCTGCCTAATTACTGGTTGGAACCTCGCCATTTAGCTATGAATATAGACATTTGGTGATGTATCGCTATTTGATAGGATATTGACAAGATACTAAAATTTTAACTCTCTAAGACATGAATACAAATACATATACGCATACACTTTTCCTTTTTGCCTTCTAGTAGGATACAAATAAGAAATCACATATAAGTAAAATGCTTGAATTAGCATCCGGACATCTAAATATATACGACATCTAAATATATACGTATCAGTCATATAGGACCAACTTTAATGATCTGGAGATCTAAGCTTAGCCTTTACCTTGAATTTACTTATGGACTCTGATTCTGTGATTCGAGATATTTTATTTTACTCTATGCAATTTTTGTATCAAACATCGCATCATCTTTATACCCTTGCGTGTACCTCTAATCTCATGTGTCCAAAATTTGCAGACATGAATGATAATTTTCCATACCAAAACATATCTATATCTACATTGTGAGTATTAAACAAATGCAGATCTAATAAGCACCAATTTCAATTGATTGCACTATCCTATCTCTATTTGTGAAGCTCGATTTATGGACAGAGTGACAGTTCAGCGCACATGAAGATGTAGCACCTCAAGTTTATAAGCTCTAAGAACATATTATGCGGTGTATCGAGCTCTTATACACGCATCTGAGACCATCAACCTGCAGAGCCATACCAAACATTAACCGCTGTTTATAATTCAACAAAAAGAAAAGATATAATAAGAAAAACTAGACAGCAATGAATTCAATAATCAGCCCACATGCGTCAGAAACAACAATCAGATAAAACTGGCTTTAATGGACAAATTGAGCCTTCAATCAACCAAATAACAAAGGATGCTGTATTAGAACCACAGGAAGCACTCAAAGAAGAGCAAAATGCTGAACCACAATGCCTAACATCACAAAGGGCAACAAAATATTCTGACTACCACAAATTTAGTTAAAGTGCTACAAGATAAATGGCCAACCACAACTCAACTAAGATGTAATTTAGGATACAATAAAAGGGCCTTTTTGTGCTCACAAGATCTTCTATAAGAATAGAGGATCAAATTTCAGCATCCTCTACACACACACAAACAAAAACTTCAAAATTACCCAGCTTCTTTCTGGCAGTAAAAAGTGCTTAAAAATCACAAGTCTAATCCTCATCCATGCCGGCAGGTTGATCTCTCCTTGCTGGCCCTCCTGCTGGTTTAGCCATTATGATCTGCAAACATTCAAAGTGTTGGAGTTAATCAAATTATTTTTAACAAAAATGCGTACAAAGTAAGAAATTAGTAGGGAAAATATGAATAAAGTTGCACCTGATCAACTCGGAGAACAGTGCAGGCAGCATCAGCAGCATATTTGAGAGCAAAGAACCTATCGGGAGAAAATAATAAAGAAGCGATACATTATCCCACTACAAATAGTAAAGTTGCTTTCTTTGTACAAACGGACAAATATATAAAATGTTCCACCATCAAAAGAAATGAAACCCAGTTGCCTACACCTTCCCTCCTCAAAAATGATCGAAAGATCAAGTATAGAAGTAAGCTAGATGATAAGAATAGTCCTGACGAAGCTAAGAATCTTAGAATTTTCAAGTGATCCAAATGGGTTAACAAAAATAAATAATCTAACTTATCCGCATTTTGCGCAAGATACATGAGTGAACTAAGGAAATATCAGGCAGTGCCTTTGAGGTCTGGAGAAAGTGGTAAAATGTTGTATCAGGTTATTGGGAGTCTCAGTTCAAGTTACCCTTAATGGTGTTCAATCTTCATCATAAACAAAAAAAAAGTGCTGTCTCAAGTTAAAAAAAATTATTCTTGTCCCATGAAAAATGAAGAGCATCATAAATAAAAAAGCTAATGAAGAAAATGCTAAATCAAATCAATTGAAATATTGAGGAAAAAAACAAGGAAGATACTAACTTGGTGACATAAAGATCCCAGATTTTCATGGCTGAAATGTCCTTGCAGACCCCTGCCTCCAGATCGATACCAACCTTGGGGTTTCCAGCTGCATGTTCGGCATACAAGGAAGAAATGATCTCCATCGCGTTAAGCCCAGCATTTTCAGCTAGGGTTTTAGGTACCATCTCAAAGCTTTCAGCAAATTTGGCTATGGCATACTGGTCCAATCTGCAAGTAGAAAGTTAAAATACAGAGTTAGAACTCGAAGGAGATAACACTGAAATCCCAATTAGCAGCCAGAAAATATATATCCACTGCCCCACAAATTTTCTTTCACCTTTTCAATTTAAGTTCTCAAACAAACTAGTTTTCTGAAAATTCCCAGAAGAAAAGAAAAATACAATATGCAAGAGATAAATCTTACATGGTTATCATTTCAATAATTCGACAGCACAAGCATAACAATATGACCGATCCTTGCTCTTGCAAGTAAAAATATGATTTATCTTTGCTCTTGCAACCCGAGACACCAGATAAGTCAATACCCCCGGTTTAAGGGGCCAATTCAAGGAACATATGTTTATTTACGTCCAATATAAAAAAATCATTCGGTAGCTGTACATAAAATAAATGTTTTTTAAGATAATAGAACATCCAACAAAGACCACAGCAATCGGATAATGAACATAAAAAGTGTCATAAAAATGTACCAAGGATCGCAGATTTTATACTAGTTATACATGCCATCACAAAGTTTCAGCACATTCAAGAACATACCCTGTTTCTTTAAAGGAGAACTCCTTCAATTTTCTGGCTAGTTCTATTTCAGTTGCAGCAGCCCCAGGAACAATACGGCTGTCCCTACACATTGCCTGAGCGATACACATGAGACATAAGTTACATAGCTCTGTATTAACATATAAATTTATCCTACAACATAAAAGAAAACTAGATGTACCCAAATGTAAAAATACCTTGTATGTATTGACACCATCATCAACAGCCCTTTCAAGGTCATCTAGTATACTCTCAGTGCTACCTCGTAAGACTACTGTCGAAACTGAGTTTCCCCCTTCTTCATTTTTCACAACAGTTACCTACACAACAGAAGAGCAAGCGGTGGTTAGATACAGGTTTTCATTATCAACAACACACTAAAAAGGGGGGAAAGAATCATGTATTGATATTTAGATAACGAGTATACCCGTGAGCCTCCAATTTCCTCCACTGAAACTGAGTCTGCATAACCCAGGTCATCAGGATTTGGTTGGCTGAGTTTCAGCTGTGATCATAAACAGTTATTATCACACGAGATACCAAGATTACCTAACATGTACCTAAGAAAGCAAACGTAACACGAGACTTACAAGAGCTACAGCACCCGTTGTACGGCAAAACCTTCGTAATTCAAACTTTGAACTAATCTTTAGAACCATGAGTCTGCACTTAGCAAGAGAATCAAAGTTTCAAAAACTAATTATATATACAATCATATTGCACATTGCAAATGTCGATGTCATTTAGCTCCAAACAAATTCATTCTTCAACATGAACAATACTATAAAGCACATACCAAGGTACTATGTATATTATACATCACTAGAGGCACATTTTACATTACAGAAAAGGATACCTAGATATGATCTCAGGCATCTGCTCCAGCATTTATCTTGACAGGACATGTCAAACTCACATGAACCCCAACCAAGAAATTTATCTGTATAAACTCCAAATTACCATGTTGGCATATTTTTCAGCCCAAGAGAGGGAGAAGGGGAAAAAAGGCAGACCACCAATGCCAGTGGTGACTGGTCAAACTACCATACTAAGATGAAACATTTACTTTTCGGAGCTCAAATCATCATAAACAAGAAAGGTGGTTAAGGAACAAGTAGTATGGCACCATTGACAAACAATGGAGCAGGCAGTAGTTCTTCCGAAACAAAGGTGTGAAATCTCAGGACACATCTCATTTATGGTTCGCCTTTATTTTACAGTGGCATGTTCAGCCCAAGAGATGGAGAGGATCGAGGGGGGGAAAGGGAAGACCCCCAATGCTACTGGCGACTACTCAAGCTATCATAGTGACACAAAGTATTTACTTTTTGGAGCACAAATCTTCATAAATAAGAAAGGCAGCTAAGAAACAATTAGTATGCCACCATTATACAAACAATGGAGCAGGCAGTAATTCTTCCAAACCAAAGGTCTGAAATCTTGGTACGATGTCACTTCTGGTTCACCTTTATTAATACCACTAGCGGGGATTTCAACAGCATTAAATAAAAGTATTGGTATATAGAATAAGTTAGGTAAGCTATGAGTTTTATGTTCACAAATTTCTTTTGTCTTCCGAATGACATGACCAAATCAACTTCCTGTACTTCAAACCTCATAGCTCCTCATGTATTAGTCGTCATTAGTGAGTATCAACTTTTATCAGTTGCTATTACTCAATCATGGGATCATATCCGGTTACTGGAAATGTATTGGTCTCCGCCAATACTACAAACCTTGTCCAAAACTCTCCAAATACCTAAATTTTCTCAAGGAGAATAATCTTTTTCTTCCCCCCCCCCCCCTTCTTTCTGGCAACTAATAAAGTACTGCAATTATAAGTTATGTTAGAAACCAAGTAACAAAAGCATCATCTGAGTCGTATCCGATCCGTTTGCGCCCTTACTCGCCAGAGATGAAGCTTCTAAAAATACGATATTTTCCTCAATGAGGTAAATTTTTACGCAACTGATCAAATACTGCAATTTTAAGTTATGTTAGAAACCTAGTAACAAAAGCAACAATATCATACTTAGAATAGCCTATGCTCAGATAATAGCAGATGGCTGCATCATAAAAAAATAATCAAAGACCTACTGACATTCAGAAAAAGGTTTAACGTAAGATCACTTTTTGTCTTCATTAACATCAGCTGTTCCATTCAGGATATATTTGCGGGAACATGAACAAGTCTTAGCAAGTGGGTAGCATGTAAAATCTGAAGTCTCCAAAAAAAATAGTGAAAACAACCCAACTGTAAACAGTTCCTAAATTACAGGCATGCATATAAAATCTTCCATTTTCAACATTAACTTTCATCCAAGATATATGGTATATCTGGTTGAATGGAGAAATTTGCTATGCTCAGACCTAGTAGTTTACACTGAATTTAGTATAGACTAAAATCTCGAACGATTAGGTTTCATGTCCCTTTTACACATGCACCCTGAAAAGAAAGAGGCAAAAATGTAATTGATTGTTTTAGAATAAATAGAAGTGGCCAACCAGGGTTTAGGTCAACTGTATAACGAACTGCGGTCTCCTAATAATAGATATAAAAAGCTTAATTACCTAAAGGAAAAGAAAGAATCATGTAATAAAACACAGAAGCATATGCCTCATGTAACTAGATTTTCAACTGGTCAAACAAAGGGTAATGGGAACAGGCTGATGTAAAATTGAATTGGAATAAGTATTAGATCCACCTCAAACCCCACCCTACTCACAACCAAACAAAGCGAACAAAAGAAGAGTCATAAACCATATAGTTTATCATGGTACAGAAGAACTAAACCATAAGTTTCCTAACATAGACACCAAATTTACATCTGCACCCGCGATTACATATTAGCAAGAGTAATTAGCTAATTGAAAAGAAACAATGACTTATTAAGAAAAAGAAGAAATGCATGCTTCATGAACCAAATGTCCTAGAGGCTACTCTCACTGGAAGAGGCAAAATCTTGATGTAAAATTGTTATGTGAAAGAATCATCTCAGTAAAATTATGTATAATCCAAAAAATAGGGCACGAAAAAACTCAATCTCAATATGAATGCAAAACATGATTGGGTCACTGGCAATGCGAACAGTCCACTTACTTGTAACGCTCACAAAAATGTAAAGCCATCTCTCCAACTGCAGCTCCACTAACAACAACCTTCGCGTCTGAATCTGCAACAGCCTTTATTAGCTCCTCAACTTTGGCTTCTTCAGTTTTAGCATAATTCTCTAACTGCACAAAGGAAAATACACCATTAAATAGTACTTCTTTGCCTCTCTGGAATTTATATGAATGTCATACACCATTCAATAGTTGTAGGATTAAGTTTCACTCAAAAACATTAGCTATAATGTGATAAGCTTTGTAGAACCAAAACATATAATTAAATGGATAACTTGAGATGAAAATGAACTTGCCCATGAACTACAAAGAAAAAGAATTCAAGTTCGAATACAATTTCAAAGCTGTCAGATAATAAGACCACGCAGCTACATTCACATTTGCATTTAGGATAATGTATACTATTTTCAACAATTAAAATATTTTACATTATACATAATATTTTGGATATCATTCTGATTAATTCACCAAAATCTTTTAGACCAGGTGATTAGTTGCAAATTTGGAAAGTATTAACTGAACCATAAAAGCAGACACGGTGAAAGTAGATGTTGCATGCACATCCTAGCACTTTCTAATATTTAGCTTTCAATAACCGCTCAAGGCACAGTGATCCAAAACAAAACTTTCCAAAGTGTAGCAACAAGATAGATCAGAACTGAAGTTTATGAATCATTTTTAACAAGGATAAGAAAGAATGAAAATAATCAATAAGCATTGAACCAAACAAAGCAAAGCATATAATAGTACCTGTTCAGCATTATGTATTAGAACAGTTCCTTTGGTCTCGGTTGCAGATGTATCGACGCCTCCAACAAACACAGCAATCTAAGAAAGATATGAAGGATGTGACAAACTGCAGATTTGATATATAATAAGGAGTGGAAATGCAATTATTTTAAAATATTTGATACAGACAAAATGAAACCTGAAGCCAATGGAAGAGTACCCAAAAAAAACAAACAAACAAACAAACAAAAACAAAACAAAACAAACAAAAAACAAAACAAAACAAAAAAAACTAAATTTTAAAGCCAGATTCTCAATAATGGTAAAACTGATGACGAAGATATCTGAAAACTTCAAAAACATTTTCAATGGTGAAGTATAAACAAGATGACAAGATAACTACAAACTAAGTCTAGTAAATAATTTTACGCTTCAAAATACATCTACATCTGACGACAACGATAGGCACAATCCCAAGCCATTTGAAGCTACTGTATTGTGCCATATTGTGCCATATATACAACCTTCCCATATTTGTGTTTACAGACTTTACAAGTCAAAAATAGTATAAGAGCACAGAAGCTTTTTTAAAAAGAACCTTAAATAATATGAATCTTGGGCATGCCTGTGTATAGGTGTGGAGGCAAATCTATTTAGTGCTTGTACCTAATCAGTAATCCGTTAACCAATTGTCCATAAAAACATTACTGAGATAGATCCAGTGATATCTTCACAGAAAGCTCTCTAAGAGAGAGACTGCTTCTAATGAGTTAGAGGTTTCTAATATTAAGGATAAAGTGAGAGATAATTAATTAAAATGATTTGATCATATGCAATGAAGGCCGATAAATGCATACATATGAGAAGGATATGATAAAAACTAATAGAAAAAGGACTAAAGATAGGCCTAGGAAAACTTGGTTGAAAACAATTAAACAGGATCTGATAGTGTTAAAGTAGATAATCCTTAACAGAATTGAATGGAAGAATAGTTCATGCGGTGGAGTTCTGACCAAAAAATTGGGATAAAGGCTTGCTGTTGTTGTAACGGCAAAACATCTGGGTGTCATCTTAAAACATTTCCAAATAAATTGGTCAACATACAACCAAATTTCTAAATATTTCATGTTGACAGGATGAAATTCCCCATAATGCCCAGACCAATTTTGTGGGATAATGAAAATACTTTCAAGTCCAATAAGAAATAATTGACTCAATTTGCTGATAGAGTTCAAATAATCCAAATAAAACCAGGGAATTAAATCACAGATGACATGTATAGTCACTAATAATAACATGTTAAAGACATGAAGTAAGAAATAAAATATTTAGCATACTAATCTTAATCCTAAGGTTTTATATATACACTAAGTATTAATAGATTTTCATTTGCAAAAATTACCAGCTATTATAACAAGCATTAAAGATTGTCTAGAGATGAGAATAATCAAAAGAAGAGAGCAGAGAATTACCTTTGCCTTTTCCACTTTCTTTATACTTCCAATGGCATCATTTTTCAAAACCATACCACGAACTATTGAAGAATTGTGAAGACCACCACCAACAAGTTTTGCAACTCGAACATTGTCAACATTGAAGTTTGCGGGATTCTTGGGGCAGACTTGAATGCATGCCTAAAAAACAACGATTACCCATCAAACTTTCCAGAAGATTAATGTTCTGATTTGTTTACACATGCAGGAGTGTCATGCTTTTTACAAGGATTCGAGGTGTTGGACACAGCAAGTGTCAAAATCCAGATACAATAACGTAGCTATATATGCTTGTCGCATGATCGCATCTCAATATATACATACTTGACTGGTATATGTGTACTTTTGCTATTTATATGTAAACAAACCTTATTAGTAAAATGATCTATTAAAAATAGTTACTCATTGGCTAAAGAAGCACAACATATTCCAACTTGTATATGACTTTAGAGGAAATAGAATTTTTATAAAATTCATGTGTTGGACACAGATGAACGCAGGCATCATGTCTAGGTATGTCGAACGACAATTTCTTGTGAGAAATAGGGTACTATATATCACAGGAAAAAGAATGGGGAAGAGATAGAGACAAAGAAAGGGGATATTCTTTCCAGGTACTTACATCAGCAATTAGTGGGCACAAAATATCTTCTTGACCAAACTGCTTGCTAGCAACAGCGGACTTTATCCGGGTAATAACTTCATCTTTATTTCTCACATCCATAGTTTCTGATCCCTTTTCCACCAACTCATCTAAAATTTCGAGCACCTGGCAATAAACATACAATGTATCAATTAAGAATATGAACACCATGAGCCTTAGAAAGCTTCACCTAAAATATACTCACAAATTAATAAGGCTTAAATAAATATAGAAATGACAAAATGAAACCGAAGAAAGCTATCTGACCAGAGTGTACCACACAATAGAGTTATGACTCAACAAGCATCAGAAAAGAATATCAGAACATTCTAATAAACTGCATATAATCTTAAATATGGCAATTGTTAGCTGAACTTTATGCTCGTGCTAACGTGAAATTGTTAGCAAAAGTATGCATCTCATCTATGTTTCATATAGCTATATTATGAGTAGATCTAGATATCCAATTTTGAATAGTTTATGGATCATATGGACGCTAATGCATTATTCTAAACACCATTCAAGAAATGATAATTGGAGATAAATTCAATATTTTCCAGTAATCTGTCATATAAGGTGAATAGAAGACTTAGTAGTTTCTTTTGTTATCACCTATATATTAATGACAATACGTGATATTTCATGGGCATATCACTTACACATTGTACCTGAAGGATCAATAGGATAGTAATGATGCTACAATGGACATTCTCAATCAATCCATTAGATTCACAAACGAACCTTATTAATAGCTTTTGTATAACCACTAATGATCTCACTGGGATGAAGCCCCATCCTAATAAGCTCCTCTGCATTCTGAAGTACTTCCCCAGCAAAAGAAACAGTGAGATTAGCACCATCCCCAATCTCCTCCTGTTGAGCCTTGCCCGCTAGAACCAAGAGTTTAGCAGCAGGATGCTGGACCTCGAGCTCATTAACAATAGTGGCTGCATCATTTGTTACAAACAGTTTGTCCAAATGATTGATGACCATTTTGTTCATCCCTACAAGATAAGGAAAGAAGATTCAGGATAAGGGTCACAAATTCGGAACTGGTATCTCTTTCTAAGTCATTTCCATAGAGTTATCTTCGAGTACCAGTTGGTATGCAAGAGAAGCAAGTTGCTAAGACATTTCCCAATTATTTTAATCATGGAAAAAGAGATCATCGTGGGGACACGAAAAGAACACATTTTTATCGGTGCACCTTTATATCCATTAAAAACAAGTAATATAAAAAAATCATTTACCTTTACCTAATCCTATTCCGTGTTAAACCCATGTCAGTTTTCTAACTGAAGAACACTAAGACTATTCAACGTGTTACATGTATTTGTTTTGACTGTACACTATTAACAACAATACTAATGATCTCTTCTTTTGTCTTAATCCTGAACAATCTCAAGATTGGATGAACATCTTAGTGATTCTTAGATTTATAGATCATGTTATCAAAAGAAAGTAACCTAAAATCCTAAAAGAAAACTTTTAGAGTATGCTTGCCTTCTAAATCCCTCCTCAATTTACCGTGCCCAGTACTAGAAACCCAAAAAATTTTCCTTTTGACAAAAATGGGAGTGAAAAATAAAAATTACTATAAACTCTCAAATAAACCCATGGATTTTTTTTTCCCCAACCTCGCCCTAACCATAAAAAAACCCAGCAAAGATTGAATTTTTAATGATTTGGGTGTTTCTAGAGTGACTTACAAATAGAGAAAATGAATCAAAACAAAAGAAACTGAATCAGAAAAAGAATCGATTGATTACCATTGGGACCAAGAGAAGTTCGAGTAATCGTGGAGAGCTCTTTGCAAGCATCAATGTTTTTTAGGACAGCTTCGTCGAGGCCAGAGAGATGCTTGTGCCCTTCCTTCAGCATCGATTGGATCCCATACGGTTGCATTTGGAAACCCATTATCCTATCAGAGATCTGATAGAAAGAGAGAGAACCGAAGAGAGAGAGAGAGAGAGAGAGAGAGAGAGAGAGAGAGAGAAACTAGGGTTTTTGAGTTTGGTGAACTGAGATCAGTAAGGAGAGTGCCGAGATTTCTCGAATGAGTTTGATTTTGGGGTCGAAGAGGGGGCGGGTTTTAGGGTTTGGGAAAGCGGTGCGAACCCGTTGCTAATTTTGTTGGATCCGAACCCAGATGTAAAGCGAATGCGAACCCCACAACGCGTGCGATATAAGTAGGGTAAATTTCAGAAAACTACCTCGAACTTTGCTACCATTTGCACAAAACGATCATGAACTTCAGATGTTAGAGAAAACTTTCCTAACCTAAAGGCATGTATGTTTGCATGTAAGTGAAAGTTGAAAGTGATAAAATGACTTGTTTGTGTGTCTTTTTTGTGCGTGCAAATGGTTATTAAAGTGAAATGCAATAAAGATTTTTTTAATAGAACAATGACAAACTTTCATTTACTTTACAAAGGAGAGTGTACATCCATTGAAAATACAGATACCAAAAACAACGGAGGATCCGCCAACTATTGGGATATCCCTATGATTTTAGCACCCTACTTAGCAGAGCAAGTGTGTCGCCTCATTTGCCTTACTATTGATAAGAGATAGAGTCATATGTCAGTTATTTTGCAAGAGATACAGACATCATCCAAAATAGTGTCATAAGATGTAAGACAATGAGATAAGGACTTTATTGCTCTAAACACTACATTTGAGCCCGTTTCCACCACCAAATGTTGCAATCAAATGTCCATTGCAAAGTGAATACCTTCAAGAAATGATTTTGAATGATGCATTCGTAACTTGACTCTACACTGTCAACCTTGAAACCCATATCACAATTCAATTTCATTTTTGGTTAGAGAGGTTCTACCAATAGTGTCTCACAATTGTGGCTTGGTGTCTAGATTCTTCAGGTTCTGTGGATTCATTTAAAAAGGACTTGATAAATTGAGTAATCTGCACTTGTTGTCATGATTTCCACTATTATTGACACTTTTCAGCTCTGACCATAAAGCACACAGTGTAATAGCAACCAACTCTGGTTCATTAGTTCTTGCCAACTCATAGATCTTTCCCCACCATTCTCGAAAACTCCAAGTTTGTAACAAGTGTGCTTGGCAATTAAGATGCATTTCCTCCCATTCCTCGGTTGCAAAAATACAATGCTTAAACACATATTTAGTATCCTCCTCCTCACTGTTGCCACCTTGGATTTAATGCAATTTTAACTTCCACTAAAAAATGGTGATGACACATAAAAGTGACAAAAATAGTAACCAAACTTAATTAAGTAATTTTAACTATACTTACTAATTAATCTTATTTTGCATATCATCTTCACTTTACACTTGCAACAATAATTTCGTTTTTCAAACAAACAATATATTTCATTTACAACATGATGTGGATGTGTCATCTGCCAAAAAAAAAAAAACTTACACATTTTCAATTCACTTTTGAATTGTCAAACACCCCCTAAAGGGCATCAACTTTGGATAGTTAAAAAAAGGGTCCTGCGCTTTTGGAAATTTTGCATGAATTCTCGGTTTTTAAAAAAAATAATTTTCCTTAATGGATAAAATTGTGAAGCTGAACTCCCTCCTTAATTTCAGAATTCACTTTGTCTTCGCATTTCAAAAGGTAACTACATGCATTCGAAGTTAGTCATTACAGGCTTGCAACGCAGACTAATACGGCGTCAGACATTCAACCTCTGCTCGTCCAAATAATGCCAAAAATGATCCCCACAGAGATATACGAAATCCTATCAATACACTGGATGATTTCTCCTCTCCATACAGAAAGGTACATGCATAATTAAATTTTAATAAACCCAAAAGATCAAGTGACTATTAGAGGCGCAATACGAGATAATCAATAACCTTCGGCAATCACTTCTTGAACGTCTGTGCGCAGATGATCTTTTTTAACCTACACAATTTTTTAGTACCAACGATTGTGATAAACACGTGGCTATCAAACTGCAAGAGATTCTGCATTTCTAAGTAAGGGGGTGTTTGGTTACTTTCCCCCATTTTCCAATCTCCACTTTCCTTCACTTTTTAAACTTTCCATCACTTTCCAC
>JBAKGM010000365.1:33875819-33899696 GCA_037177215.1 Asparagus racemosus | reverse complement strand
AAAATATAAACACTTTCCTTCACATTCCTTCACTTTCCCCCATTTTCCATGTTTTTTAAGCGAAACAAACAGCCCCTAATCCAAGACAGTAGCAACTGACCAAAAAAGAAGATGCAAGCGCTGACAGTAAGCATACACAACACAATGCAGTACAAATTTTACAAAGCACAGTAAAATCTTCCATCAACTAGAGAGAGTAACCATCACTCGAGCAAACCTCTCTCCCTCTCAGAAACATTATTTATTCACCACAAATATATTTATACCCTCAAATTAAGAAAGAAGTCAAAGAGAAATCAGGCCCTGGAGCCCGATCCCCCCTTCACAACAGTCACAGCGCATGTCGCATTTGTCACTACATGGTTGCTCACACTTCCAAGCAGAACTCTGCATTCACATATCCAATACCAAATCAATGAGAATTTTATTTGTAAATGCCATTGATTTAGTATGAGTGGTAGTGATTATGAAGAGATTAACCTTTTAAAAGTGCCCAAGCCCCTGCTTCCAACTACAAGGGAGTCTAGTTTGAGATCTTCTACCGCGCCGCAGAGCTTCTCTCCTGGATCGCCCCAATAGACCTTAGACTCCACCCTCACCTGTTTTAACGTTATTTTGGAGGTTTGTTAGCTGAATGCTGTTAGAGTATAAAATTATAACCCTCAGGGCCTGTTTGGCTGTGATGTTTTCTGCGTGAAATGCACTGTCAAGCTGCAGTGCATTTTCACGCGTTTACTCTGTTTGGTTGTGCAGTTAAGAGCCTAACATGATAGTCAAAAAACCTAGGTGACAACACCTGACCAATTCTCAACAAAATGAAGTGTTTTGGGTTGGTGTTATTGTAGCTATCAGCCTTAGCTGGATGAAGCATTTTCGCGCTACCGTGTATTTCACGCATTTCAATACAAGGGAACCAAACTTGCCCACAATGTTTTATCACAAACTTCGAAGTTTAAATACACTGAAAAGCTCAAGTTCAAATAAATCATAATTAATCAAAGCGCGTTGACAGTAATTCACAAAACACCCAAACTTTCTCCCCGTTATGAGATTACCCCAAATTTCATGTGGAATACTAATTTTTTGTTTGGGGGTATGCTCCAGAAAGTTTAAAACTCCCGAAGGTTTTGTGAAAAACCCAAACATTAGGAGGGACAACTGATATTTTTAAAGAGAGGGGATCACCTAAACATAGGCCAAAAGTTACCACGGTTTCGTGAAATTCACCCATAATTTTTATATGTAGTTTTTAAAAAAAGATAAGTTTAATTTAATTTCGTGTACCTTCTTAGTCTTTGATGCAGTATCAAGAAGTTGCAGCACCTCGGGATCCGCAGAAATTCCGTACTGCTTCGACAAGTTCATTTCCTTAAACTCCTCCAAAGGAATCAGAGCTGAAAAATATTCAAAGAGGATTGTACAAGTAGCATACAAAATAAAATTATAGATATGAATATGGATACAGATATATGTCCTACGTGATCCTCTGTCACCCCAAAGTGTCTTTTGCGGACTATCTAACTTGGTGGACAATACATGTATCAAAATGATACGATCTCCTCCGGCCACGAGATTATCGATCACCCATCGGACAGCCGATTTGCTCATCGGAGAGTAGTCCATGCCGATCCCAACCGTTCGATTGCCTCCCATCTCTTCTTCTCTGCAGCACAGGAAAGAGAGCTTGGACTATAGAGAGTAGCAGGCTGTTGCGTCTGTCTCAAGAGAAATGAGTTGGAAGGGAATTTATCGTCTTTGCTTTTTTGAACTTTTATTATGCCAAAGTTGGCGTTAATGCATCGTTGTTGACAAATTGTGGGGAAAGGGGATGCTCTAGAGTCTAGAAGGCACTGCTTTGTTCTGCAATCTTGTGGGTTTGTTCTTACGTGAAAACATCAAATGGAATAAAATTATTGGGGTTTTGCATATATACCCCTCAAAATCCTCGATATTTGCAAATAAACTCCTCACATCTTGATATTTATAAAATTACCCCTCAAAACTAGCATATTGAGTCTTTCTACAACTCTAACTTAAAAATGTTGCTTTCTAAATAAGGAATGTTAAAATTCCCAATAACTTTCGACAAGTTTGCAACAATTTCCTATTTAATTACTAAATTGGTTAGTGAAAGTGGTAGAAAAAAATCTATGTGAGAGAATTGGGGGTTAATTTTGCAAATATGAAAGATTTGAGGGGTATATATGCAAAAAGCCCAAAATTATATTGAAACCACCTATAGTAAATAAGGAATAGTGGGTCCATATTGTTTTTGGCTCAAATGTTTGTTAATTAACGTGACACACGCATCTAAGCTAGCTGTCAACCATAATCTGAAATCGTTAAGAATTGTACTTGTAGATCAAGATCTGAATTATAGCGATTGAAATGTGCATCATATCAGCAAAATACCAGCAAAAATACATAGTAACACAAGGCTCAAAATGATATTCTTTAGAAAGTCATATATGAAGGAAGCAATATATAATAGAACCCCATAGTATCACTTAATTGTGAATGTATTCCTTTGTAATTCTATTTGTGTGAGAAGCCCCCCTTAGTATAAAGCTCATGGGCGAATACACCCCTTAGTGAACTTTTAAGGTAATTTTAAAAGTAAAAAAAATTAGTATTTGGTGATCTATCCTCACCAATAAAATCATAAGGGATCTATCCGCCTCTTCAAAACCTTTTTAATGATTTAGAGTAAAAACAATTGCTTAAGGGATCTATTCACATAAATAGAACTACAATAGGTCTACGCAAATGGGTAATACTACAAGGGGGTCTAGTAGTAATTAACCATATATGATATTTATAGTGGGCCCTTTTCATGATTATTTTCCTGTTGTTATCATGTTGAAGATGCATGTTTGCTTGTGGGGTTAATTTGATGGCAGTTGCATGGACAGATAAGCTAATATTATTGTTCGCAAAGATAGTGATAGAATTTGCTTGAAACCAGCCTACACCGTTTGTTCGGCAAAAATGGGTCTCAACAGGGTCACAGATAGGGATGGGCAAGTTGGAAGGTTGTGAATGTTGGATTTATATTCTTTTTGCCCCCCTTTTCTGAGAAAGGATTTATATTCTTTTTAAAAGTAATGGGAAACCAATACTTTTAATGATGTGCATCTATAATTTCATGGAATATTGTAATTTTTCTATCGAATTTCATTCAGGACAGAGCCCCAGGCACGGGGGGAGGGCGGGGAGGGGGAGTTGGGTTGGATTTTTTTTTTTTGGAGATAAAAATAGGGCGGGATGCCCTATTCAAATATGATATAAATCCACTAAGTCTAGTGGAGAGTAGTCTAAGATTAGTAACAATCAAACCGTGCATACTCAAAGAATAGGAAGAGGACCATGACCGTCACCTATTGCATAAGTCATAGATGTTTCATCAAGACTAATCCCAAACTAGAAGAAGCTAGGCAAAAAAGAATATAGAGTTATAGAACTATCACCATCTTTCACTTACAATCAAATCCAAAAGTAAAACCAGAGTGTAGGTAAGGGATAATTACATCAAAATAAGTATAACTCTAATAAAAGATTAAGACTGGAGGGGCACTAGAAATTGTCTGCAACAGCGGCTAAATTAGTCGAAGATGACTCATCATGCAACAACAGCTTAGCAAACCCTCTCTTATCCACCAAGTCCTTGACCGTAGACACCCTCTTGGATGGCAAGTATCCTGTCCATAACAAGATGAAGTAGGTGGAGTTAGACGCCAAACGACAGGGGGTGATTGCAGACTTGTTAAATACAAGGTTATTCCTCGCTCTCCACAAACACTAGCTTAAGGAAGGGAAGATAATCAACCACAAAATTTTACTCTCTTTCCATCAAGAAGGAGCCATAAGAATCTACTATATGTCTAAAATTATTTGGAAGATTAGCAATCTTAAGAAAAGGCAAGAAGTAGGACCAAACAATCTTCACAAACTTGCATTGGAGAAAACGATGCTCATCATCTTTGGGCATTTCATTGCAAAAGAAACACATGGTGTCCCCTATCCAACCCTTGTTCGCTAGAGCTGCCTTAGTGTTAAGCTTCCTTTTAGATAATAGCCATAAGAAAATTTTAACTTTCACAGGAATAAATGACTTCCATATGAAATTAAAACATTTATAGAGTAAACCACTACCATTAAGGAAAGAATAGATTGACTTAACTGAAAAGGAACCAGATTTATGGTGAGGCTACCAAACCTCATCTTTTTCACTGTTTGTGCAGAGAGTGAAAGCTGAGAGAAATTTTTTTAAACCGAAAGCTCATCCCTCTCTTGCATAGAGATTGGTCTTCTAATCATAGGTTGCCATCTCCATTGACTGTTATGAAAGAGGCATTGTAATCTAACATTAACATTGACTGAAAAGGATAGATTGTATGCCAGGGGAAACAAAGACACCAATGAATTATGTCCTGGCCATTTATCTTCTCAGAATCTAATACAAAACTCGTCACCTAATTTCCATTAAACTAAACTCTTCAAAGCTTGACTACTAAGAAAAACATCCCCCCAAAATTTATAGGCAGAGAGACTTAGTGGTGCGCAGCTAGGGTTATGAACACATGAGGAGTAGAGGAAACTAAGAACTTTACACAATAGTGACTCTCCTTGAAGAACCTTTCTCATCCATTTTGAAAGAAGAGAAATGTTAAAATTAGAAAGAATGATGATACCCAAACCACCCTCTCTTTTAGATTTGCAAACTGAACTCCATTTAACTAAAACTTTATAAGAAGAGATAGACTCTTTACCACTCCATAAGAAGTTTCTTCTGATTTTGTCCATTGTCTTGACAATTAACCATTTAGGGAGCTTGAAAGAGGACAAGAAGTATAAAGAGAGAGAGGTTAGGACTGAGTTGATAAGAGTCAAATGCCCTCTAATGGATAGTTATTTACTTGTCTACATGGATAGCCTCTTAGAAAGCTTGTCTAAGAGAGGCTGCTAGTCATGTTTATTGAGAGAGCCCTTTTTTCATAGGGATACCAAGATATTTGAAAGGAGGAGAGGCATGAGGACAGTTAAAAATATTGGCAAAGAAAGCTCCTTTGGTAGGGGATTTGTCAAAATAGAAAAGGTGAGTTTTTGCATAATTGATACCCAAGCCAGATATGTCCTCAAACATATAGAAGATAGATAAGACAGAGAAGTCCGAAGATGTAGCTCTGCACATGATGATTGTGTCATTGGCAAATTGGAGGGAACAAATATTACTCAATTTCCCCTTGAGATGCATCTCACATAGGTCCCCACATGCAACACTAGAGGTTAGCCTCTTGTTGAGAACATCAACAACTAGAATAAAAAGCATAGGTGAAAGAGGGTCACCCTGCTTCAGACCCCTAGAGCGTTGGAAATAATATGTTGGGGGAAACCATTAACAAAAATTGTTGACTTGAAATAATGGAGGACCTCTCTAATCCATGCACATCATTTAGTCACAAAACTCCTGGCTTTCAGCATCTCAAGGATAAAGAACCAACTAACACAATCGAAGGCCTCCATGAAATCCACTTTGATCATGTAGATTTCCTTATGTTTAGAGGTGCAATAGCGGAGAAGCTCATGAGCAATCACACAAGAATCCAGGATGGATTTATCACTTTGAAACGCTGACTGAGTGGGGTCAACTAAGGAAGTTAGGAAAGGAGCAAGCTTTTTAGACAAAACTTTGGTGAAGATTTTAAACAAGCCATTTTAAAGACTTGTAGGCCTAAAGTCCTTAGCATGACCAGCTCCATCAATCTTAGGGATGAGGGTAATAAGGGAGAAATTGATGTTACGGAGGGGCGATGCATCTGAAAAAAGAGAGAGAGTTAAAGATAGAGAAGATATCGTCTTGAATGACCTCCCAAAACTCTTGGTAGAAGAGAATTGAAAAGCCAGTAGGTCTAGGGCACTTGTCAGGATGCAAGCCAAAGACTGCTGACTTGATTTCATCATGAGAGAACATTGCGTCAAGGTTGTCAAGACCTTGGATAGGGTTAGGATACAAATACGACCAAGAACATTGCGTCAAGGTTGTCAAGACCCTGGATAGGGTTAGGATACAAATACGACTAATCTAGGCTAAAAAAAGAGGAAGAAGTTGCTGAAAATAGAGAAGAGAAGAATTCAAAGAAATATTTTTGCTTTCCCTATTCTGAGGAGACGAGAAGGTCATCATGGATGATATTTGAGATGAAGTTCTTTCTTCAGCTGATTTGTGGGGGAAAAAAGAGGTGTTATTATCTCTCTCTGTCAACCAAGTGATCCTGGATCTTTGTCTCCAATAAATTTCCTCTTGTTTAGCAACATGAGCTAGACTGGAAGTGAGATCTTTTCTAGAAGATGCCTAGGAGGCAAAGAGGTCTATTTTCTTGATTGAGATCAAGAGCTTGAATAGATGAGAGCATGTTTTTTTTGGATACATTGATGGAACTAAAAATATATTTTTTTTCCCACCACTTAATTCTTCTTTTGAGGAGATTGAGTTTGGACTTAAAGGCAACGGGTTGCCATGACAAGAAAAAGAGAACCAACAAGATTTGATGAATTCTTTGAAGGTGGAGTGAGAAACCCATACTTTCTCAAATCTAAAAGGAGATTTAGGGATAGGACCACCGTAGTCCAGGATGATGGGTGAATGATCTGGGCAAGGCGCAGGCTAAGCATATTGAACTAGAGAAGGGAAGCCTGATTCAAATGCATAATTAATAAAAAACCTATCAAGTCTAGCCATACTTGGATCCTCTCTCATATTAGACTAAGTGAATTGTCTACCATTGAGAGGCAAATTCATGAGAGAAAGAGAGTCAACTACAGATTTGAAGAAATTAATGTCTCTAATGGAACTAGATCTATCTTTTCTTTCCTGAATACTTAGGATCACATTAAAATCTCTAAAAAGGGCCCAAGGCAATGAAAAAATAGAACAAATTCTTTGGAGCTCGCACTAGAACACCTCTCTATCCTCTCTCTCTCACAGGGGCCATACACAGAAGTAACAATGAACTTCCATTTGTAAATCTTATGACAAAGAATAGCTGAGATTGAAAAAAAATCCCTAGTAGGAGTCTATACAATCAAAGAGGTTATCATTTTAACATAGAAGCACACTATCTCTAGACTCTGTAGCATCTAAATTAAGCCAATCATTAATTCTATTGCCACCCAGAGCTTTGAGGGTCCTAGTTTTAACAGAATTAAAAGTTCAGATTCTTGCAATCCCACAATTTTCACTCCAGAAAAGAGGATGCAATCTCTGACTAATCTTCTCTTAATAGGGTTGTTTAACCCTCTAACATTCCAAGAATCAATCTTCATAATAAAACAACAAAACAACACAACCAACAACATAGAGAAGCAAACCACATACATTTAATAGGCTGATTTAGCCCTCTCTACTTCCATAGCTTGTAATTTATTCAAAGCTTACTTAGGTAGAGACTCTTGGATGCCACAATTAGATGCAAAATTAAATAGGGATTCCTTAGAAAGGGAATTAAGCAGCAAAAAAGTGAGGAAGTAGAAGAAGACTAACCCTTTCGATGAGTTGGGGGAAGAGATTTGCCTGAACCAGCCATGAATCTGTGGTAGGCTTGTGGTAGAGCGAGAGAGGGGCGAGCCTACGTCTTCGGAGTCTGGAAGGCCTCTCAAAACTAGCCGGCTGAGCTGAGGATGAGATAGCATCTGCAGAGTTCTCGGAGGATGATGAGGGAATATATTTTGTTTTGTCTTGGGCTTCAAATGGACCTTTATGGGATGAGCCTTCATTGGGGTCTTGTTTAAGATCAGAGTAGAAACCTTCCCAAGACACCCTTGGTAAACAAAGATATTTATCTTTGACAATTACCTCCACCATATCTGGTAAGTTACTAACTGGAAAATTGTTGACTTGCTACAAGTCCTGTGATTTCGCAGCAGATTCTATTACCTTAACTATCTCCTCATTTCTTGCTGAATTTGAAAACTTATCAATTACTCTTTTGCCCTTGGCATCCTCCTGTGGATCATGGTGATTAAGAACTGGAAGCGGCTCATCGGAGGAAAGAGGATGACGAACTTCTCATTCTATAGCCTACCATAGGACGTCCAAGTCTTTCCATTAGAACTGAGAAGAAAGGTCTCCTCCGTTCATGAGAAATTCAGATCCTTTCTTTGTAGATAGTGCTTCCTCTGAGATAGGTTGGCCAAGAATGTCGATAAAGGCTCTACCTTCTTGGAGCCAGCCATTGATAGGAGACACGTATCTGAATGGAATGACTTTAGGGATATCCTTCTTGCATTTCCTTTTAAGAAGAACTTTACAAGCAGAGATATCTTCCATGAACATAACATTCCTGGAACTAGCATAAATCTCTCCATGGTCCTTAAGCAAGGTGGACAGGAATTCACAATCCCATAGGTGAAGAGGGAGGCCCATCAATTTAATCCAATACAAGACTGGCTTAGGGTGAACTTGCATCCCTCTGGTTTCCAACCATTTACAAAAACTACCACCAAAGGAGCCCATATCTGTATAACCCAGAAGGACAACATGTTCCAAGTGTTTGAAAGAAGGGAATTGGAGTAGAATGTTACCTTGCTCTAATTTGAGGATTTGGAGGTTCCAGTTCTTGATATTAAATCTGTATTTGAGCATCTCCTTGATCTCTGGAATAGAGGGGATCCCACTTCCAAAGACAGAATCCCCAAAAGAGGAGAGCTTGCAGATCTTATCTATGATAGAATCAAGTGTAGGGATGATAGGGATCGTGGTCGGGTGCTGGCATGCAGATTGGGGGGATGGGAAGGGGGCCAAGCATGAGAGGTGTGCCATACCTGTTTGCACTTGAAGCATCTAAAGGATCCTAACTTGCAAGATCTCGCCATATGATTGAGATCACCACAAAAAAGTATTTTTTTAGTTTTGGGTGGAGACTCACTGGGTAACCCTAACTCTGCCTGTTCTCTTTTTGTTGACGACTATGGTCCAACCTTCTTCAGAAGAGGGTGCAGGGGCATGCGGAAGAGGGAGAATACCTGTGTTTGATAGAGATCGAAGGAGGTTGCTGGAAGAGATCGGCAAAAGAGGTGAAAGGTATAGGGGCGGAGGAGATTTGGGGGGGGGGCAAGTTTGGGGGATGTGAGAAGGAAAGGAGGCGAAAGGTTGTGGTGGCTGACGATTTGGATGGGACCACTCGGATCCACGTGGTCGAGTAATAGGAATGAGTTTCTTAATGGAGATACTACCATTGATGAATCTTACCTACCTGCTTGGGGAAAGAGACGCCTCCCCCAATCGCCCTCCAAATCGCCCTCCTGTGCCCTCCATTTTTTAAGCTATGGGGTTGGATTGGGGTTATATTGCTCAAATTGTAATTTCAAATCATTCAAATCAGTGTAATAATTCATGAAATCCTTGTTTAAAGTTAAACTCAAGCGTAAACTATCAAAGTGTATGCCATTATAAGAACAATTAAGCAGTTTTTTTTATAGAAAACGGAACAATTAATCAGTGTAAATCATTAAATCTAAAATGGAGAATTTTTTAAAATAGGTCACTGTAGGCATCGAAATTTGCCGATGAATCCCAAATATGATTTAATCATGAGAAGATTGAAGAACGACGTCATCAAGTCCTAAGGAAATCAATCATTGGGGTAAAATTGACACATGCACGTGCAAGATACTTATTGTGTCTCGGCCATGACTGAGACACTTATTGTGTCTCGGCCATTGCCGAGGCACTTATTATGTCTGGAACATTTCCACGTGTTTTATTGCTATTTGTGGGGCCCATTTGACCTTTTCAACATATGAGAACATTCATCTATGTTAGTGGGCGGTTACATCGTTAAAAGACGCCCACTAAACACATAAATGGGGCATTAAACATGCTTTAAAAGAGGGAAGAGCGGTTACAATAGCGGGGAACCCAACGGCTTTGGCCGAGACGGTTTTGGGCCGAGACACAAAAAGTTTCTCGCCCACTATGCAATTCTGGTAGGTCATAACTTGGGTTCTTTTCAGCTGTTACACTTCCTAAAGGCTATAAATACCCTCCTATGCCCATTAGAGGGGGGACCGTGAAATTTTTATCAGAAGAGCTGAAGATTTTAATCTAAGCAGAGTAGAGAAGCAGTTCAAAAACATTCCACTTGGAGATTCCTCGAGTTTAAGCTTCATCTTAAATCTTGGGAAGAGTAGATATCTTACTTAGCTAAGATATTTGCTTAAGTTCTTATTTTCTCAGCGAAACATAAACTCAACTCCGTCAATTCAGTGATCGTTGCTTGGTGGTCCACGAACGACGCATCCCCAGCACTGGCAAAGAACCCACACAAGCAGGAGCTCGCTATGTAGTGACTTCTGTTCGAGTTTTGTATGAGAGTGAGACCATTTTTCTTTGTAATAGAGAGAGTTATACGTGTAATCTTTCACTTGTTTTCACTTTGAAATGTTTTAGAATAGAAACTACAAAGAACCAACTCGTTCTTGGCTGAAACACGATGGCGACCACAGTGGGAGCTAATAGTCTCAACGTTGAGGCTATTGTGTCATAGCCAAGCAATGATCAAGCTGAACTCATGGTCGATGGACTAGATTACGTCTTCGATCACGCCAAGTTTGAAGAATATCTCTCCTCCTCTTCATCAAGATCCTCCTCATCTCACAAGCATTGGAGGATTTCATCTCCAAGGAGGGAGGTTCGACTTGTCACGAAGGGTGATGAGTCTCACCATGTTGTGGTGGAGGTCTCCCCTCGCAATAATACCCCGGCAAACTACAAAGCCAGAAGCTCTACTCATGGTGTCTCTATTCCGATGAAAGAGTCATCTTACAAAATTTTCACAACTCTGTCGAAGAGGGCTCATCAGAGACATCGTCAAAAGATGGCCCGACAATTTGCAAAGGCTATGGAGTTGACGGACGGAGTTCACTATTATACAAACTCACATAATCAGAGGCGTCAAGAAACTACACCATCTCAATCCCAAGTTCTTAACACTCCAGTCAAGGAGAAATGGATTCCCGTCAAGAGGACCCGTATGACAAAGAAAAAGCGCGCTCAAAAGCGTTGTGCGTGTGCTATTATACGCAAGGCGCAAGAGTTGAAATCAACTAAGGGATCCTTGGATCCCGAAATCTGCACAAAGTTCAAGACAGAATCTGGCCCAAGGCTCTGCCTTTGGCCGAGACACTTCCAACTATCTCGGCCAAAGAGCTTATAATCGAGACACTTCCAATTGTCTTGGCCAAAGAGCCTTTGACCAAGACACTCCAAAGTGTCTCAGTCAAATAAATCTTAGCCAGGACACTTCCAACTGTCTCGGCCAAGAGGGTTCTCCTCGACTTCATCCATCCACTTCTCCTACTACTAAATCAATGACAAAGCCTGAGAACCCATCCAAACTCACAACTTCGGTGCTTGATCGCCTCGGTCCACAGCCCAGAAACTAAGGCAAAGCACCAATGAAAGAATGCTTAGGTTATGCAATCCATACATAACAGCAGACTGGGGGTCGTGTCCAGACTCAAAATGGTGCTCAGAAGTGTCTCGAGCAAGTCGGGACATGTCAAGCTTCAAGAATTCCTATCGCATCTCATTTCAGCATCCCACAGGAGGTCTGCGAGACTGCTGATGGGAAGAATTTTAAATGTGATGTTATTCGCAAAGTCACAAGAGATGACCATACAATGTTGATTCATGCAAGAACAACTTCAGTTGATAAACGACCAAAAGTGTCTCCTAGTGAATGTGCTAGATCGAATGGTCAATACCCCTAAAAGAAGACGTGTCTTCTAATTAAAAACAACGTTACACTTGGGGGTGGAAGTACAACTCATGACGATTCACAGCAGCAAGCAATACGTCGCCCTAATCGACCACATCATCAGACCGAGGGTAACAACACACGAAAAAGGACAATTGATCAAATAGATTGTTCTTGCTCATGTGCACAACTGATCAAGACATTGCTATCAGCATGTGATTGCTCTGAGACGAAGGTTCATCTGCAAAGAGCTTCGGTGTTCGAAAGGCTTTCCCTGCCAACAGCAGAAGAGTCGACACTGAAGCCAAGACGGTTTTGAAGAAGAAGATCTGCTATCTAAAGAGATGAATTCCTTGAAGTTACTATTAACATGGTAGACAAAAGGAAATGAAAAGCTGCAATAGACACAGATCCTGACTTCACTCTTGAAGGAAAAGTCAGTGCCCAAATTTTCCAAAGAATGTCTCAATTGCAATTGCGAGCTACACAACGTAGAGATTATAGAAGAATACATGAAGGGGATTCATCTGAAGATGAGGTCCCCGACGCTTACTCAACAATGGCATCTGATGACACGATGTCGAGTGTAGGCCAGGCTAGAGAAGCTTGCACTATTACTTCTGAAACGCTAGCTCAGATGTTGTAAGAAACCTTAGCTAAATAGAGAGAAGAGCTCAGGGCCGAAATGAAAATAGAAATAGAGTTAGCCATACTACAAATGAGGGAGTTGAAAAGCTAGAAAGCTGCACAACCTGAGTCTAGTTAACAAGGTGGACCCAGTCACTATGTCGCACACGATATTGAAGATAGCGATATAGAAGGGGATGAAACCATCATTGCCAACCCACCTTCGAAGAAAACTACATCAGGCACTTAAAGTGGAGATGGCCCAACCCGTAATACTGAGAGTAATATAAAGCAAGGTGAGGATGAAAGTAAATGAAAGAGCTTGAAGGCAAGATCAATGCTCTGATATCCGCTTAGGAAGTCAAGAAGACCGGCATTCCATGTCCATACCTGAGAGAGTGGGACTCAATTCCATACCCATCGAAGTTCAACTTGATCAACTTCACACCATTTGATGGAAGAGGATCACCCACACAACATCTAATCTACTTCAAATCTCACCTAGGCGTGATCTCGGGAAATGAGCCTTGGATGGTTCGGTCATTCGTAGGTACCCTTCGCGGGGCTGCCTTCGATTGATATCAAAGACTCAAGGCTGGGAGTATCAATTGCTGGGATGACATAGAGAGGTCCTTTCTCAATAATTTCTTCAAAGGCGATACTGAAGTCTCGATTGGAACTCTCTTGGATGAGAAGGAGAAGAGTGGAGAGTCGATCGACTCTTTTGTTAAACGCTTTCGAAACAAAGCTATGAACTGCCGGGATCGAATCACTGAGGAGTTTATATTGCAGACATGTCACAACAATCTTTCTCTAGATTTGTTAGAAGCCATGGGGGTCGTAGCACCGACCACGTGGAAAGATTTGAAGCTTCGAGGAGAACAACCTGAGCGATTCCTCAAGAGAAAGAAGAGTGAGAGAGGACAACCAAAACGGGCCCCTCAAAGTCAAATTTTGTGCCCTGTGGTAGAGGAAAGGCACCAGCTACTTCTGTTGATGCCAATCAGACGTTCTAGCAGAAACATCAGCAATTGCCACAATAGTAGCAGCCACAACTGAGATTTCAACAAAAATCTCAAGAGTTGCAAAAAGCTCCGGATGCAAGATTTCAGAGAACTTACACCTTCAAGGAGGAAGAATTTCAGGTCATCTTCAAATACCTGTTAGACAATAACAAGATCAAGTTGCCTCTAATTACGAACCAGGAGGAAGCTAATAAGGTTTTGGATCCTAAATATTACTCGTACAATAGGAGGGTCCATCATCCGACTAAGAATTGCTTTGTCCTTAAAGACAAGATTCAAGCTTTGATCGATGTTGGTATCAAAATGGCAAAGAAAGAAAAAAAGGTCAGTTCGAATATGGTGGCTATCAATTTCGGGTCCATGCCACCTATGATGTACCAACAGAAGATTTTCCTTAAAGTGGAAGTCAAGACGGTCAATGATGATCCACATGGTCAACAACAAAAGGGGTTGGTTTCACACATTGCCCCTAATGGCGAAGTACTATGGGTTCATTCAGACCTCCTTCAAGATGAGCAGTGGACCGGATCTTCCTCAGCACAGAAGTCTAGGCGTAAAGGCAGGTCTCGTGGTCGCGTCTCAGCAGCTCTAGAGGAAGGCGATGAGAAGATTCCAACCCTTTCATCTTCTGAAAATAAGAATGAAGTTCTTGCAACAGAAGGAGAACCAGTTTATGCCACTAGGAGCGGACACGAGCACAGATATGAGTACCTCGAAGCTTCCAATCCAAATACTAAGATGCTGACAGAACTAGGAATGCCATTAACTCCTCCTATGCCCGCTGAAAAATCACAGCAGCAGGAGATCACCAAGGAAGACAAGGCTAAACTGAAAGGGAAGCAACCCCAACAGGTTCAAACCTCAAAGTAGTCTCGATTCAATCGTCCAATTGGAAGAGACAAACTGAAAAGTTTGAACGCCTAGTATCGCTTCGATGTCATGGCTCAGTTGGCTAATATCCCAGCAAGGATAACTCTTTACGAGTTGTTGCGTCTCTCTAAATAGACCAGAGAGGCTTTGCAGGAAGCTTTAGCCAATTCAAAAGTTTTTATCACGCAAGTCGAGCAGGTTCCTGAAAATCCTGAACACTGCAACTTGGTGGCCAAGCATTTTCCATGCATCAATTCACCCGAGATGATATGCAAGTGAGAAATTTGAAGCACGACAGGCCTTTGTATTTTACTGGGTACATCGGCTCGATTGCTGTCAACTGAATTCAAGTCGACCCGGGATCTGCAGTCAGCATCATGCCACTCCGATTGATGTATCATCTTGGAATTCTGGCTAGCAAGTTGGTTTCTACAGGCACTGTCATCTACAGATTTAATACCAGTGGTTCCAGACCTTTGGGTAAAATCCATCTAAAATGCTAGCTTGGGGACCTTAGATCCGAAGTCACATGTTATATCATCAACGCAGAGACTTCTTATAATCTACTATTGGGTCAACCTTAGATCCATAGGAATGTCATAGTCCCGTCTACATTACATCAGTGTTTAAAATATGTAGAAGCGGATAATGTAGTCAAGATGGTGGTCATGGATAAGTAGCCGTTCAAGGGGTTAGAAAATTATTTTACTGACTCCCTTCTATATGGCATTGAATCCGATACTGAACCATCAGCCCCAGATACGGATAGCGAAAATGAAGCTGATACTGAAGTCGGGCTCGATTACGATGGAAACTTTGTACTTAATGACATTGAGTATTTTGTAATCGATCTTGACGGAACAGAATCATCAGGAGGAGGTTGTAATTGGCAACTTGCCGATGAACGTATAATAAATGACGATTTAAAGTATGTACTTAGTGTTGATAATGTAATTAAGGTACTGTATAAAGACTACAGTGCGCATGTGCTGATCTCCTCGTCTAACCAGAAGAAATGCCTACAAAGCTCGACGGGATCAACTTTCATCATTCCTTCAAAAGATGCAAAGGAAATAATCTTTGGAAAAGAAAAAATATCTCCGCCGCAAAACCTCTTCTGTGAAGCAGATGATAGTGAAGAAGAATCTTACAAATGTTTCTCCAAATATAGTACACAAGTACGCCGTTACATGGAGAAATGGGGATATGATTTCGCGCGTGGGGCAGGTCTTTGTTTCGGGCGAGGCATTCGAACTCCACTTCAACCTTCTCATGTGTCGAAAGGAAAACCCAGCCGTTATTATGAACACAAGAGGGGTTTGGGTTATACCTCTTCATCTTCCGATGAATTTTCTGGGTACAATCAAATTAAGATGCATCCCGATGACGAGAAACACACCTCGTTCAGGACGCCTCTTGGCATCTTTTGCTACACTATCATGCTCTTCGGTTTGAAGAATGTAGGCGCTACATATCAACGAGCAATGACGAAGATCTTCCAAGAGCATCTCCAGAAAACCGTTGAATATTATGTCGACGACTTAGTAGTGAAAAGTCACAATAAAAGTGATCACATCAAAGATCTCAAGACTGTATTTGATCTCATGCGAAGTCATCATTTGAAGATGAATCCTACTAAGTTTTTCCTGGGAATGGCCAGTGGTAAATTTCTCAGTTTCGTTGTCACATCAAAGGGAATCCATATTGACCCTGACAAAGTGAAGGCAATCAACAAATTACAACCTCCCAGAAACCTTAAAGAACTTAGGGGGTTACAAGGAAGATTGGCTTATGTCAGACGCTTTATTTCGAGTCTTGCGGGAAAATGCCAACCGTTCTCCAAGCTCGCCAAAAAGGGTGTTTCATTCATATGGGATGATGCTTTTCAAAAGGCCTTTGAAGATATCAAGACATACTTATCAAATCTCCCTTTTCTCGTTGCACCGAAATCGGGAAAACAATTCTTGATTTATGTCAGGGGGACGAACCATTATTAAATGCCTTATTAGCACAAGATGATGATAACGGTTACGAGCATGCAATCTACTATCTGAGTATGACAATGGTAAGAATGCTTGGCCTTGGTATTTGCAGTTCAGAAAATGCGACATTACCTGGTTAGACAAACGGTACATGTCATTTCGGACCGAGTATTCATGACGCAACCAGCCTCCTTGAATTGGCGATTAGCAAGATGGGCATTGCTTCTCTCACAATACGGCATCCACTTCA
This sequence comes from Asparagus racemosus, assembly GCA_037177215.1. Classification (NCBI taxonomy): domain Eukaryota; kingdom Viridiplantae; phylum Streptophyta; class Magnoliopsida; order Asparagales; family Asparagaceae; genus Asparagus; species Asparagus racemosus. The sequence goes on along the minus strand of JBAKGM010000365.1, from coordinate 33,883,186 downwards.
AACAACAGAAGTCAGTGAAAGGATAAGCAATTTGTGACCTTTTAGTAGTCCAACCTAGCAAGGATAAAGCTAAAATTTATGAAGACCTACCCGATGAAACCCACGAGGTCAACACTGCATCACATAAACAAATATGGCAATTGTACTTCGATGGAGCTTCTCGAGCTACCAATCTATCAAGTAACCCTGGATGTTCTAAGATTTCTTTCGGAGTTAGAGTCGTCTTAGTTTCCCCGGGGAAGCATGTGATACCTCGGGCGTATTCGTTAACCGAGCCGCGTTCTAATAATGTAGCCGAATATAACGCGTTGCTTATTGGACTCAGTTTCGCCAAAGAACTAGGGGACGAATATCTCGAAGCCTTTGGGGATTCCTAACTCATAATCAATCAGATCCGAGGGTACTATGAAGTTAGAAATCTAGACCTAATCTCACATTATGAGGCGGTAATAGAGATGGCGGAATCGTTCGAAATCGAATATATATCACGTCTCCAGAATGCCTATGTAGATGCATTAGCAGCATTAGCTGTTTCGTTGGCACAATCCCCAGAAACAGAACAGTTGATTACCGTGAGGACACATCAACTTTTTATATCAGAATGCACTTTGAACGTCAAAGAAGCGCATGCCACTTTAACTAGGCTCGAACCTCGAGATTAGCATTTTCCCATTATAAATTATGTCTTATATGGTATTTTACTGAAAGACGTAAGAGAAAGGGAATCAGTCCGAAGAAGGGCACCGAGATTTTATTATAATGCTGTGACTTAAACACTCTATCATCGCACATATGATGGTTTGCTACTTCGATGCCTTTCAACCAAGGAAGCAGAAGAAGCCCTCAAAGAAGCACATGACGGAACCTGTGGTGCACATCAACCAGGTCCTAAATTAGGAGATCAACTAAGGAGATTGGGCTATTATTGGCCGACCATGATCAAAGATGCAATTGCATACGCAAGACGGTGTCACGCATATCAAATACAAGCTAACTACATGCATCAGCCACCAAAAGACTTACATCCGTCAACCACTTCCTGGCCATTCGAAACTTGGGGAGTGGATGTGGTGGGACCTATCTTCCCCCCATCAGCAAAGGGTGACCGTTTTTATTTTACCAATCACGGATTACTTCTCTAAATGGGCTGAAGCAGTTCTGCTCAAAGAAGTCAAGACGAGTGATGTCATCAAATTCATCAAACACCATATCATTTATCGATACAGTGTTCCAAGGCGAATTGTGCACGACAACCGTCCTCAATTTGTTAGCAACGCCTTTGTAAAATTATGCAATAAGTTCAGAATCTAAGATGTTTCATCTACGACCTATAATCCTGCTGCAAGCGAATTAGCAGAGGCGTTTAACAAGACAATCATTAAGATATTGTGGAAACTTGTGAAGACCAATAAACGAAATTTGGACGATAAGCTTGGCGAGGCTCCTTGGGCATACCGCACTACTGTCTGAACACCAACCGGATTCACCCTGTATTCCTTAGTATATGGATGCGAAGCTGTGCTGCCATTGGAGATACAAATTCCGTCCCACGTGTTGCCCTTGCAACAGGAATGACGGATGATGAACAACATCAGAAGCGTCTTAAAGAACTGGAGATGTTGGATGGAATACGCTTGGAAGCTCAACAACAAATTGAGTTATGTCAAGCCAGAATTTCTAAAGCATTCAACAAAAAGGTCCGGCATCGGGTCTTCAAGGAGGGAGACTTGGTACTCGCCGTCCGGTGACCAATGATTCTTAACTCCAAGAAGAAAGGCAAATTCCAACCTAAATGGTAAGAACCGTTTATAATTGATACGGTCTACTCAAATGGAGTATATCGCTTAATCACCTAAAACAGTGATAAGATGATGATGCCAATTATTGGGAAGTTCTTGAAAAAATACTATCCCGATAGCCAAGAAATACCCTCCACCAATGTTGTATGATCATACTTTTGAATAGTCATGATCTCCAAACTCCCACTTGGTCAAACATTCAAATAATTAGGACCAAAATCAAGATTTCTTTACCAAAACTCCCACTTGGTCAAACCTTCGAACAGTTAGGACCAAAATCAAAATTTCTTTATCATCACTTCCATTTGGCCAAACCCACAATAGTTAAGGCCAACAACAATGTCAAAACTTCTTCTTGATTCTTTTCGTGAACGAGCAACAGGTTCATCTCTGCCCCAAGAGGAGATAAATTTGAACATTTTGCTTGTACAAATTTTACCATCTACAAATTTTACCTTTTACTCACATGAGTTAAAAGGACCCTTTTGAGTCAAAGCCACGTGGCCCGACTCCAATTTGATTCTCGAAGTGGAGATCCCACTTTGAGTCTCCTTATAGATTCACTAACACACATGTGTCAGGAATCTTTTGACTCTCAACTCACGTGAGTAAAGAGTTTTCAATCAAAGTAGAAGATAAGAAAATATCTTCTTCTTCTTCAGCACAACGAGTTCGTCTTTGCCCCAAGAGAAGACACAACGGGTTCGTCTTTGTTCTAAGAGAAGACACAATGGGTTTGTCTTTGCCCCAAGAGAAGACAACAATTTCAGTAGCTTAAGTCTACGCTTATTTATACGTAGTGGGTGTTATTCCTATCCTTAAACTAGGAATAAGCTAGCGTCTAACACACGCCGTCGGGTAGTCAATACCTGAGAATATTGACCAAAACTGCGTATTCAATATCGTAGTGCCAAGTCTAAGAGAGTTTATTTTTTTAGCACAATATTACATGTAGAACGGACTTAGATAATCTACATGCTAGCCCAACATAATTGTAGTTGGTAAATGCTTATCAAATCCGTTGATGGATGAGAGTTTGCCAAAAATCCTATCAAAATTATGCTTATTTATTCAAAATAAAATAGATAGCGTAATAAAAGTCAAAATTTTATTTCATGAATAATGAAATACAAAGTGTTGGCTTTACAACGAAAGTCTTTGATAAAAAGTGCTTCAACGGGATAACTGGCGGTGACGAATCCGCTCTTCCAAGTTCGAGAGCTCTTCTTGATATTTCTGTTCTATTTCCCTTCCTAAAAAGGCTCTTGAAGAATTGTCGGGAGTTAGAACCTGAATAATTTCTTGTTCAAGCTCAGGAGATTTATCATCTAAGATCTTTAATTGTTTAGCTAATTTGGAGTAAGACTTTTCTACTCTAGCCAAGTCGATCCTTAGAAGAGCCCGCATCTCTTAGGCATCCTCAAGAGCTTTTCTTAGGTGAGCAATCTCAAGATCCTGCAGTTCAACAGATTGAAGCAAGCCAGCTCTGGTCTTCTCTCTAGTATTAATCGAATAAGAATCATAATGAGGAGCAGTCATCTCCCATTGTAATGAGATAACATGGTTGGATAAATATTTATCCTGATACTCTTGCAAACTCAACTACAACACAAGTTGCAACCTTCAAGATGAAGATGATCAGTCCGAAATCGACTCAATCATTTCAGTCAATTCAAATACAAACGCAATAGCTATTGATTCTTAGAATATGGTCAGCGACGTCGCGTAGCCAGGGTTCAAAAACTGAAGCAAGATATATGCCTCTTCTATGAAGTTCAACGTTGGACAGAAGCAAGGTCTATTTTATCCAAAGTATTCCAGACTCCTCGACAAAATACAGCAGAGTCTGAAAACTTTGGAGGAGGTATCCGTAGGCATCGAAAATTACCGATGAACCCCAATTATGATTTAATCATGAGAAGATTGAAGAACGACGCCATCAAACTCAAAGTTAATCAACCACATGGGTAAAACTGATAACATGCACGTGCAAGACACTTATTGTGTCTCGCCATGAGCGAGACACTTATTGTGTCTCGACCATTGTCGAGGCACTTGTTGTGTTTGAAATATTTTCCACGTGTTTTATTGTTATTTATGGGGCCCATTCGATCTCTTCAACATGCGGGGGTGTTTATTTACATTAGTGGGCGGTTACATTCTTAAAAGACCCACACTAAGTGCATAAATGGGGCATTAAACGTGCCTTTAAAGCAGAAAGAGCGATTACAACAGCTTAGAATGAAAACCCTTTTGTCAAGACAGTACAAACTGTCTCGCCAATAGCCGAGACAGTTTTGGTGGCGGGACACAAAAAGTGTCTCGCCCACTACACAATTCTGGCAGGCCATAACTTGCGTTCTTTTCAGCTGTTACACCTCCCAGAGGTTATAAATAGCCCCCTACGCTCATCTGAGAGAGGGATCTTGAATTTTGGAGATTTTGGAGAGCATTTTGAGAGCTAAATCCTAACCTCAACAGAGCAGAGAGAGTTCAAGAGCATTCCACCTAGAGATTTCTCGAGTTTAAGCTTCGCCTTAAATGTTGGGAAGAGTAGATATCTTACTTAGCTAAGATATTTGCTTAATTTCTTATTTTCTTAGCGAAACAGAAACTCAACTTTGTCAATTCGGTAATCGTTGCTCGGTGGTCCATGGACGACACGTCCCCGGCACAGACAAACAACCTACACAAGTAGGAGCTCGCTACGTAGTATCTTCTGTTCGAGTTTTGTACGAGAGTGAGATCATATTTTCTTTGTATTAGAGAGAGTTACACGTGTACTCTTTCACATCTATTTTCATTTTAAAATGTTTTGGAATCGAAACTACAAAGAAACCCATTCTCAATGTAAATAAAACCCTAAGCCTTGTTCATACCACAAGCCATGTAAGCCTTGTTCACATCACAGGCCTTAAATCTTGTTCAAAACACAGGTTTCATATTTTGTCCCCCGACAAAACCGAAACTTATCGACTCTCATCAAGAGAGCGATAGGTCCTCAAAATTTTGTTCAAACCACAAGTATGAAAGGCATGCCAAGTTAATATTATACTTTTGGCACCTTAAAAAAGTCTAAAAAGCTTAGTTGAAAACGTGAGGGTCAGCCCCGCATCTCAACTCCAAAACGCGAAAACCAACATTGCGTCTCAACTTAAAGATACACGAGTCAGCCACGCATTTCAACTTTAAAACACCAGAGTTTATCCTTATAACGACTAGCGTGGAAAAAAGCAGAACAGAATTTCTTTGAAAATGGAGAGCAATACCTTCTCAGAATCGAACAAAGAAGAAATCCAAAGTATTTCAAAAGCTCGTTTTAGTCAACCGCGAACTTTCAAAAACTTTGGAGGAGGTTCTGTACGCTGTCAAAAATGAAATTAGCATTCTAAGTCAGAATGCAGAGCTCACCTCCGCGTTCTCACCACAGTGTTCTAAGTCAAAACACAAAGCTTACCTCCGCGTTCTCACGACAGCGTTCTAAGTCAAAATGCAGAGCTCAGCTCTGCATTTTAGGTCAAAACGCAAAGCTTGCTAAGACGCAGAGCTCACCTCTGCGTTTTAAGTCAAAAAGTAAAGCTCGCTAAGACGCAGAGCTCACCAAAACGCAGAGCTCACTTCTGCATTTTAAGTCAAAACGCAGAGCTCGCTAAGACGCAGAGCTCAGCAAAACGTGGAGCTCACAAAAAATGCGGAGCTCACCACTGCGCGAAGCTTACTACCATGCAAGGCTCAAAACACGTGGCTTACCACCGCGTTTCCAAGCTCAAAACGCGTGGCTCATCATCGCGTTTCCAAGTTCAAAACACAAAGCTCACCACTGTATTCTCAAATCAAAACGCAGAGGTCATTTTCAGAACGCGGACCTTGTGTTTGACCCATTCAAACACGTTGTAAACGGTTCTGAAACTGTTTTACATAATTTGAGGAGAGATTTAAGAGGTCAGTTACACCCCTTAAAACCCTATAAATAGCTGGGATAACAGCTAAAAAGGGGGCGAGCAGGAAGAGGACTTCCACGGGGCGAGAATCTTCTTTGGAGGGATCAAACTCATTTTTGAGTTCGCAAACTCGTTAGAGTTCCAAACTTGTTTTGCGAGTTCTTTCCCAACGTTGTTCCACGAGCCAAGACGGTTGGATAGTCAACGGGATACAAGATTCGAGCTCCCATTGTTACTGTGAAGAACCCAGGTTAAACAAAGGGAAAGATCTCCGTTAATCTTTTCTTCTTTTGTAAATCGGACAACCGATCGAGGAAGTTAGTAATTTCTATCTTTTTCTAAGTCAATTAGAAAGGGATTGTTTTGAGAGATTGTATTCATTCTTTTTCTAAGTCAGTTAGAGAGAATAACACTGATTTCACATTTTCTCAAATTTCCTCGCGAACAATCGTCGTAGGATTTAATGTTGAGTCAGTCATTATGACTCTTCAGATCGAAGTTATGACTTCTCGGACCATGCTAGCACTTCAGCCGTTCTGTCACTGCAGCATTAAACGCGAAGGTGGCTCATTCAACAGGCTGTCAATACGTGTAAAGTGCAGCCTAATTAGCTGACTACATCGCCCCCATCAAATTACTGATATGCCCCTACTAACCCTCTACAAATAGTGGGCAATCTTCACTATACAAAGGTACACAACAAAATGCTAAACTACTCTCTAAAGTTAGATTTTGCAAATCTGCTTAATTTATCACTGACTTGAATGTCGGAAGGCGCGGGCAAGCATCCAACTCCGACCCTCTAACAGATGTTCTCTGTTCAGGAATCTTCTTCCTCATGAATGATCAACTATAAAAAATGATCGAGGGACCCTAAACTACTCTAAATATTCACTAATCCATACAATTAACACGGTATTACCACCGCATCTCACGCCCACGCCCACGCCACCTGGGGCGCTACCCCTGGTAGGTGTTAACCAAACTTTAATTACATGATAGTAAATGAAATCAGCAGTGGAAGCGAAATACTTAATATTTTTTGTCTCCTTCTACACGTGAGGATCTCATTCCTCATTCATCACTATTAGGTTGTTGGAAGGGCCGTAGTCCGTGAGTCACGGAGAAAATGGCGAGGACAAATGCGCTCCGCAGTCCTTACACCCCACCCCTAATTTTTCTTAATCCTAGTAGAGGAGGATTAAAAAAAAATTTAGAGTAGGCATCCTAATTGAATGCGAAAAAGCTTAGGCCAAATGTCTCAAATCAGAGCAGGGTACAGATCCTCAAGAATCAAGATGGACTAATCAAAGTTTTAGAGTTTGGGGATCTTAAACGTTTGTGTTACACTTGGGATTTGTTGATACGAAAATAAACTACATGAGTGATCGTGAATAAGTCCTAATATGTCCCTACTTTTTCCTTAATTGAAGGTTGCATGTGTTACTAGTGAGGTGAAGTTGATACATGAGAATTGGCTAAAACACTAGATTGACCTAAAAACTAATACCACTTTACATTTTAGGGGGTGTTTGGTTCACCACTTTTGGGAAAAGTTTTTGGAAAATGGTAATTTCGTAAATAAAAGTTTTCCTATAATTGAGTTTTCATGTGTTTGGTTCACTCT
>JBAKGM010000365.1:33859398-33873941 GCA_037177215.1 Asparagus racemosus | reverse complement strand
AAAAAAACAAAAAACAAAAAAAAAGTGATTTTTTTTTACTCTTTGACCTCAGGATGTTATTTGTAAAAAATCATTTTCTCTTATGCTGAGGTTAAAAGAGTCAAAAAAGTTCAGTCAGGCGGTCTATCTGTAACAATCGAACTACAAGGCGTCTCTTGGCAATTTGGTGATAGTATAGGGGGTCTATCCGCAATTAACTCTACATTAAATGAGAACATCAAAGGTCTCCCCTGGACAGAGGCCAATATGCAATTTCTACTTTAAACAGCTCACGTAAGATTTGGTAGAACAGAAGACAGTGGAAGAAACATAATGGAATTTGTAACAACTAAGAGCAGCAGAAACAGTTTTCTAAAATTAAAAAGAGCTACGGTCCAGAGAAAACACGAAGCAAAGGAATTATGATAAATAACATTAATATTACCAATAATTTTCAGGAACATAATAATAACATATATTAATTTCAAAGGCGTTGTGTGTGTAAAACTAAGCCTTGGCTCAACCGTAATATGATGAATAATTTCAAAATCATTTTCAAAAAATTTGGGAACTGGATACTGTTGAGAACGTAAATTATGGTAAAAATATCAATGCAAATGTGCATGTCAGTCAGTCTCTCTAAGAATGAACTTGTAGGATGAACAATGATCAATAAAGATACATTAGAAGTACGCTTTATTCCACAATCATGCTGAGAACAAACTTAAGCTTGATTCTGAAGGACTCACATCCTCTTAAAGTGTACATGTAGGTTCTCAAGTTCCTCTGGGGTGAGATCATGAGTTCCTAGCAAATTCCTTAACTTCTTTGTCCTCAAGAGAACCTTACTACTCCACACACTGGCTATTGCAGCGGCACGAAATTTTCTTCGAGCATTGAAACTTTGAAGTCTAGAAACAACCTCTGCATCCATGATATCATTCTTAGCACAATCTCCTATTACCCAAGGATGCTTCAGAAGCTGTTCACATATAAGAAGTAAAAGAATAAGCAAACAACTAACTGATGAAGTTGAAGAGTACGAGTATAATGATGTAGATAGAGCACAGGGTTGTACTTCTTCTGCAGATGGCCTCTTATAGTGCTCGACTGAGAGAAGTCGAGAAATCAATTCCTTCGCTGATGAAGAAATTGTTTTCCAAGTCAAATTGTCAAAGCTGAAGTCACCCTGCATTTGAAAATATTTGGAAGATGCTAAACATGCTCAATATTTTTCTATAATACCAACTGATTTAGTGTTTGAACTTATCCAGAGGAGCATGTATGGAGATTGAAGATCATGAAGCAAAAGAGGACAGCTAAATGAAAAGTTATATTCAGACAATAATTTTAAATGCCATAACTTGGGTTCCCAAATTCTTATAATGCAAACAGTTAAAACATTTCTTTCCCCCTTCTCCTTTTGGACTCTTGAACTCCATAGTTGACCCTATAATGATCAGAAAAGGCTTTGTTATTAATGATGATACCATGAGACACCTACCTAAAAAATCACAATATTGCAATGCTGAATAAGATGACTCAAAAAACATTAAACCTTGGTCTATATTCTTTTATGTTAGTCTCATGGTCTAGTAGTCAATATGGGCAGACAAAACCATGCCCATTGTTTACAACAGCTTAAATACATCCTTCAGAGACCCAAGCATGATGTGGCATGAGAACAAGTCTACAAAATGAGTCTTTATGATTGTCCTAGAATTCATGCTTGATTGACCACATCATCAGTTACTATGTTTTAATAGTGTTATTTCTTTAGTGGAACACAACTGACGCATAGAGCTAAGTGGTCAGTGAGTAACTTTTGAGGCATGTCAATAGTGACTTTAATCAACTCTAATGTAGAATGCTGGAATAAACGAGAGACTTCCTGCAGGCAGTAACTTGAATTAGACTGGCGACAAAGATTTGTCCATATATGCACAGAAAATAAATGATAGATTAGAGCCCAAAGAAAGGCTTACAAAAAAGGAAGAAGAAAACACATTTCATCAAGAAAAAGATAACACGATAGTGGACCAATTTATTCGATGCAATTTAATCTTCAACATCTGTGAATATAGATATTGGTTGGCTAAGGAGCTTAACTGAATGCTAAAAAAACTATAACTTGGTAATCATGACCTCTCCATTTAGTAGTGGTTGAATATAGAGCATAATTCTGTACTAACAAGACTCATGAACTGACAATTTTATGACAAGAACTTAACATCAGGGCTCTAAGTTTCAGTGCCCCAGGAAAGTGAACAGATATTTTCGGCATCATATAAACCAATTTGCCATAAGTAGAAGACATTGGTAGCAGCTTACTTTCATGTTCCTTTCCAGTATTCTCTTCTCTATTATCCTCACCATCCTTCACGTCCATATCCACCAAGTAACGAATATACTTGTTCTCATATTTCATTACCCCATTCCCTTTCGTTCTATCAACATAGAAAGTTTTTTCATTACCCACCACAAGCCTCGTTTTCAAATGGGTTAATTGCAGATATACCCCCTGCAGTATCTCCCAATTGCAGATAGACCACCGATAGTTCCAATTGTGCAGATAAACCCCTTGAGTGAATTTTTCTTAACTAATAAAACAGTCAAAAAAGTTTTGTAGAGGCGGATAGATCCTTGTAGTTTTTTTTGGATAGACCCGCAACTGCTAATGTTTTTGATTTTTAAAGGAGACAAAATGTTCACTGAGGGAGTCTACCCGCATCAACAGAGCTACAGGAGGTCTGCCTGCAACTGGGCGATACTAAAGGGGATCTATCTGCAACTAACCCTTTTCAAATCTTTTATTAACTCCAATCTCAATGCTATTTTTGCTGGCAATAATTGAAAATTATATGACATTTTCCCAATAAATAGTCTTATGAATAGGTGCTAGGTGCCGAGCTTTGTTGACTGGTTGCCATGTAACATTAGTGCTGACTGACCAGTTAAAATTGCTGGATTATACTCTTAGCGTTGCAAGTCTTATGTTAAAGGTGACCATTTGTTAGTTTTATCAATGATGATTTTATAAATGTAGTTTAGGTTAGAAGACATGTAACACCTTTCATATACATTAAGTAAGGTTGATTAAGAAGGGACATGGAAGTGCTAAATAGGCTAATTTTCGATATTTTGAGGAAAAGAAGTCAAGAACTAAAAACAAATGAACTTACTGCCAGTATTCTCTGTTGTTTTTCTCGATTTGATGTTGCATGAAAAGGTGGATATCTGAAATAGTGGAAAAATAGCAATCATACCTCCAAAATGACTAAAAGATAAACCACAGTACTCATATATACAGAAATAAATATATTCAACATACCCCGAAAGAAGGATATACATGATAACCCCAAGTGACCACATATCGCTAGCAGCAGTTACTTGACGTTGAGATAAAGCTTCAGGAGACACGTAATCTATCGAACCAAACAATGCAACTATTGGATCAGTGAAATCCTCCACAGAACTCAAACCAAAATCCATTATCTTCAAAGGAGACCGATTGCTGCTGTTCAAAAAGAGGCAATTCTCAGGCTTTAAGTCACGATGAACGATGTTGGCCTTGTGAAGTGCATCTAATCCTCTTGCTATTTGCTTAACAACTTGCGCTGCCTCCACTTCCGAGTATCGCTCTTGAGCAACTATCCTATCGAACAACTCTCCACCTGAACAAAGCTCTAATACAAGATGAACTCCATTTACATCCTCATAGACATCATAGAGATGTATGACATTTGGATGAGGAGATACATCCTCTACAATCCTTCTCATGACCATAATCTCATTTGTCAGTAAAGCATCAGAAATCGATGTTTGTTTCCAAGTGGGCAATCCCGACGAGGTAAGGCCTTTTTGTCTGGCAGCGGGGTTTCGTTGGAACCCTTGAGGACTGTAACCCAATCTTTTGAGAGTTTTGATGGCAACGTAGCTTTTCTTCCCATTGAATTTGCTAACTCCTTTCCTCACAACAGAGAATCCACCTCGCCCAAGAACATCGATGACCTCATAATCATCAGATAGCTTCTTGCTCTCGGTTCTTGATACTTGAGACATGGTTTGGGGTCACAGCAAGGACCCAAGTTTCGAGTATCAGGAGGGTAGGAGAAAAGGGCTGTTTAAAAGAAAAATAAAATATACAGTTTACTGGAAGCAATAACTTTTAAGTACTAAGTTATTTAAAAGTTGCTCAATAACTTCTTATTCTGCTGCATATCATGCTCCCTCGAGTTTAAGTAAATTTTGCCATGGTCAATATTACTCTTGAGTCTTTTGGATATTTCATTGTAATCCTATCTTAATTAATTAAAATATCTTTATCTTTAACTGGATACAAAGCGATGATAGATATACAACAAGGCTAATGATTGACTAAATAGTGCAAATATTCTGAATTTGCAACGATACAAAGCGATGATAGATTATTGTATATAACATGGTAAATGATTGATTAGATAACACATGACTAATTTATATAAAAAACACTTAAATTATAATAATACTAAATTTAATATTTATTCATCAAAATAAACCCAAAAAAACTGGTACGGAGGTTTTTAAAAAAAATCTTATTTAGTGTAACATATTGTATGATAGCCATAAAATATTTAACAAACGAGTTATAGTAAAGAGTCTAAAGACATAAGTCCAAAATAAACAATCAAAATGTTTCAAAATAAATAATACAACCACTAATAATCCTAGAAAGTTTAATCTAAAATAATTCTAATTCTACAACTCTAGCCAATTCTAAATGCTATTATCAATTTCCATATAGTAAAACAAGAGCAACTGCTACAGGAATCAAAACCCAAAATCAATACAGCGAAAGACACCATCTCTTAACCAAGAAGTCAGTTAGCACAAACAATCAAAACCCAAGTTAGTTCAACAACAAAAGAACATCAATCTCTACAAAATTCAACATGGTTCTTCATAAAATAAAATAAAAAAAGAACAAAAAAGCTAAAATTTTGATAATTACCCTTTGCAGAAATGATGAATCCAAGAAGAACCCAGGTTCCAGTTGACCCAAAGAGCAGAAGCTTGAGATGATGAATGGTGCATGACAGAGACAAAGACAGGGATGATTGCATAATTGAAACCGACCCATCAACTGTAGCAAGCATGAAATCAATTAAATAAGGGGGGTGTTGTGATTATAAAAAAGGGAAATGGAAGCGAATACAAGTAGAAGAGAGAGGGACAAGCGAAGGGGAGGCAGGAGAAGGTCAACTGACCTTTGCGTGCCAACATCAGCAATGACCCCCTTAACTTTCAGTGTTAAAATTTCACACAAAACCACCCTGTACTTTGGTGAGTTTTGCACTTAAACCCCAAAATTTTATTGCCACTAAACCTGAGGCTATCTAGTACGTGGGTGGTTGCATCTTGATGCATGCGAGGAAGTTTTGAAATTCCATGCTTAGAATCATATTTGTTTGCGGTGAATATTTGAGAGAACTAGCATGAGAGATAAAATCCAACCAAACTTTTTTTTGGGTACACATGTATTTTTTTGAGGATGTATGGCTAAAATTATAAATTTCAGTTGAAATTAGATTAGGGAATTATATTTGATGCATCTATTTTATGTGGCAATCCAAAATCTATAAAAAAATGTCAAGCAGACAATGAATTTGCCAAAAATAAAAAATAATAATGATTTTTAACTTGTAGATCCTTTTTTGAACGCAAGTTTGCTATATACATGGAAACAAACGATCCACCATAACGGCAAAATACTAGCAAATACATCCCGTAAGCCAACCAGGCATGTTACATACTTGACGCCTTGCTTCGTCTTATCCATAGAGTTTCAACAAATCCAAAGTAATTAACTAATCGGCAGAAAGTGAAATTTTGTTAAATTATCTATTTAATTCAAAGGAATTACAATAAACAAGATTCAAAAGGACGACATTTTGGAGTGTTAAGTTCTTTCAAAAAATAGTATCGTATTAATTTTTTATTAAAGGTGTGGACAATCCATGGCATGCTGAGAGAGTTTGTCTGTACGCTTTGAGTAAGTAAGAACACAGCAGGTGACAAATGTGAATAGTAGTTAATCAAAAGACATAAAAAAGTCTAATAATATGTAAAGTATGTTAGCAAAGTTTCACCAATATTCAACCTTTTTATTTCACTAACAAGAATATCTGGATGTCTCTGAGCAGTCCATAATATTCACTGAATACGATCATTATCACATGAATTAATCATAAGAAAATAAATCACGACTAGACAATTTCAAATTGTAGACTTAGGATAGTGACCTGATCATTTAAGATAGATGTGATTTATTGCACCAAAGATATGTGTGATTTATTTACATCAAAGATAGGTGTAACATTATTACTTCAAATCAATTATCTGGGTGTAATGGATGTTCTGATAGAATCCTTATTGGATATTTTGTATCAAAGTATTAAAAGTGTAAATAATCAATTATAAGAAAGTAAATTAGAGAAAGGGATCACTGGCCTGTAAGGGGGGCAGTCGTGATGTCATTGCCCTAGAACAATAGTTGCTGCCTTCGCAGAGACGTATCAATACAACCGTGAACTAGCAGTAAGAGTCCCCCCGAGGTAGCTGACACTTGAGGTTACTGCAATTCTCAAGCCTCTTGCTCAATAGATGTTTGCCCAGAAAATATAACAAATAAATATGAGAAATTATACATGAGGAGAAGTATAAAGTTTTTCTTTTCTTTTATTATTATTTTTCATTGCTTTTTTTTCTCCCCTGCTAGATGCTCTCCACCACTACCATTATATAGGTAGAAACCAATGAGTGTTTTGATGACATACCAAATGTTTTGATAATTAATAGGTTTAATGGGAAATTAATAATTAAAATAAGTAACCATAATAACTAATAATTATGACAAATTAATGTGAACAATTATGGTAATAAATTATGACAAATTAATATGAACAATTATGGTAATAAATTATGACAAATTAACATGAACAGTTATGGTAATAAATTAGGGGAAAGAAACTCAATATTTTATTAAGGAAATATATTTTCCAACAGAAACCAACTCTTTGGAGACCATAAAGTTGATCAACAAGACAACAAGGAGCAAGAAGCGAATATGTTTGCTAATTTATTGGCATGCATTGATGAGTTGCTAGCGCACTCTTGGAATTGCAGGATAACACACATTCGACGTGAAGCAAACACTAGTGCAGATGCCTTTGTTAAACAACTGCCTTTTGATCATGCCAACCCGATCATCACTCGCACGGTTCTTTAATCCTTAGTGGAATTTATTGAGGTGGACAGTTTGGGGGCGTATCTCATCTAGATTTGTTGTTATTTAATCCTTTCTCCCTTCTCTGTTTCCCATTTAACTGAAAAAAAAAAAAAAGAACTTTCATGTCTTGTAAACGCAATTGCGCATACAACAATATCAAGAAACTTTTGGGGATTACTGATTACGCGTGCATATTTCAGTATAAGTCTTATATGAACTTCCAACTTGCAAGCATATGTATGCCTTCGGAGCCACTAAATGCAATGATGAAATCCGTAAGAATTCCATGCTCTAAAAAATGACTTAGACCCACTCACTCGCATGTAGAGAGTTCTCATAGAAGTTGGACCTATTTATCTAAGAGGGTCCAGTCTACAAAACCATCTGAGTTTTGTGGCCCAAAACAAGGACCGCGTGAGTTTTCCCTTTGTTAACATCACGCGAAGCTCGTGGAGTTAGGTGAGCGAAGAAGGCCAGAATTGACCAGAGGCGAGGCCATTTTGGAAGGACAAGGGATTAAGTTTTGTTTTCTAAGACGTGAAGGACTATGAAGCAGTCCTTTTGTGTTCTTATCATTCCGCATGTTCCGCATGTGTGCAGATGATTCTAAGCT
Organism: Asparagus racemosus; assembly: GCA_037177215.1. Taxonomy (NCBI): domain Eukaryota; kingdom Viridiplantae; phylum Streptophyta; class Magnoliopsida; order Asparagales; family Asparagaceae; genus Asparagus; species Asparagus racemosus. The sequence continues at coordinate 33,866,082 of JBAKGM010000365.1, read as the reverse complement.
TTTAATGAGTTAGGGCCCGTTTGGCTCTTTTTATGTTTTTCATGTGAAAGTTATTGTAGCTAGGAAACGAGTTGGAAACTTAAACCTGACAGATATAGTAACTTTCACCAAAAACGCTTCTTTTTTGGAGTAATTAGTCAGAAGCTGCCATGTGGGATTTTTTAGTGCCACGTCAGCATTCCATTTGCACATCCAAACAGTGTAAACGCGTGAAAGTTACTGTAGCCTGACAGATACAGTAACTTTCAAGCAAAAACAACGCAACCAAACGGGCCCTTAGGGGAAATGACAGGTTTTCCATTCTATTCAACCCATTGAAGGGTGGTTTACTCTGACTCATGAGAAGCTTTTGTTTTTTCTTTTGGAAATTTTTTGGTATTAGTCATCCAAATCTTTAATGTTGAAACTAGTTTCCAAATCTTCGTATTTTGAGGTTAGCACATGAGGTTTGTCTGAAACAAATCCTAATACATTCATATATGATTTTGTTACTCTATTCTCCTCTCTCCTACTCCTATGAGGTAAAAATGAAAGGCTATCAATCTTTGGTCATATTTCAACTTATTAACCTACAGAGACACAAAAATATTAATCTTCAATGCATTTAGCTATATGAATGTAGTAGATAAGTTTATTCCAAATCCCATCCTATTCTCATCATATTTCAACAGTATTTGTAAGATGATGCTTTTAAGTTTAAAGTAGTAGATAAGTTTATTTTTCCAAATCCCATCCTTTTCTCTTTAATAATGAAATTTCATGGGTTTCCCCCAAAAAAAACATTCTTTAAATAAATAAAAAAAAGAGTTCCTTCTATAGTAGGGCCAACGTGTGGGACCGATCAAGGGACCTGGCTTCCGTTTTCGGGAAATATAAACCTTTGACTTCGCGCCGCTTGCCTTATAAATAAATCTCCTCTTCGCCCTTCTTATCTCTCTCTCTCTCTCAAAATTTTTTATGGATATTGAAGAAGGAAACTCAAATCTCCACATTGTGGAGGAAAAAGTTGTGAGTAATTAAATTGAGCCCTCGCGTTATCAATTGATTATTTCCAGATTTTTTTCTGATAAAATTTCATCTGACATTTTCGAAATTTATGATTTTAGGATTATTTTTGTGATGTGGAAAATTAGGGTTTATCCAATTTTTCTTGATTTATCTATGGGTTTTCTAAATTTCCCATAGATATTCTTTGATTTTACTGAAATTTATTTTGTTAGAAGAATTTTTTCAGGACATTCTACGACGAGATGACAAATGATCAAGATACATCTCAATTAGTCTTTTTTATGTCGATTTTTGACTTGGATATTTTGAGTTGGGTAGATTGCAGATAACCCTTTCATTACGTAGTAGCGCTTTCAATCCTCAACTATTTTATTAGCATTTAACACCCTGAATTCAAATTTTCACATTTTTAGAAGAATAATTAATTTACAGATAACCCCTCTTCCTCGTGATTTTAGGGGTCTTAAGCGCTAATAAAATAGTTCAGTGTGATAAGTGTTATTAAAGGTATGGATGAGGGGATTATCTGCAATTTACCCATTTTGGATTTTATCTATCTTTTGATAAATTGTTTATGGATCTCCTAACTTGTAGATTGTATTATTATAACAATTCAGTAGGGTTTTGTGTTCTATAATAGGTTATCTCCATTGACAATATTGCTCTTTTTTGTTGTCATTAGTTGTTATTTATTGTCCTTGTGCTTTTTCTTTCAAGAACTTTTTGTCTTTATTTTTTGTAGTTGAGGTTTAGACACATTTTTTTAAGCCTTTCTTCTCCTTCCTTTCCACAAATTTATTTGCTTTACTATTTAATTTGGTAATCAAAGTGTATTACTCCTCTGTTTGCATCCTAATCTATTGTATCCTTTCCTTTTTCTAATATATAAGTTGGGTTTGCTGTTATATTCTTATCATTACTTTTTGTATATATTGACAGAGGAGTGGCAGATGGAGGGATATTATTCTTGCATACAAGACTCTTGGAGTTGTGTTTGGTGGTTTAGTGACCTCACCTCTCTATGTTTACCCCTCAATGAACTTGAAGGCTCCAAATGAAGAGGACTATTTAGGAATTTATAGCATCATATTTTGGACTCTTACACTAATTGGAGTTGTCAAATATGTCTGCATTGCTCTTAATGCCGATGATCATGGAGAGGGTACGTAGTCCTTCTTGATGCTGAAATTATTTTCAACTTGTCACTTTAATTAGTTTAGTTGGCGTATTTGAATGCCGGTCTTCAAGTTCTGTTAAATATAATATTTTGTGCATAAATTTGTAGTCAAGTTTTGTTGGATATACTAATCTTTCGATAGTTGAATAGTTGCAAGGTTAGCAGTTTAGGATTGCTTCCTCTTTCTGTATAGCATGTGCTTGTTTCTTTCCTTTTCTTCTCCCCATATATCTAATTATTTGGGTGGTTCATAAAACTTCTAAAGGTGTAGTCTGTTTGGTTCTAAGTACTTTTTGAGCTGTAGATTACAAGATCCATTCTGTTGAATGTCGATGTTTTGAAAGGTTATTGTGGTACAGAGTCAATTGCCTTCTGTCTATTTTGTGTTTATAGATGTGGATGATGTGAGTTTTGTGACTGAGATACATAGTAATTCTCAACTTTCAGTTAGAAAAGGATTTTAAACTCAATTGGACCTAGAATCAAGCTATCTAGTTTATTGGTCCAAGAAGAAATTAGGGGTTCAAAAACGACAAAAGTGTAGTAGTGAGTTTCCTTCTGGTACTAGTTGAATCTTCATCAATTACACAAAATGAGTCAGTAGCAGAGGGAACTTATGGAGCTTCAACGGAAATGGATGCCGTATTTATGTAAACAAATGTGTCTTTAGAATGGATGCAATATTTCTGTATTATGTGCATATATGCATGCATGTACTGAGTAAACTTTTATATTAGAACTGTAGAATTTAGTCAAAAATCTTATAGGCTTCTAATTAGGCAAACGGGCTGTGTCCTTTTGGTTATGGCATTTAGGATTATCTAAGATTGATTTCATCCTGTTTTCCTATTTCCCAATGATTGATAACTATTTTGACGGTTGTTTGTTGGACAAGATCTTGCAGTTAGTTCTTTATGTGTAGTCGGGTTACTTCTGGTATAGGTTGTTTCTTGTTATTTGCAGAATCATAGCTTGATCAATATTGAATAATCAGGCTCAGATTCAGTGTGTTCTGAGTTAATTCAAGCTCTTGTCTGTAGTCTGGAGCATAATTTAAGATTGAATCTAGTCTCATTTATTCCCAAGCTGACTCCAAGTTGGTTGTTAACAGCTTGGTTTGATTTTGAAACCCAACTTCAAACAATTCTTATGAGTTTTAAGATAATCATGCTATGATTATAGAATTCTTGTTTAGTAGTCTTAAGGTTATAACCTGTTTAAACTAGAAATAGAAAAAACCGTAGTAATAATTGACAGTAGAAAATATAATTGAGCATTGACTAACTGATCTACTTTCTATTTGAACTTGGTTGACCATGATTGCAAGCTTAAGTCATTGGACTATGCTCAGGTTGCTTATGAATTGATCAGTGATAATTAAGCTAACAGTAATCTTGTGAACCATACCTTTCATCCAATCCTTTAAATTTACATTTGAGACACTACAATTATACCTTTAAATAAAAGGCCTAGAGATCTATCCTAATTAATCTGGTAGTGATCAAGCAAAGCTTATTACGGAATGCCTTGTGACATTATGTGGTGGGTTTTAGAAAAAAATATGTATCCAGTATGTATATTGATGTGATTAAATATATGTATGATGGAGTAAGAACTAGAATGAGAACAATGACTAAAGGATGAAACAACTTCCTATTACCATAAGTTTACAACAATAATCAACTTTGATCCCTTATCTTTTTGCATTACTTATAGACCAACTTACTAGATATATTAAAGATGAAGTCCTATGTGTATTTTCTTTCCTAATGATATAATATTAGTCGAGAGCTATGTTGCATGGATATTTCTATTTGGAGCCGCACCCGTGTCTTCTCTATGTTGTACCCATACCTAACAATGAAACTTCAGTGGACACTCTTTGGATATTTGCATGTGCTTTTTCCAAATGTGTACTCGATCATATAATACATGTTTTAGGTTAAAACACTCGTCATGCACTTCTTGAGAGTATATTCTACACTTCACATGCAATGCTTGTATCTCCTTGGACATAAATTGGGTTCATGTCAGCTCGTACCCAATTTGAAACTATGATGAATAAAGTGTCTTTCGGATTCGAATTTTTTTTAAAAAAAGCAATTTTCTAATTTATAGACCTATATTTAATAGTAACATATAAATGTTATAGGATTCTTATTTCATAGCATTTAAAATGAAAAAAACAATATTAATCTTATGTTAATGATTATTTTATACGCACACATGTATAACCGTGTCTCGTACCCTACCTTTTACAAATTTACCGTGTCCCGTACTCGCACCCGTAATCGTACCTGTACCCATGTGACTTAGGTTGTGAGAGTAGGGAAGATATAGTTTCTAAGTAGAAAAGTGAAGAAACGCTCTTGAATCTAAAGATTTAGAATTATTAGAACAAAAACAGAATACATGAGATGTATTTTTTGTATAACTTTGAAGATGAATTGGGGTATAGTGCATATTGATGGTTAAGAAGTACCTAAGAGTAATCACTTTTCTTTATTTTGGGTTAATTATGTGATGCTCATCTAGGTAACATGGACACGGTGTTATGGGTGACATGTGTCAGACACAGACTCTCTACGGACACGCCTTGGACACATGTGGTTCAAAGAAAAACATAATTTCCCTAGTACTTATACCCTAAACTAGTTTCTTTGGTAATATCAGGTTAAAACCAATTGGGTTTTTAACCCAAAAACTAGAACCCATTGTTTAAATATTTGTAAAACACCTATCGTATTATCCCATGGCTGTTAAAACTAAATGTTTGTTGTTAAACCTTATTCTTAGTTTGATTTAACTAGGCTCTTCATTGTTATAGATCGTAGAAAGAAACATACAAAAATGTTATTGGTATTTTCATTCAATATTTGATCATGTGTATAATTGCATGTGTGTGCATCTGTGTCCCCATATCCTACATTTTACAAATTTGCCGTGTCCGTATCCTTGTCTGTGTCCGTGTTCGTGTTACCTAGGTGCTCATTCTTCAAATATCTTCACAATCATTGAAAGAACACTTCAAACAAGTATAGGGATGTATTTTTATTCAGTATTTTATCATGCCAATCCTGATGCTTCCAAAGACTTAAGAAAATCGATTTTGGTGTTTCTGGACGTCTTGGTGACCCTTGTTTTCGTGTTCGCACAAAATAATCTATTATTCCTATCCTTGATTTTCAATGTTTAATCCATCCAAAGGATTTGTTCCATCGAAGTTTATACACTGATTTTTTCTTGTTAGCCACTAGATTAAACAGACGCTGATGTGCTGTTGGAAATAATAAACAACAGGTGGAACTTTTGCACTATATTCTCTACTTTGCAGGCATGTAAATATTAGCATTCTTCCGTCAAGAAACGCTGGGTTGACAAAACATTCACATGCTAACCATTCTATGAACACTGAGAAACCAAATAGACTGGGAAAGTTCATTGAACAAAGCATCACTGCCAGGAGGTTACTCCTCTTTATTGCAATGCTAGGGATGTGCATGCTCATCGGTGATGGCATTCTCACTCCTGCAATTTCAGGTTTCCAATTCTTTACTCTTTAACCTTTTTAGGGTTACTTGCAGATAGACCCTGTAGAATTGCTGTTTTTAAGTTTCCTACACCTAGTTTTATTGCTGAAGATAGACCCCCTGAGTTTTTTTTTTGGGACTCTGGGTCTATATGCAACAATGAAACTGGAGGGGTAATAACTTCAAAACAGAGATACTACAGGGGGTATATTCACAATCTATCCTTGGTCTCTTAACGACTAGTATTTCTCGTTATTGTTTTATTCTTACATACTTCATGTATATCTAGTGTTATCGGCAATGGACGGACTGAGAGGACCATTCCCTTCAGTTGGTAAATGTAAGTATCTATCATACTCCATGCTCTTTGCCTTAAAACATAAACTGTTTTTTTAAATAATAATTGTATAATTGGCTCAGCTGTAGTCGAAGCTCTATCAGCTGCAGTTCTGATTTGTTTGTTCCTCCTTCAAAAGTTTGGTACTTCACGTGTGAGCTTTCTCTTTTCGCCGATCATGGGTTCTTGGACTCTCACAACTCCGATGATAGGGGTGTATAGTTTCTTGCAGTACTATCCAGGAATATTTAAGGCCTTGTCGCCGCATTATATTATCAAGTTCTTTCTGAGGAATGGACGGGAAGGCTGGAAGCTTCTTGGTGGAACAGTTCTATGCATTACAGGTATAATCTTTGAAACTTTTACCACATGACAAGCCTTTTGTTTTTGTTTTTGGGGGAATAACAGTGGTTATAAGCCCTCTTCATTTCATTAATAAGAATGTAATGAATGTGAGGAAACATCTCTAACTACAAAAACAGATTGTTTCTAATTCTTACAGAAGTTTCGGAAATAAAAATTGTTAATAGGGTTAATTGCAGATAGACCCCTTGTACTATCACCAACTTGCGGATAGACAGCTTACAGGAGACCCCCCTGTGCTATCAGCAGTTGCAAATAGCACATCAACA
>JBAKGM010000365.1:33837233-33851572 GCA_037177215.1 Asparagus racemosus | reverse complement strand
AAAATTCTTACCCCACATCTAAGTGAGCATAAAATCCAACCTCTCAATGGTTTTCTTTAATCATATGATGCAACAACGTAATAATAATAATAACAGTATGGCTCTAATAAATTTGACTTATTGACAAAATATCGGATAATTAGAGACTGTGTATGAGCTAGGGCTGTCCAAACGGGCCGATCCGTTCCAAAATTCTAGGCTTGGGCCCAAGATGGCCAAAAAGGGGGATCCGACACGAACTGGCCAGACACCAGCCGGGCCAGTTATTTTTCTCTTTTTTGCTTAAAAATGAAATTTTAAGAGAAAATAAAAATAAATATGCGAAATTTGATAAAAAATTAATCATATTATTAATTACTTGTAATTTTATAATTTACAAATACAAATATCATAGAAATTAAAATGACAAAAAATAATTTCTTTATTATTAATCACTGACAATTATAAAATTTATTTTGAATTTGTCGCATCACAATAGATGAATACATCTCAACAAGGTTGGCAACTACTCATCTATATCACTATCATTTGTAACTCTTTCTAAAATAATTTATCACAAATTTACAGTTAAGAAATAAAAATTACAAACTGTTATAAACCCCGAAATGTTTTTTATTAATTAACATTAAGTATTACCTCCTATGTGAATCCCAATGCGAGTCCTATTCCACATGAAAAGAGGTTGATGCAAGACCAAAAGTCGACTGCTACAGTATCGAGACTCGGCCTCTACAGTAGCCGACTCGATGCTACAGTAAACTGACTCGAAACGCATTCTTGGTCAACAGCTACAGTGTCAGGACTCATCGCTACAGTAAACCAACCTGATGCTACAGTAATCGACATCTTGCGAGCCGAATCGAAACACGGTGTTAGTTGTCCGCTGCAGCATCGGGACTCGGCCTCTACAGTAGTCGACTCGATGCTACAATAAACCGACTCGAAACGCGTTGTTCGTTGTCCGCTACAGTATAGGGACTCGGCCTCTGCAGTAGTCGACTCGATGCTACAGTAGTCGACATCTTGCAAACTGACTCGAAACACGGTGTTAGTCGTCCGCTACAGTATCGGGACTCGGCCTCTACAGTAGCTGACTCGATGATACAATAAACTGACTCGAAACACGTTGTTAGTAGTTCGCTACAGTGTCGGGACTCAGCTTCTACAATAGCCGACCTGATGCTATAGTAAACCGGCTCGAGGTGTTAGTCGTCCACTATAGTATCGGGACTCGGCCTCTACCGTAGCCCACTCGATGTTACAGTAGTCGACATCTTGCAAACGGACTCGAAACGCGGTGTTAGTCGTCCGCTACAGTAACTCGGCCTCTACAGTAGCCCACTCGATGCTACAGTAAACTGACTCGAAAAGCATTGTTAGTCGTCCACTACAGTTTCAGGACTCGGCCTCTACAGTAGCTGACTCAGTGCTACAGTAGTCGACACTTGCAAACCGACTCGAAACACGGTGTTAGTCGTCCGCTACAGTGCCGACCTCTAGGTGCTACAGTGCTGACCTCTCAGCGCTGGGGCCGACTCGCGGATACAGTTGCAGAACTCGGTGCTACATGACCAACCACCCAGCTACAATAATTGTTAAGAGTTATCTTCACTCCTGTCCTAACAGTCATCATGACTCACCACCCATCATGTCTCATTAGCCACCACCATATCCAATCAGTGGACTCATGCCACTCAAAATTCAACACGTGTAAAGTGGTTGTCAACTCAATCATCATGTCGTACTTAGCTAAAATTACCAAACTACCCTCACTCATCTCTATGAAAGGAGAACGATTCTCAAACTCAAGGTAAGCCATTTTTCTCCCCTGTACTATTCACACACGAATGACTTACTGTTCATTTACCTCCCGCTCTACTCATTTCACATGCTGACTTGATGTCGGAGGTACAACGGGGGAAATCAAGCCCCGTCCTCTGACGAGCTTTCTACTTATGTAGGAGAGGAGATCGGCCGAGCTCAGAATCGGAGAACTCCACTCTAACCTCTAACAGTTTCTTCTCTTGCGCAGGACACCCCATCTCTTCGCTAGCTAAGTGATTCGGAGAAAGAAAACGGACCCCATCATCATCATCATAAACCTCAAACTAGCTTTGATCGAGTTGACTGTGTTATCCGAGCATCAACAACATCCAAACTAAACTAAAAACCCAGAAGTACAACAATAGAATGTGGTTAACGCTGCTCCTTATCAGACTGCAGAATATTGTGTAAAAACGGTTGTGGCTCTTCGAGCTATACCACAAAATCATCAATTTTCTTAGCTCTTTGGACCAACACATGAGCCATTACATTCCTCGTTTGACGAATTACCTGAAAATCTCATTTCTCGAGTCATGTGCAACATCGATGAATATTATCCACAAAGTGTCTAAAAATCGAGTGTTGCTCCGCTCCATTTTGGATATCTCTAATAACTACCTCCACATCTTTTTTGAAATAACCTTTCCACATCCAGTGTCAAGAACAAATGTAATAGCTTCCCACACTGCTTAGAATTTCGCATGCTCAAGAATTAGCTCATGTCTAAATATCATGATAAGCACGTTGCAATAGTTAGTAATATATATTATGATAGTCTTATATATAATTTCTAGACTACATACACTAAGAGGTGAACATTTATATTAGTATTTCTCTCCACGAATTTTTTACATATCAGACACACATATAATATGTTATAGTATTAGATTAGATGTTGGATTTTTAATTATTAGATTTTTAATTAAATATTAAATTATCATAAATAACAATATAATTTATAAATATAAGTTATAATATTATTATCTTTAATATTAAAATTGTATATTTATTGTATAATACCTAATATGTATAGTGAAATATTTATCTTATTTAACATAAGACTAACATGGTTAAAATTTATGATATGTATTAGTTCTTATGTTTATTGCAAGAATAATTATAGTGTAATAAATAGAATGAATTGAATAAAATCTAAGGAATATGATTAAATTTTATAATATATATTTAATTTTTAACATTAGTTCGTATGTTTATTGCATGAATAATTAAAGTGTAATAAATAGAATGAATTTAATAAATTTCAAGGTATTATTGAAAATTATCAAAATTTGTGGAAGGGTAAAAGAGGCAATCAAAAGTTTTAACACTCCAATCCTCTTTTATAAATAGTATAGATTTTCTCTAAGTAATAAATTTTATAAGTATCTTTCCTCTTCCCACTTAAAGAAAAGTTTGAAATGGTTGGCACACTCAAGTGACATTTTAGAATTATGAAGAGTTTCAATCTTATCAGAACACCCTGACATCACTGCTTTTGCTAAATCATGAAGATTTTCTCTTCTTTTTTGGATACAAAATTCTAAATCATGAAAATGATGGTTTAAACACCTCTAATTGTATGTCGGTTTTCGAATAAAATTTAGCACTCTTCACGCTTTAATGTATCCATATCAAAAGAAAGGATGAATTTCACTAAACCTCCAATAAGTTTGAAATTTTCAGAAAACCTCCAAATATTTTAATTTTTTTCACCTAATCGCCATAAAGACTAAAGCCATATTCTAAATTTCCAAACAAAAAATTATCACATAAACTCATAAAAGTAGTAATTGGAGGTTAAGTGGAAAAAAGAATCAAAATAGTATTGGGGGTTTAATTAAAGTTTCAAACTTTTATGACGTTAGATGCCAAAGGCCCAACTTATTGGGGGGCTTAGTGAAATTTACCCCAAGATAAATTTACACATCTAAATCCCCCCAGTGACATCTGCCACGAGATATGCTCAATATGGCTCAAAAGATCCCAGCCGTGACACTAAACTCCGGCCGCAAGATGCCGGTGATTGGCCTCGGGACAGCATTTCCAAACCCGCCGTCCGACCAGCTTTTGGGGATCATCGTGGACGCCATCGAGGCTGGTTACAGGCATTTCAACACCGCGGCAGTTTATCGGCATTGCCATAGCCAAAGCATTGAAGCTTGGCCTCTTTGGCTCTCGGGCTGAACTTTTCATTACATCTAAGCTCTCTAATGCTGATGCAGAGCCTGATGTTGTTCTCCCTGCCCTCAAGAAGTCACTAAGGTATTGGTAGCTTTCTTTTCTAAAGCTAAATTGCAATATTTTTTCCTATTTCCTAAATTTTGGAGCTCTCACTATCAATATAGTTGCTAGGATTCTTTTCCAAAGCTATGTAAGATCTTTTCCTATCTCGTATGTACCTCCTCCTAACTGTTAGGACTGTGTCCGCGCATTAGACTTTGTTTGATGAATAACAAACCTTCATATTGGTGTAATATATGTTTGAGATATATTATATAGATTACAAGAAGTTAGAATCATGTTTGATATTGAAAAAAGCAAGATGATAAATTAATCACAACTGATTTTGAATAAATATCAAGAGCGAAAATCATTTTTGTGTATATGGAAGTGTTCGTCTCATTGTCATGAATCCATAGGAATAAACGGAACTCAATTTGGAGATGTATAGCTCGAGATATGAATGTTTTAACTAAACAACATGGAAACAGTCAGCAAAATTGAAACAGTCACCGAGGTTGAAACTTATACGGGCCATAACATTTGACCTGGTGATCCAAATTGCTATTATAATACCTTTTCAGAAAGCTCTCGATCTGATCTATCTAATCATTGATTATAGGTTGAGATCATCAATGGTAAACAATGACTCATTGATAGTTTACAGTTACACATTGATGTTTTCCCGAGAGTTAAATAGTAACAATCAATGGGTGAACAGTATCATCAATGGGTAAATTTATAATTTTGATCATTTTTTGGAGTCAATCTTAGCCGTTCATTGCCGAGGGTATATAGGCTCTTTCCTCATGATTTCAAGATATATTGCTGACCTAATAGAGAGAGAAAAAGAAAGAGAAAGAGAGAGCTAGGGTTTCAAGTTGGTGAAAGGACCTTGCTCAGGCTTCTCAGAAAGCATCCTCGACGTCGTTCTTTATCATCCGATCGTCAACCTTCAAGGAGTGCTGCCCTTGGACTTCATCATCTACACCGTTCTTTATCAAGCTTCACTTCAATATTTTGAAGGATGAATTTCTAATCAAAAGGCTATAAGATCTTTCTACTTGCACTTAATTGTTATTTATTTCTTTGTATTAACCTTGTTTTTACGGCGTACTTAAGGCGGGGTGAATTGAGGGTTGACGACATACTCAAGCCGGTGATAATTGAGGGTTGGAACTAGGTAGGGCTATGTGTTACTCGCTGTTAGATGACTGGTTTCGGGTAGATTCCAGAGTGCGGTCTTTCTAAGTCTACTGAATCGGGTTGTGACTCAGGAGAACTTTTCGTGTAGTGAGGAAGCCCCTTTGTGAGAAGGAAGCGTGAACATTGGTTTGTTATTCGAACCATTATAAAATCTCGTGTGTTTCTTGGTTGGTTTTAGTTTGGTTATTCACTTTTGTTTTTATATGTTTCCACTGTATATTCTGTGTTTTAGCGAAAAACTATAGCAAACCTATTCACCCCCTCTAGGCGTGCATCTCAGATCTAACACTAACTTTATTTCAATTCTTATAATACTAGAATTCTAGACCGGATGATCCCCATCGATCATTTATGACCTGAATTCACGCAAATTTCTTTCCTCACATGCATTCCTCAATCAGCAGCATTTGAATCCTGTTATTGAAAATATTCCAATTAAAATTTAATTTAATAGAATTTGATGAAATGAAAATTTTGTCAAATTAAGTATTTTTGTAATTATGATCTCCTATTATTATTAAAAAAACAAAAGTAGAAAATTATATTATCTAAATGTTAAATTGTATTACCAAAACGCATTCAAATAAAGAATATACACTACGAACTAATAAACATATATGTATTAATTCCATGTCAATCATTTTCAAACGAAATGTGGATGTGATGACTTTCAATTATTAAAACAGAGTCATAAAATTTTCCTAAAAATAATCAACCTAAGGTACTAATACTAGGCGTGGGTTGTACGTGATCAAATATTTTAATTGTTTCTTTTGAGTTTATATATTTAACTGTATTGTGGACATAATTATTTTATAGCATGAATTTGTTTTGTGAATGAAAAAATTCAAAAGTTAAATTAAAAAGAAAGAAAATTGCAGGAACTTATATTTATATATTTTTGCGGGAGGGGGGTTGGGGGGGGCGGGGCGGGGAGAAACGGTTCAGTGGGTGAATTAAATGAGTGGAAGATATTTTGATAGCTAAACTCTCATGGTTAGTCGAAACCTAATCATGATTAAGTGATTAAGGATACTGAACACTAAACGTAATAAAAGAACTAATATCTATATAGTTTTGCAATTTGAGGGACTAATAAAAAATATGAACATTTGAAGGTCTAATATCAAAATACTAATGATTTAAGGAAATGATATTGAAAAAACCCATACATGTATTAATATACTTACTATTAATGTATATAATTTATGAACAAATGGAATACATGTTGCAATTATTTCAAAAGTTATTCTACAGATGATGATCATCAATGAGTTCTAAATTCTAATATTATTCCTTCTTAAACTCGTTTCATCAAATTGCAGGATATTTTCTTGTCATACATTTTCACCCTATTTGACAAACTTTTATGAAGTTATAGGGTTCTTTGTGTAAATTAATAAAATTCTAGGAGTCTTTTTCCAAATTTCATGATTATTTATTCTTATTTTTTTTAATTTCTTATGTTTTATTAAATTAGGGAATTTTCTATAAAACATTTAAATGTTTGTAATTCTGGTATTTCTTTTGCAAATTTTGTGAAAACTAGGTTTTTTTGTAAATTTTGTAAAATCTGGGATTTTTTTCTACAAAGTTTTTTATATTTTGAAGTCTTTTATATTTTAGTAAGTTTTGTGAAGTTTTTCACAAAGATATATTTTTGAAAGTCTTTTGGTTATTTCTACTAATGTTGTAAGTGTGTTTTTTTTGGGGTAAAATCATCAAATTGTGGGAGCCATTTGGGTATTTCTACAACTTGGGTAAGTTCTATGGATTTTAGAGATTGGTTAATGACACATAATTAACATTTGTCTTGTTATATATGAAGATAATTTGGAAGGTAAGAATATTTCATAATATTATCTAATTATCTTTATCTTTGTTTTTAAATTTAAATATAAAGGAATAGATGATAATGAAGAGTTCTATTTTTTTACTTGTTAAGTACAAAATTTAAATCTTTAGATAGTGGTAATATTAATCTTTATATGTTTCTTTAGTAAATAAATTTTTTAAGTTCTAAGATTTCTTATTTTTATTTTCTTGAAAAATAGTTGAACGTGAAGATTGAAAAAAAAGTTATGCCTTGAATCTTATTAAAGATAATTCAATTAATTAGAATATGATTACAAGGAAATCATGTTCAAGATATTTCTATTAATTAGGATAATTTGAAATGTAAGAAGTTCTTTTAGATTTTTATTCAAATTTTATAAAACCAAAGATTTTTCTACAGATTTGGCAAAATCTAGGATTTTTCAACAAAATCATTAATATTTTAAAGTTTTTTTGGGTTTCAGCACTAAACATATAATTTATGAAAGTCATTTGGCTATTTCGTTTAATTTTATAGGTTTATTTTGCTAATAAAATCTTCAGATTATGTCTTTTGGGTATTCCTACCAATTGTGCAAATTCTATGGATTTTAGATTATTTTCTAGTTTGGTCACTCACACAGACATTTGTCTCTTTATTTATGAAAATATTTTAGGAGGTGAGAATATTTCATACTATTATCTATTATCTTTATTTTTTAATTTAAATATAAAAGAATGAATAATAAGATAAAGAGTTTATTTATTTATTTGTTAGGTATCAAATTCTAAGACTTAGATTAGTCAAAATTTAATATTTCTTTTTTAGTTTAAATATCAAATGATAAGATAAAGAGTTCTATTTTGTTGATTTGTCAGGTACCAAATACAAATCTTTAGATTGTCAAAATTTTAAATCTTTATCTGTTTTCTCTAATAATTATAAATTTTGTGAAGTCTAAGATTTTCAAGTTTTAACATAGTTAAATCAAATATGGGCTTATATACGTATTAATTAGGATAGAATATAATAACTGAAGTTTATTCCTATTAATAAAAATTAATTAGAATAGGATATGATAATAACATAAAATCTGAAGGGTTAAGAGTATTTTTGTCTATAGAAATATTTTCCAAACTCCCGCTATTAAAGGAAGTGTAATATTCTCATTTGGATAAAAATTTTTAGATCTGATGGTTCTCATGCAAATCATATCGGTGACTCAAATGACTAAAATATCTTAATAAATTTTATGAAAAATAAACCCAATAAAATTTTCACTTAGGTCTCAAATTTGAGAACTAGGAATTTGGAGATCGTATCTCATCCTCCTACGAAGATGTCAAGAGTCCTCCAAAATATACTACTCCTCAGCTTCAAATAGGTCCAGCGAGCTCCCAAAATCAATCACAGACCTGAAAAGGCCCGATTAATTACAGAGAGTAGAGATGGAGAAAATTTGGGGTTTTTTACTTGTTACATTTCAGAAAAGTCAGAGGGCTAATAATCTCGTAATGGGGTTTCTAGTTTGTGGTGGGGGCGGTTTTGTTTTGTTTTTGTGGGGGTGATTTTTGGCCTTGAGGATATTTTCTTTTATGAAAATTACGGGATAATTCCATTTGAGGGTTAACTAAGAAAATTTAACATGTTCTGTAGGTTTTTTAGACTTTCCAAACTTATAGGAATTGAATGAAATTTCCAAAGTTCTAGCGGTTATGTCCAAAACGTCCAAACTTATCGTGGGTGTTTTGAAATTTAAAAACTCCAGGACTTATAAGTGCTAATAAGTGAGAATATATGAGTCTAAATTAGGGTAAACTGCAAGGCAGTTAATGAATTGTTAATTAGCCTTTCTTCTATGACAAGTGATCTCTTTTTTTTTTTTTTTCCTTTTTTTCCTTGGTTCAATCAAATTTTGTATTTGAACCTATGCAGCAAGTTGGGGCTGGATTACTTGGACCTATACTTAATTCACTGGCCCATAAGATTGAAACAGGCCAAGATGCCCACTGATGAGGTGGATATTTTCCCTTTTATGTAAAAGGAACATGGGCAGCAATGGAGAGCTGCAAGAGACTGGGACTTGTTAACTCCACTGGAGTAAGTAATTACTCATGCAAAAAGTTGTCTCAAGTTCTGGAGATTGCTACCATAGCTCCAGCAGTGAACCAGGTAATGGTAATAACAAGGATTAATTGTCTAACATTCACATTCTTTTCTAGACGAACAGGTAATTTATATTGATATTTTTATGCATTTTAGCTGTGATAGAGGTCCGATTTCAATTGGTAAGTCTGCTCCTCAACTAGATGCGTGAGTGAAAAGTCTAAAGTCTTTTAGCTAAAAATTATTTAACTTGACATGTCTATGCTCAAATCAAACCAAACCACACTTGACCTATTTGATTCGGTTCGGTTTACTTGATAAAAAAATGTTCAAAAACTAATCAAACCAACCGTTTGCTCAGCCCTAAACAACGGTGACCCAAAGGAATAATAATTGTAGTGTTTTCTGGTGTAGTTGATGGCGACGTTTCGGTTTCTGTTTTCTTTAGGTGGAGATGAATGTGACATGGAATCAAAAGAAGTTGAGGGAGTTGTGCAAGGAGAAGGGAGTTGTCATCACGGTATGGGCACCATTGGGGGGCGAAGGGAACTCTGTGGGGATCCATTGGAGTGATGGAGAGTCCCGTGCTAAAGGAAATTGCCTGTGCTAAAGGAAAGACAGTGGCCCAGGTATTTCCATTCCACAAAAGTTTAAGGCTAAATGGCGCTTAAATACCCCCATTGTTCCGCCACATTTACATTTAAATATCTTAAGTTGTAAAAAAATAGCACTTTAACATTCTAAATTATGAAAAATAAGCACATTAATACATTCTATTAGTTGTCATGAAAAAATTTCTAGAAATATATCTTGACAATTAGCAAAATATATTAAAAAGTACTACTGTCTTATAACTTAGGGCATTAAAGTGCTACTTTCTTACAATTTAGGGTATTAGAGTACTATCTTTTACAACTTAGAATATTTAAGTTTGAGGGTGGTGAAATAACAGGGTATTTAAGCGCTAGTTTTTTTTAACGAACTTAGGGCATTAAAGTGGTATTTTTTTTTCTCTCTACAATTTAGAGTATTAAAGTCCTACGTTTACAACTTAGGGTATTTAAGTGTAAAGGCAGTAAAACAATAGGGTATTTAAGTGCCATTTAGCCAGAGTTTAAAGATGAATTTAGTAACGAAGCTAGTTAGAGTAGGCAACGTATCATGCATGTTTGTATCTAGATATAATGTGTCGCGTCTTGTGTCCAGATATTTGGTATCACATGCGTACTTCTCAATATAAATAAAACATATATAAGGGAAAGTGAGCTATCTAAACTTTCTCATTCCTTCTTTTACGTGTAACCATTAGAGAACTTGCTAGTTCTAGATTACTCTGTTATCGATAGGATGCAAAAGAAAAATATTTGTGTTTCAGGAAATATTTGTGTATATATCCGGATATAGTTATTAAAATCTATATATAATAGAATATGATTAGGAATATTAATACGTAGTGAAATTTTCGAATTGGGATCCATATATGAAATATCTGAATATATGTTGGTCATATAGTTGATTTTAATTCTTAAATTAATGTATCTGATATTAATTTTGATGATATAGAGATTTAATCTTAGCTTTTTAGACATAATGAACTCTCTTATATCGTTAGAATTTATTTTCATCCACTGATTCAGTCATCAAAAATTTATTTATTTATTTACTTATTTTGATATATTTCTGGCCTCACATAATATTTCTTTTGGACATGGTGACAGGTTGCCATGAGGTGGTTATATGAGCAAGGGGTGAGCATGGTAGCCAAAAGCTGAGCAAGGGGTGAGCATGGTAGCCAAAAGCTACAACAGAGGAAGAATGAGGGAAAACCTCAATATCTTTGACTGGGAGCTGAACAAAGAAGATAAAGACAAAATCCAAAGTATTTCACGGCGCGGCGCAGGGGATATCCAGGACATTCTTTAATTTCAGAAAACAGGGGAGGAATTGTGGGATGGAGAAATTTAAAGGTATAAAATCTTATCAGAACAGCCACATACAAACAAAGACGTTCTAAACCATCCACATCAAGGAAATGGGGGACTGTTAAGAAAATTAAATTGTTATAATAAGATTTGTATTTGAGGTTTGAATTTCTGAAACATGCTATTGTATTCTAAATAAATCATCAAACAGCAATTAAATAATGTAGGTCAACTGTATCAAAGTGTTGTATATGCTGAGTGTCTGGAGAGCTAGTTTACTTTTTAACGTGACTGATTACAACTTATTTTTAAAGTAACAAGAATGAATATAATTCGTAATGGGTATGTTGTTATTAGTTATTGCTAGAATGTAAGTCAAAACTTATCACAACATTAGTGTTTTGGTATAGTGGAAGGGACTATATCAAGGCAATCTACTTCAAATCTCACCTGCTGCAAATTAAAGGAAATTTCTTTTTTTAAAAATACCACTTCCGAGAATAGAATTCAACCAGTGAAAAGTGCACTCAATCTTAGAAGGTATGTTTGAATATAAAACTATAACACTACACATTTTAAAAATTAGAGTATAAGATTACAAGTCTCGCTCCTGCCACAACTTCCAAGCTTTGGCGTAATTGAAGGGATTTTGACAAATATGTTTGAAATATTCAACCACGGTACACATAGATGTATGACCATATATGATTTGCAAAGTGATCTTTTGAAAATTTCATAACAAGTCGGGATTTATTGAACATCAACTCAACTTCTTCTATATTCTATTGAGACATCAAGAGTGTTAGAATTAATATAAAACTATAATCTTCGATATTCACCATAACTTTAGAGTTTTGGTGTAATGGTTAGAGGGATTAAATTTAAGATGGTATCAAAGCAACCCAGGTTCGAATCCCACCGGCCACGAATTTTACCCATAAAAGGGCGTTCAACCTGCGGGAACATGTTAGAATTAATAAAAAACTATAATCCCCAATCCTCACCATAACTTCGGAGTTTTAGAGTAATGGTTAGAGGGACTAAATTTAAGAAAGAGAGCTCGTTTACTTCTTCAATCACAATCCCATATTTTTTTTTATCATTTAACGAATAGTTTTATTTTATTTTGAATTCTTGGAGCAACTTTTATGGACATGTTAAAACACAAAATTATAACTCTCAATTCTTACCACGAGCTTTAAAGCTTTGATGCAATGGAAGGGACTTTAACATGAGTTAAAAAATAAGAATGAACTTAATAACAATGAGTATTTTTTGTAACATGAAATAAATCTTCTAAAAATATCACAGGTATTTTACACGTATAGAAATACATATATGACTGTACCTAATGAGTGGAAAATAATCAGTACTTTCGAATATATGAGGTGGTACTATAAACATACACATATTTCTCCAAGAACTTTCACAGGCAAAATTCAAGCAGACAATACAGGCAAGAAAACAATGCTTGCTCTCTTTTATTGTTCCATCACTTTCTACCTCTAAATCAAGCCACAAAGAAAAAGGACCTCCATTACTTTTCTCTCTAGTCTTTTCTCTTCATATGCCATGATTTTATGCAAAAAGCAGAAGTACTACCATCTTTCACAGACAACTTTTTCAGAACTCATGGTGGTAATGACTTCACAAATAAATAATGTTCGGTGCACAGAATTGCCAAGCCATCTAAATGTTCATACTAGAAAAAATGCAGCTTTGCACATTGTTCACTGAAAGAGAAATCCATATAATAACATAAAAATTCATAAAAAATACAAAATTAGTCGTCCACTGTAAGTTTGTGCTATGTGACGTTAGCTAAATTATAACTTTTCTACTAGTGACATTCAAGGGCTGAGTTTGGGTAGAGTTTCCCGGGAAAAAAGAATCATAAAGAGGGCATTCTATAGAAAATCATAGGGAGTGGATAAGATACCTGGTCTACTACGAAGCTTTTAGCAAAAATCATTATCACAGTCAATGCGGTGACCACTACACATCAGTGCAGAAAACACCAATAGCAATTGCACTACTAGCAACCGCACAAGTAGCTAACAGTGAGTGTGCATCAAAGATTTGTGCTAGTACAGATATCTTCATCCCCAAATCCATATGTTACTTTCCAGAGGACCCTATAGAGGAATTTTTCCCCCCCGAGTGTCACTAATAAATCAGCTCTTGGTAGATGTCCAACCATAGGTCCTTGTCAAGCGAATCTGAAAAGTTTGAAATATTATATCTTCTATAAGAATGAAAATAATGGATTTTATGTGTTAGAATATTATAGATGTGAAAGTTAAAAACGTACCTGAGCAAATGCGTAGATTGCTCGAAGGACCCGACCATAGTCTGTGCCAAGCATTTGAATTACAACATCTGCTAGAAATGTTCCCCATAACCTGCCAGATATTCCATCATTATTCATTATAACGTCCAAAAAAATGTTCTTCACTCGACATTTTTTCTTCTTCTTTTGGTTACCTTCTTGTTAATTTGTCCGTCGCATAAAAGCTTACCATGCTGCTCTTTTGTTATTGATCTCTTTTAGCGTTACTTGTAAATAGCTACTTTCGTTTGTGTAAACTTTTGGGTTGTTTGTTAAATTCTTGCTGATGAAACACGGGGGTATTTACCTTTTGCTTCATTCAAAAACATCTAAAAAATAAGTGTATGTGTATATAGTCACTATAAATTGTAGGCGTTGAAAATCGCTTGTCAGTCCCCGAACCTGACTCGGGAAGGTTGGTTCGCAACCGACGAACCGTCAATCGACGCAACCGAGAAGTGGCTGACGACGTAATAACGCCACGAACACATGAAGCGAGTCGACGAACATCCGAACTAAGTCGACACGGCGTACACGTCAACGGAACGACGTATCGCAGAATAAATCCGACGGTCACGTTCCAAAACAGTGGGAAATCAGCTCGACGAGTCGATCAGACTCGAACGTCGATGCGAACGTAAGCGACGACAAATCGACGGATCAACCGACCCAATTCCGGACTCAACAAAACACTAGAACACAAGCTAAAATAGATGAAATGTCGATGAAAAGCTGGAAAAAGTCAGAAAACAGTGAACAAGGACGAAAAACACTGAGAAATGGTGTTTTCATGCCGCACTTCGGCCAAACGGCCAAAGTGCGGTGGCCAAATGGCCGCCGCACCTCGGCCACGGCCGAAGTGCAGCGGCCAAATGGCCACTGCACTTGCGGCCTGGCCGAGTGCAGTGGCCATTTG
>JBAKGM010000365.1:33812179-33829432 GCA_037177215.1 Asparagus racemosus | reverse complement strand
TAAATATTATGCAATAAACACAATTTATCATATGACATTAAGAGACAAAATTATAGGATTTAATGAATGAATAAATTGCTCCATAATAACAAATAACTATGAAAAAGTAATGTGAATAAATAGAGATAATAATGAAGAGTAAATAAATAATATTAATTAAAACAAAACTCAAGTTTTTCTCTAAATATTTTTCCAATAGTTATAAAATATAATTACTCCAATTCATGGTGAAATTTATTTGGGGGTTAAGATTTATGGAGTGTGAAGGCTCTTGATTTCAAAACCGCTTTTGCCGTTATTTCTCTTATGCTAACATTGAATGTATATGTCTTAATGTATCTATGTATGTCTCTTTAGATATGCATGTATATGTCTTATTATAAATTAAAGAGCATTTTATGAAGAAATGTTTTAATATCCCAATTCACTTTTATATTAGTATATAAGATGATTAGGACTAAGATTTCAAATATGTAAATATTAAATTTAATTAAGACTTAAAAATTTAATAAAAATATTAAATAATAAATGACTTAAATATTTTTTAGTTATTTAATATATTTCATATGAACTATAATTAATTTTAAATACTTTTTAATCAGATTCCTTAAATATATTTATTAAATATTAAATAAAATATTCTTAAATATTTAATATTATTTAATATTTATATTATTTAAACATTTTTTGCTTTAATAATTAAAATATTATACATTTAATGCAATATATTTGATATTAAATGTATTAAATATTTATCAGATTTTAAATATATTAAATAGTTTATTAAATATTTAGTATATACTTAATATTTATCTTAGTTTATATTTAATACTTATATACTTAATATTTATTCTAATTAGATAAGAAGTATAGAAGATAGGTAATAATAAATATATTAATATTGAATTATTTAATAATTACATTGAATTTTTGGCAAAAGTTTTCATTATATTTAATTTTTCTATATTAAAAGATACAAATTAGTTGTAAAAATTTAACCTTGAATTGTAATCATTAAAAGTTAATAATTAAATAATAATTATATTTTTTGATAAAAAATAGTTGTGCTTGTTAATAGTTATTTAACACTCAAACCAAGAAAATATTCAAAAGTTTAAAAATTCTTCCAATAAGTCCAAGATAGTAACCAAAATATCCTAGTCGTAATCCTATATCCTAGAATATAGGATTCATGGACAGCAATCCTAATATTACCAAAAAATCCCGAATAGATAACACACCACATGGTTGTATTTGGATTATGACTAGGATTTTCTAATTAGAATCCTAGACTTCTTAGTGGGATATTTGAACTTTTGCGTTGGATTTTTGGACTAAAGCGTGGATTCTCAGACTAAAGCTTAGATTTAAGAACTATTTAGAGTAGAGTTGGTATTAATTTGTATATTTAAACATGTAGATAATTCATATATTAGAAAATTTGATATCAAACATTTGAAATCAAATATTTGAATGAGTTAACTTTAAATATTTTTATTATTTAATATATTAAATTTCAAATATTATATGTAAAGACCGTACCCCGCTTTGAGTAAATTTCGACAATATATCCTGATTCAGTAGATCTGAGTCAGTAAGATTTCATCAAGTTTTGAGATAGTGACACATGTCACTATTCATTTTAGCTCCAAGTGGTTATCAAATTTGCTTCTATGATTTTTTAAATT
Source organism: Asparagus racemosus (assembly GCA_037177215.1). NCBI lineage: Eukaryota > Viridiplantae > Streptophyta > Magnoliopsida > Asparagales > Asparagaceae > Asparagus > Asparagus racemosus. Next base: position 33,827,744 of record JBAKGM010000365.1, on the reverse strand, counting down.
AGGTTTATGATTTTTAATTATGATTTTGGCTTTCATAATGTTTGGGACTTTAGAGAGAAATTAATAGACATTTTATGTCAACTAGTATCGTGTACATGCGCTGCACGTATACACACTTATTGATTCTTTTATTTAAAGTTTTTTATTGTTCACTTAGATAGAGATGTGAGGAAATGCATTAAGATTTTATGGATATCAATATTATATGGGTAATTAGCATAATATTAATGATACTGAATGAGTTAATGGATAGCGGGGCATAATAGGTAGAAATTAAATAAGCAATTAATGGGAGGTTGTAAATAAGTACTCACATTAATAAGTAGGTTGTTATTCTAATAACTTTTTCTTTTAAAGTACGTAATTAAATTATTTTATAATTGTGAAACTATAGTATATTCAAATAGGACTTAAAATAGGATGATAGTTTTGATGTATTAAAATCTATAATGTTTGTAAAAGTTCATCATACATAATATTGTGAAGTTTACCTCATGTTTAACTATTATAATCGAATTTAATTATCATATGTCATGTATATATCTCGCATCAACTTATAGTAACACTATTCTAAGAAGCTCTCAACTTTCTTTCTTTTTTTACTAGGTGGGATGAAAGTGCATTGCACGTGGTTAAAAAAATCTAATTATTTTATTTGGGTTTATGTCTTTTTTCTTTAGGAAACAGATTTATGTTTTTATTATATCTCGTTTGTGAAATAGTTCATGGTTACCATATAATTTATCACATGAAACAATTTCATATTGTTAAACCTCTACTTGATGATTGTAGGCTGTCTAAAAATTACTGCAGATAGTCGATCCTCAATCCCAGTCACAAGATGATGATCTGCGAAAGGAGATTACAAATTGTGATTTCTTTTAATCACAAGACGCAAGGCTCACCCCTGCGTCTCCAAGATCAAAACTCGGGGCTCACCCCAGCATTCCCAAAACCAGAACGCGGGGCTCACCCCAGTGTTCCCAAATCCAAAATGCGGGACTCACCCCCGCGTTTCCAAGACTAAAACACGGGGCTCACCCTAGCGTTCCCAAATGGGAATTTAGACCAAACTAGACGGAAAAAATTCCGTCTAGTTTGATCCATCTAGAATGGTTATTTTTCTACTAGTGTGGATTGAAAATAATCAACCAAATTATTTTTATACTCACTTTGTATTTCGGTAGTTTAGTATACAATGTCAATTGCTATATATTATCATATAACTTGTTATATTTTTTGTCTAAGTTGTTAAGTATGTGGTGTATATTTAAATCATACGCTTAAATAAGTTTTTTTGTTCACACTGATGCTGCGAAAATCGCGCCGGCCAACTTTGCTTGTCTATAGTGAAAAAATTGGGTTTGCATTGTCGATAGTGTCTAGTCATGCTACAGTGCACCCACAGCTCATTTATATATAAAAATTGAAGCAGTAAGCTTAAACAAACAGGGCAATTAGCCTAGTGGTGAGGTTATCTTCACTGATATGGAATAGTTACAAGATTGACTCTTCTCGTATGCAATGTATTGTTTAAGCTATTCTGCCTTTTGAAACATTGAAGAAGAGTTTGGGTGCATGAGGCAAGAGTGGACCATTTAATACTTCCACTTCTGAGGGACCCTGTACTAAGCCACCTCCTACCACTCAATGGACACTTCAGAGTACTCTAGCTAGGGGATATAGTCAGATTTTGGAGGACTGCGTTAAGACCCTCGGGACAGAGTTTTATGAGTCCCGCGACACGTCGTTCCAATTTCTTATGGCTGCTTTGAACAGGTTGGATCCCCTCTCCACAGAAAAAGTTCCGGTTGTTTTAGCCTACTAAAGTCCTCCTCCACCGCGGACAGTATCAGCACCTGCACCAGTGGATGGTGAGGAGGAGGAGGATGCAGACATTGAGACTGAGATGCAACTAATGAGGGGGACAATGATGATGAGAGCGATGATGAGTGAGCTGATTGAGGAGACTTATAGTTGTCTGTATATGTTCTTTACTTTTCTGCATGAACTTCTTTTACATTTTCCATCATGTTCTAACTTAAACATCTGCTTAGCTTCGAGTTAGTTGCACGTTTTATTTTCTCTTCATGCATGACGTCAATATTTTCTTTCTCTTTTATTATTCTTTGTTTCTTTAATTTCTCTTTCTTACATGAAAAAATAAAATAAATTAAGATTTCTCCTTCTTTCTTTTTAAAATTTTTTATAAAAATTAAAAAAGTCATAAACACTTCACATGCTTATATATTGTGAGGTGGTTCTTTGCATAATAATTATTGAAATGGAACTATTGTTGGCTTGTTTCATGTTTAAGGCCACATTTCCTTTGTCTGTATATGCTAGTGGTGGAAATGACTTCTTGGTGAACTTTTTGTACTTTTAGCTATAGAATTGTGAGGAATTATTGATATAAATGAGAAAATTGAGGATTTATACACAAATATTCTTTGGAAAGATAATATTTATACAGTTGGATTCTATAGATGAAGATATGTACTTAATAGAATGTGAGTGATAGTCCCTTATTGACTAATTTCAGTTTAAATAACATTAGTGTTATATTAAGTATAACAAAGATGTTAGATAATGGCATGCACATGCTTGTTTGCATGCTAGGAAGCACGCGGGCTCAAGTGGGCAGGTCTGAGCATGTGAGTCGAGCGCATGGTCTGCTTTGGTTTGGTGAAACTATAATAACTTTAACAAGTTTGCTATATCTTGTTGTATTTCCTACAGCATGATGATAGTATTGTTGGAAAAATATTTAGAGAAAAGCTTGAGTTTCTATTTTATTTGTTTTAATTAATATTATTTATTTAATCTTAATTATTACCTTTATTTATTCACATTACTTTTCATAATTATTTGTCATTATGGATCAATTCATTCATTCATTAAATCCTATAATTTTGTCTCTTAATGTTATATGATAAATTGTGTTTATTACATAATATTTATTATATGTTTATGACTAAATTTGTAACGGCTGCGGATTTATTATAAAGATTTGTAACGGCTACGAATTTATTACCCAGATTTGTAACGGTTCTTTCTTAACACTATATATACACCTTCACTCCATTCTAAAAAGACACGATGAGAAAAGAGAAGAAAAAAGGAAAACAAAAAACTCTTCTTCCTCAAAATTATTCTGGTTTATATTTTGTTATTATTTCAGGCAACTTTCTTCATCTGAGCAGAAGCTCTGGACTCTCACCTGAGTACAGAGGCCGGCCATCTTCCGGAGACTTTTATCGCTAGGAGGAGAGGATCGACTGCGCCAGGATAATAGGCGGGTCCTCTATCTTCTAGGGCAGTGATATCACGACTGCACCGACCAGGCCTGGAAATTTTAACTTTTTTAATTTCATATTTATCTTGATTATTTACATTTTTAATACTTTCATACAAAATATCCAACACTCAATCTATCCATCCTCACAATCTAGTTCACATCAACCACTTGGAGAAGGGAGAACAAAGGTGATAAAATTTTGATAAAGTGTCAGTGACATGAGATGAGTGCTCGTGGCATCAAATGTCTAAATTTATAATTTAAAGCATACGTATCAAATGCATAAACTACAGCATGTATTCAAACATTAAGGCTGCAAATAGATATGAAATTGGTTGTGTTGTGTACAACATTACATGTATTATAGTTTACATTGAAAGTAAAATTAATTTAGTTGACGCTCTTATTTTGCAATGAATGAGAGAGAATTCTCTCTTAAGGTGTAGTATATAATTTAATATGGTTATTCCCCTAGTGCCGAAGTCAGCTGGCCAATGTCAAATTATGTAGAAGAAATACCGTCATTCATTTCCTCGATGCCCTGATATTTGTGGATATAATGTTGCTCATTAGTCCTAATTCTGCGGGTACCGGATCATACCGTTTAATTAGAACCATGTCGTCGTCTTCACAATGATAGCTAGTCGTCGGTGCGATCGTACATGAGTCCTAACTAAAAAGGAGGGCTGCCTTTAGCCTAAGAAGAACGAATATCAATCCGCCTATATGTATAATATGCGTGAAGGATATTCCTATGCGTAAAAAAAAATGCACTACCATGTAGTAGGATTCCTTACTAGGTAAGATATTCCAATTACAAGGTTTAAATCATGGTTAAAATATAGATTGTGTAGTAGGATAGATGAAACTCCTAAATTATAGGGTAGATGCCTTAAAAGATTATTAATAAACTTATAAATGAATTTCATTAAGCATGATCCCCTAATGACGGTCATAGTCGACTTTAAAAAGTCAAAGTAATATTAAGCAGCTAAATTCAGCTTACGAATAAGTAAAGTAGGCTTAAATTTAGTATAAAAGGATTTGCTTCGAAAGAATCAACTAAAGTGGGCTTTTATAACATGAAAGTCGGCTTTGACATGTCGAAATCGGCTCTGGAGACAGCAAAGTCGGCTTTGGACTTTTAAAAGTCAGCTTTCGTGAAAAATCAGAAACTGGGTCTATGTGCAATGCCTCCAAGTAGGTAGTGGAAAACCAGGAGTTAGGCTTTGATGCCAAAGACAGTTTTGGTTGATGAAGTTGGCCTTGCATCTGATTTTCCCCAACTTGTGATTTTCGTCGTCGTCATTCTTCTGATTCGCTCCTCCAATCTTTATGAGACTTTGGGGGCTACTCTAGGATCACCTTTACTCCAGTTTAGACTAACTTTTACAGAGTTTTAAGTGTTAACAGAGACAACTGCCAAATAATTAGGCAGCCTACATAGCTATAGTAATTACCAACCGCATTCCCACCAAATATTACTATAGTAGTACTGTAGTAACAATGCACGCCCACCACAAATCTCCTATAAATAGCCCTCTTCAGCATGAGTTAATAAGCATCCTAGAATCTCAGTGTCTTCAATTAAGAGTGAAAAAAAGAAAGAAAGAAAGAGAGAAAAACAGAGAGAGTTTCTCTTTGTAAAGAGAGATTGTAACTCCTAAATTTTCCTAATAGTGGATTCTTTTATTCTTGGCCGTAGTTTTTAGCCCAAATTCTATTAGGAGGCTTTTCACGTAAATCTATGTGTTCAATTTATTCTTTTCCGCACTAATATTCGCTGCGACCTTACTCTATCGGGCTCCGGTTTTCCTAACAAGTGGTATCAGAGCCTGTCTTAGGGCACATGTATCTGCTTATCGTATACTTTGTGGTTGCCACCAAAGGTGGATTCTCTACATCAGAAAATAAATTAGATTATCATTTACCATTCGAAGGAACTGGGAACAATTCATGAGGACGGACTACTCACAAGGACGGATTGTTCACAGGGACGATACTATTCACAAGTATGGTTACTATTCACAAATACTGTTACCGTTCCCGTAAAATAGTAGAAGTTACTATTCATGGTAGAAGCAATGGCGGTGAAGTTCGAGATCGAGAAATTCAACAGGAAGAATTTCTCACTATGAAAGTTGATGATAAAGGCTATCTTGAGAAAATGCAATTACGTGGCGGCCATCGGTGCAAGGCCAGACGACATCATAGATGATACGAAGTAAAGCGAGATGATGTGAATGCTATTGTAAATCTCCTCTGGCATTAGCAGATGGGGTGCTGTCAAGCATAGAAGAGAAGAAGACAGTAAAAGAGATCTGAGATATTCTAACAAAGCTATATGAGGCCAAGTCCTTGCACAATAAAATTTTCTTAAAAAGAAGACTTTACACTCTGAGGATGGCAGAATATACATCGATGACCGACCACATCAACACTCTAAATACACTATTCTCTTAACTCACAATGTTAGGGCATACAATCGGTATGAATGAACGTGCAGAACTTCCTACTTCAGAGTCTACCTGACTCGTATGATCAGCTCATCATCAATCTAGCAAACAATGTCCTTACAGACAACTTAGTCTTCGACGACATTGCAACCACCATTCTGGAGGAAGAAAATCAGCGCAAGAATAAGGAAGATAGGCGGGTAAGTTCGCAACAAGCGGAGGCCTTATCGGTGACGAGAGGAAGATCAACGAAACGTGGCTCCAGTGGGAGTCATACCCATGGTAGAGCAAAATTACGAAGTAAGAAAAATATCAAATGCTACAATTGTGGCAAAAGAGGGCACGTAAATCGGAGTGTTGGCACAATAAAAAGAGTGATAATAAAACATCTTCAGAGCCATCAACATCTCAAGGATGCATTGTCAGCACATCAGATGATGATGAAATTTTATATAGTGGAGCAAACACTGTTGATGAAGGCAGAAAGATGTTTGCTGATGTCTGGCTTCTAGATTCAGCAGCCTCTTGACACATGATCTCTCGAAAAAAATGGTTCCACAAACATGAAGCTATATCAGGGGATCTGTATTTACGGGCAATGATCATGCCTTGAAAATTTATGGTATTGGTACTATCAAAATCAAAATGTTTGATGCTACAATACGTATCATTCAAGATGTACGATATGTGAAGGGCTTGAAGAAGAATTTGTTGTATTTAGGACAATTGGATGAGTTCGAATGTAAGACTCATATAGAAAATGGGATCATGAAGATTGTTAGAGGGGCATTTGTTGTGATAAAAGGAGAAACAATACCTGCAAATCTATACATGCTCAAGGAAAAAAACTCTGCAGGAGGCTGATACATGTGTGGTATCAACCAGCCGTTGAGAAGAACAAATTATGATGTGGCACTGTAAACTAGGTCACATGCCAGAATGAGGCTTGAAAATTCTCTCCGATCAGAAGCTGCTTCTTGAGCTCAAATCTGTAGCTCTTCCCTTCTGCAAAGCATTGTGTTACAAGTAAACATTATCGGCTGAGTTCAACACATCGAGTTTTAGAAGCAATGCTATTCTGAAACTGATTGAATCTGACGTATGGTAGCATCAGTTACATCCATGGGAGGAGAAAAATACTTTGTGCCTTTTATTATTGATTATTTCAGGAGATGTTGGGTGTATCCTATTAAGAAGAAGATAGATGTATTCTCAGTCTTTAAGACCTACACAGCGCGAGTCGAGCTTGAATCTTGAAAGAAGATCAAGTACTTAGGTTAGATAATGGGGAAACGTACACAGACGGTGAATTTCTTGCATTCTGCAAATAAGAATACATCAAAAGACAATTCAGTACTGCATATACTTCTCAACAAAATGGAGCAGTGGAGCGGATGAACAGATCTCTATTGGAAAGAATAATAGCAATGTTAGCAACTGCAGATCTTGATAAAGTTTTTTGGAAAGAAGCAGTAAAAACAGTCAGTTATGTGGTGAATCGATCTGCATCAACCACAATACAGTTAAAAACGCTGATGGAGATGTGGACTGACAAACCAGCTAATTATTCTAACCTCAATATATTTAAAAGTCCAGTGTATGTAATGTACAATGCTCAAGAAATTACAAAGCTAGATTCAAAATCCAGAAAATGTATATTCTTGGGGTATTCTGACGGCGTAAAGGGGTATCGCTTGTGGGATCTCACTGTCCACAAGGTTATTGTCAGCAGAGATGTTATATTTGAAGAGAACTAACTATAAAAAGAAGGAAAAGAAAGCATGTTAAAGGAAGGACTCAGAAGCTATTCAGGTAGAAAATGATCCAAATTTTTCTGAAGTAACACCGGATTATAATGTACAAGAATCAGTTGAGTCCGAGGCTCCAGATGTTCGAAGGTCAAGTCGTGAGAGAAGACCACTGACTTGACACTCGGAATATACTACGAAGAGTAATGTTGCATACTGTTTTCTAACAGAGGATGGAGAGCCATCAACATTCTATGAAAGTATAAATAGTACAGACGCATTTTTGTGGATGGCAGTACTACCGGAAGAATTTGAAGCTCTCCATAAAAATAAGACTTGGAAACTTGTGTCCCTACTACAAGGAAGAAAGACCATTAGAAATAAATGTATTTATAATATCAAGCGAAATGGCGACGATCAAGTGGAGCGATATCAAGCTAGATTGGGGGTAAAAGGATATGCTTAGAAAGAAGGTATTGACTTTAATGATATATTTTCTCCTGTAGTTTGACTTACAACAGTCCAAATAGTTCTAGCTATAAGCGCTATATTTGACTTATATCTAGAACAGCTAGATGTGAAAACAGATTTTCTTCATGGAGATCTTGAAGAAGAAATTTATATGCTCCAAAAGAAAACTTGGTTTGCAGGTTAAGCAAATCTTTGTACGGTCTAAAACAGACGCCAAGGTATTGGTACAAGAGATTTGATTCATTCATCATGAGCCTTGAATACAACAGACTTAATTCAGATCTTTATACATATTTCGAGAGGTTTGGTAAAAATAACTTTGTTGTTTTATTATTTTATATCGATGACATGTTGGTTGCAGGCCCCTACAAAGATCGTATCAAAGAATTGAAGTCACAGTTGGCTAGAGAATTTACAATAAAGAATTTAGGATCTACAAATAAGATTCTAGGGATGTAAATTTACTGAGACAGAATTAATAGGAAGATGTAGCTTTCGTTAAAAAATTATTTGAAGAAAATATTGCGGCACTTCAACATGTAAGTCAATTTCTATCCCACTTACTATTAATTTCATGTTATCCTCCAGTATGAGTCTTAACAATGAAGAAGAGTGGATAGAGATGTCTCGAGTACTATATGCATCAACAGGGGGAAGTTTAATGTTCACTATGATTTGTACAAGACCAAAAATTGTATAAGTAGTGGGAGTGGTTAGTCGATACATGGCGAATATTGGTAAAGAGGATTGGAATGCTGAAAAGAGCATCCTACAATACATTGAGCGGACCTTAGATGTTGTATTTTGTTATGGGGGATCAGATTTTATTGTCAATAGATACGTTGATTCTGATTATATAGGTGATCGTGATAATAGGAAATTCACCACAGGCTATGTGTTTGCATTTGTTGGTAGAGCTGTAAGGTTTCAAAACTGCAGTCAGTTGTAGTTACATCAACAATAGAAGTAGACTACACAAACTAGTAAGGAGGCAGTATGGCTGCAAATGATGCTGGAGGAACTCAGGCATGAACAAAATAAATATTCTCTATTTTGTAACAGTCAGAGTGCTTTGCATTTAGCAAGAAATCTAGGCTTTCATTCAGAAACCAAACACATTTGAGTTCAGTACCACTTTGTTCGTGAGAAAGTGGAAGAAGGAACAGTGGATATGCAGAAAATTTACACAAAAGATAACCTAGCAGATTTTCTGACAAGGGTAGTCAATACTGACAAGTTTATTTGGTGTCGATCTTCCTGTTGTCTGATGGAGATCTAAGCAACACGAAGGTGGCAAGATAGAAAGAATAGTGTGAAGATATGATTGATACTTAATCAAATATTCAAGTGGGAAATTGTTGATAGAGACAGCTGCCAAATAATTAGCAGCCTCCATAGCCACAATAATCACCAACCGCAGACCACCAATATTACTGTAGCAGCACTGTAGCGACAGTGCACACCTACCACAAATATCCTATAAATAGCACTCCTCTACTTTAGTTATGAATCATTCCAGAACCTCAGTGTCTTCAATTAAGAGTGAAAAAAAGAGAGAAAGAAAGAGAAAAAATAGAGAGAATTTCTTCTTGTAAAGAGAGATTGTGACTCCTAAATTTTCCTCATAGTAGATTCTTCTATTCTTGCTCCTGATTTTTACCCCAAATTCATTTAGGGGATTTTCTATATAAAACTGTGTGTTCAATTTATTCTTTTCCTCACTAATATTCGCTACGACCCTGCTCTATCGGGCCCCGATTTTCCCAACATTAATAAGAATTCTTATAGGTTTGGATTTGACGAAAGAACTTCAGTTCAAGATGTAGATTTCGTTTTTTTCATGTTCTTTTGGTTCCTAATCATTGTAGAGATTAACATCTACTGAGAAACAAATTAGAATATCACTAGAATATAATTAAAATTTAATAATATTCTATGATCTACAAAGAATAAAACGATCACAGGAAAGGAGTTATGAGATTCACGTTTTCAGCATGAGCGATGGAGATTCAGAATCAAAAGAACTAAACGACAAGTGATACTTGCTTTGAAATCTACCGATATAGATCTGTAGTACAATTCTTCCTTGATCTCTTTGCTGTCATGCTTCTCCTCTATAGCCAGCGTCATTGATCCCCGTATGCACATAATGAAGAGAACGTTATGGATGAAAAAGGTATCATGCTTACAGCTAGAAGAAGCAAAGAAAGAGCAGCAGGAGCCGGAACAAAATTTGAGGGGAGAGAAGTAGGGTTTTATGCTTAATAATACACATAAGTGTATTTATAGGTCAGAAGTGGTTCGACCTCGAATCTAATCCGACTTGGATACTGCACATGGAAGGAAATAAACCACATGGGCTGAAGTTTGAGCCTTGACAAAGTCAAAGCTCAAATAATACAAAATTGGGAAAGGCTTGAGATTAAATAGGATTTGGGTTAGATTAGCTACAGATTTGTAGCAGCTAACAATTTTCCCAATCATGCGCAGAAAACTCTCGTGGCCCGCACAGCTAAGCACGTGCGAGAAAAAGGGATGGAAGCTGTACATGTTTAACTCTGCAAACATGATATGAGGCAAAAGTTTAGACTGAAGTAATAATTTATAAAGGATTATATATTGAATTTCATTCAATAATTCACAGCAATTATTTGGAACCTTCAAAAATTATATAAATTTGATTTAGTTCCTTTATAACTAGCGCTGGAGACATGAACTCAAGCTACACCAGCGCGGACTCATTTCGAGCTCAACCATTTTTAGCTTCGACTACTAAAAATCTTTGCATAAAACACCATTTTTATCTAATAAATGTCTCATAATTTGTCTAAGCTATTTGTGACAAATTTTTAATAAATAGAAATGAATGATCTCATTCAACGGAAAAATCATTAACGGTACCGGAACACCATAACCATAGTTCAAGAGATTCATAGAATCAGTTGTAAAACATTATACAGAAGCAACCGATGGATCCTGAAAGTGCACTCGAGGCTTATGCTGTTCAAACTCCGGGGAGGACCAGACGTCAACATTTTTGAGTAATTAGGCAGTGTTTTCGGGACGTTCAAACATCAAATCACTGCCCATCTCACCCTACTTATAAGAAATGACAAAACTAGCTGAAAATAACCAGAGATAATCGAAAAGCAATCACCAAAAGAAACAAATTTATATAACTTAAGGATGAGTTCAAAGATTATCTGATATATGTCATTTTATGTGCTATCCAAATACATGGTCATCGATATTATCCATCAGCATTTGTTCAAATTCTATTTGAAAGAGAATTTGAACAAAGACAGAAACATCAATTGTCTAAACTAAGTAAAAGGGTGTTTTTCCAATCTCTCACATCCAAGTATTATATAACCGCAACAATATTAACCAACTTTTACTTGGGGACAGCCGTCAACAACTCAAATCTAAGATTCCTTTTTTTTGTGGCATAATGTTGAATTTTCAAAGCAAAATGACTGCTTAACGGGGCAACTTTTTTCGAACTATATGAAATGAGCAGAGAAAAGTAAGAAATGAGGGTATAATCACACAGATGGACAAGGAGGAGCCAAGAGCAACATTTTGCTAAGATTCTGTTATAAAATATCACTGCAAAAAAATCAAAAATGAATTCCAAATCAAGTTAGAAATGCGGGCCTGAGAAAGGGGTAATCGTGTGATCGCTGCCGTAGAACAATAGTCACGTCCTTCGCAGAGACGATTCGATGCGACCATGCCTAGAGGTAAGAACCCCCGAGAAGACCGGCACCAAAGTTTACTGCGAACTTTGGTCTCTTGCTCAATGGATGTTTGCCCAACAAATTAAAACCAGAAATCAAAGAATATTGTAGAGAATTATTGAGAGAGAATAGAGAAATTGCTCACTTTTTTCTTGTATATTTCCAGCCTTGACACAGGTAGAGGAGAGACCTATCCCAACTGTGGAGAGGGAGTTTATAGATGCTTTTCTTAAGGAGTTGTCAGGATTACCACCTCCTCATAGTATAAAGTACTCCATGACGTAGTGTCAAACACCTCTCTTATATCCAAATTAGCAAATTGATGGCCCCGAAGGAGTTGGAAGAACTCAAGGAGCAGTTAGAGGACTACCAGAGGAAGTGATTCATTCAATTTTAGTTGTTTGCTGTGAGGAGCACTAGTTCTACTAGTAATGAAGAAGGATGGGAGTGGATATATATGTATGGACAACAGAGAGTTGAATAGAGTTATTATCAACAATAAGTGCCCAATCCCTCATATCGACGATTTGTTAGATCAATTAGGAGGAGGCACTGTGTACTCCAAGTTAGATCTAAGGTCTGGGTATCATCAACTCCAAGTGAAGAAGGAGGACATACCCAAGACTACTTTCATATGAGATATGGCCATTTCGAGTTTCTAGTTATGTTATTCGGCATAGCTAATGCACTGTTTGTGTTCATAGTCTTGAATAATCATATTTTTACCTCATATCTAGACAAGTTTATCATTGTCTTTATTGAAAACATATTGGTGCATTCAAAGAGTCAGGAGGAGCATGAATAACATCTGAGAGTAGTGCTAAGGTGATGTGGAAGGAACAACTATGTGGAAAACTCAAGCAGTGCGAGTTCTAGCTGAGCGAGGTTACTTTCTTAGGACATATTGTATCGGCAATAGGTAGAGTCATTCATGGCAAGAAGATTGAGGATGTACTCAGATGGTTGACGACTAAGGATGTTGCAAAAGTTTGTAAATTTTTAGGATTGGGGGATATTGTTAGAGGTTCGTTAGGGATTCTTCTCAGATTGTTGGTCCCATGACTAACTTGACCTGGAAGGAAGAGAAGTTCAAATGAACCAAGAAATGTTAGGAATCCTTTAAGGAGTTGAAGAAGAGATTGACCATGGCCCCTATCCTAGCAGTCCCGGATAGATTAGGAGGTTATACCATTCTTAGTGAGGCATTAGGTAAAGATTTTGGATGTGTATTGATGCAGTACAACAAAGTGATCAGTTACACCTCGACACATTTGAAGCCTCAAAAGAGGAATTATGTTAGTCATGATTTAGAGTTGGCCGCTATTGTCTTCACCTTGAGATTTGGAGGCATTACTTATCGGGTGAATCAATTGAAGTCTTCACTAACCATAAAAATTTGAAGTACATATTCACCTAGAAGGAGCTTAACATGAGGTAGAGAAGGTAGTTCAAGTCACTAGTAGATTACTATGTAGTTCCATATTATAATTCAAGAAAGGTTAATATGGTACCTGCTGCATTGAGTAGACACCTATTGCTGAGAATGTTGAAATCTTAAGCAAATTTAGCCGCAAAATTCTCTCGGTTGTAGACTAAAGTACTACTTCTGAAAGTAGGACAACAATTGATGGCATTCTAGATTAATTCGAATCTAGTGTAGAAGATCCAGATATGGCAAGCTAGTGACAAGAGGATCCAAGAGTCATGTTCCCAAAGAATAACTTCATTTGATAGATGATAAGAGCATTTAAAGTGGCTTAATATGGTCTTCTAAAATGACCGAGATCTGACCATTGAGATTAGAAACAGGCTGCACTTTCAAGACCATGAAATCAGTAGGAAATATAAACTCCCCAACCTTAAAAAGAACATCATCTATCTCCCTTGGATATCTTCACAGATTTATTAGCTAATAAGAGGGTGCATCTGGTTGGTTTCAATTCTCCCATCTCTAGCTATTAACAGACTGAATAAGGAAGAAGATTTATACTAGCTCCCTTGTCTAGAAGTACCTTATCAATGAAGGTATTTTCTGTAACATATGAAATAGTAGGATAACCGATGTTACGATGATAATTGCATCAAGTGTTAATTCTCCTCTCAGGATCGACGCATGTCCCCCATCAGCGCTAATCATCAGATCAACCCACTCCCCAGTCGGTGTACGCCTTGTTTGACTCGAGTGCCACATGCTCTTATCCCTTTTTAGGAGGAGGCTGCGGCGAGATCAGCTCTCACACGACCTCATCACGACCTCATCATTTTGGTCGACTCCCCTCATTAGCTCAGGGATGAGTCGACAACTTGCGAGGTCGACAATAAAGGCAGTACTTGTCGTCCCTCTTGCAGAACTGACTCGAGAGGTGGTTCATCCTCGAAATCCACGCCAATGCTATCCATTGTCAACATCACAAGTGCCACGAGTCCTCATGACTCATCACTTGCCCTACCTCCTCAATCACCATCACATCCAATCAAGGATGACTCAATGCGCGCAGTCGACACTTATCAACTCTACCAATCCAGATGTCAGCCTGGACTCGACCATAGTTACACTTCTACCCTTCTTTGCTCTGTATTTACTTTGGCTCATCACCTACTAGCAGGAGGCTTCTTCTTCTTAGCTCCTCCTGGACCATGTCCGAGGTCCCCCTACAGGGCCACAGGTATGCAACTTTTGCAAACTTAGGCTGAGAACTCAAGCAGTTCGTTGGTATCTTCTCCACTCAAGCTCATACGCTGGCTTGATCATTGGAGGAACCACCAGAGTACCCAACTCTGGTCCTCTAACGTGCTTCTTTTGCAGCTTTCTTATCCTAGCAGGGGGATGGCCGTCTGATAGAGGTGAGGGGACCCGTATGGTCAGTATCGACCCCGAGCCCTGTCGCTAAGCTCGAGATTATCTACTAATCTCACTACTAAGTCTTAGGACATCAACAACCTAGATCCTTATATTTCAGGGACATGGACTTTGAAAGACACTGATATTAGCAGCTAGAAAGATTTTCTTGGTAATATTGGTTGCTCTTTTCTCAGTGCATAAATTCTTTCAGAAATTTGCATAAGATGAGATTTGTTGGATGACATCTAAGAGAGGAATGTTTACCTTGACCTGTTTAAATATATATAAGGTCTTTTTCATCCGAGTAGAGTTCTTCCTAAGTCTAAGTTTATCTAGAAAGGGAGCAATGGGCTTATATCTATCTAGATTGAGCTCAGGTCCTGTTTTAGGGTCTTGGTCATCAGAAGAGGATGGTGATTGCTTAGAGTTATTAGTAAGAGGGCATGTTTGTTCAGGTTCGGTAGATTGGATAGGAGAAGAAAAAAGAGGAGGAATTTTAACTTGGTTATCAACCTATTTTACTAACCTTACTGTGTGGACTACATTTACTTGAGCTGAATTGAGTGAACAGGATTTATAAATTTATTAGTGGGAGGATGATTTGGGTATAAAAGATTGAGTTGTTGATTATGAAAATTATTGAGAGTATTGAATGTACCCATGTTTCCCTTAGGAAATTGTGGATTTGAAATGGGAGTGAAGTTTAGATTTCGTAAGAAAATTTTGTAATTCCATGCAAAGTTCGGATGATTTCTCTAACCTGGATTGCAAGTTGGAGAAGATGTGTCATTTTGAGGATGCTGGAACACAGTGTTCATCTGATTGAGTGCTTGGTTATTTTTAAAAGAGGATATTCCTCTGAAATATGAGATAGCAATTAGGATAACTTGTATAAGAAACATGGTTGATTTGAGTGAAAGCTTGTTGTTTCGGTAAATAACGAGCGTTACCTCCGGAGTTGCAAGTATACAACTTCAATCAAGTTATAGTATAAAAAGTTATCGATCCCA
>JBAKGM010000365.1:33788981-33805153 GCA_037177215.1 Asparagus racemosus | reverse complement strand
ATATGAGGGTTGGGGGTGTGGGTGGGTGAGGAGGGGGGAGAGAAATGGATATGCTTGATACTAAGCACAAATTTGATACTTGGTAGTGATGTGACTTATTCTCATTCATTCATTCAAATGGTCCCCCTTTGAAAACAATCACCCTTAATTTTCTAACCTATGTGTAGCAATGTGAATGTGGTCCTCACTTCAAGTAATTGCATGGGAATGAGCCATACCAAGCATCAAGTTTATACTTGGTACCAAACATACACATATTCCATTAAACCCAAAATTTGACCCTTATTTATCAAAAAACTCATTAAGTTCCATCTAAACCTATAAACCCAAAATGCCCACACTAATTTACTTTCAAATCCATTTTCCATTACACTATGTGTTTTTTACAGTATTTTGAAAAAATACCAAAACTACCCTTAACCCATATATTCAAAATTTGATATCAAAATCTCAAATCTCTCTCTCGTTTCCCCAAAATTCCCCAAATACTCCCATCTATCCCTGAATCTCTATCTCTAACCCTAAAGTTTTGAAGGTTTTTGGCCTAAATTGAGTTGTCATTCTCCTCTAGCATAGATTAGTCGAAGCCCACTCGCGAGACATAAAGTTGCTGTCTTAGTCAACCCCAATTACTTGAATCCCTAGCCTCGAGTTCATTTTGGGTCATCATTGCCTGCAAATCCTCGAAGAGGTAGTCCAAAATTGACTTGTAGTGGTCGTTTCTCTCAAATCCTCATAGCCCTAGACCCAAATACTCGAAGCATTACACCCAAATCCCCTTCGATGCAATGACAGTTTCTAACAAAGTGAAGGGGTCGACATCCAGGAGTTCTTCAAAAGCAATAAAAATTTCCTCCTCTACATGCAAGAAATCCTCTTCTTCGTAAGTAACGTTTTTAGAATTTGTTATTTTATTTAACGTTTTTTATGGTTTTAGCAAAAATACATAGAGGCCAGACATTAAAAAAAGCAAATAAGTAGTGAATAGATTATCATGAAAATTTCCTTTAGTGATTTTAAGTGGTATATTATATTTAATTGTTCATGTATTTGAATTATGATTCTCTAGCCAGGGCAGGATAACACAATTGAGAATTTCTTCTAATGTTTACTATTTTTGAGATTTAGCTGATAAGCATATTGCATTGGATAAAAGACATATGGTAGCCCTTAGGAAGATCCCTTTTCACAACTTCTTTTGAGTACCCACCTCCTTATGAAATGAGCAAATAGCACTTAATTGCTTGATCCAAAAATTTAATTCCAATAATTGCTCATTTACGATTGGGCATAAAGATTATGTGTTTGGTATAGAGGATATGCATTGAATCATTAGTTTGTCCAAGGTGGGCCGATAAACATGAAAGGAATAATGACTAATGCAATCTATACCAAATTTGTAAAGAACTATTAGACACCCAAGGAGAAGAAGGATAGTAGGAGTAAAGGGAAGAAGAAAGTTGAGGAGGAAATGAAGAGAGTAATTTGGGGGGTAGCGTGATAGAATAACTGAACAGATTATAGATATGGCCAAAAAAGACCATCTAATTTGTGAGAAACTCATTGTGGCCTTTATTATTCATATTATGCTTGCAGAAATGTAGGACATGTCCTTTATGGGCGTTTAGATATGCAGAGCACTTGTCCACTTTGGACAATTATAATTGGTGTCATGCAGTGTTTACTATTCTTTACAAAGAGATGAAGAAGGTGAAGAAGTCTATTCATATAAGGAGATTGGGAGAACGGCCATGTGCTCGGTACATCGTTGGTTTTTCCTCTGTATTGTTGGTGAGTGACATGAAAATTATATTGTGTAAATTTTCTTCTTTATAGTGATTATAATTTTCTTGCACATGCTGGTGTATATATTTTTAGGTTTGGTTTTATGATTTGGTGAAGAAACTATAATGTACTTCAGACATTAAAGGCCTACCATTGCTCTTTTATGTTTAAAATACCAAAAGTTTTAGGATGACTACTATGAACAGATTGTTCAAAATCTGAAATACATTGAATTTATAAGTACTATATATATCTTTACATAAATGTATCTTTATTTTTATGTCCTTTTTCATTTTTTTAGTACTTTATTTGCAATATTGAGATTAATACTTGTATATTTTATGAATTTATAAGTATTAAGGAGAGCTGAATTGATCGCTTTAATTACTAGAAGATGAATGACTTGAATGAGCTCATTAAGGAATTCTAAAACTTAGAAGAGGATGACACTAGAGACATAAATAAAAACAAAGAGGATGAGGAACATGATGATTATTAAGGAATTACAATACTTTTAGATCAGGAGCTTGTTAAGGAATCACAATACTTGTATATTACTATCTCTTTATCAAATTTCTGTAACTCTTGATCTAGAAAGCTAAAAAAAATTGAGTTAACCAAAAAACATGATTGTGAAATTACCAACAAATTGAAACATAAATATGATAAGTTACTTTACAAAATTAAATGTGTCATTGTGAGCACTTCACAAAATGTACTACTTTGAGCATGTTGCTAAATATACTATTATACCCAGCTACAAGATGAAAAATAAACTACCAACAAAAGTAGATTCTAAATAACACAATCTGACAAGTATCAATCGGTGATTGGTTGCATGCATATTCGATAATTATGACCATACTCCTTGCATCTACTACGCTTCATGACTTTTCTAGGATTCAAACCAGAAGTGGTTCTCTTTGTTTTTGGCCTGCCTCACTGAATTGAGGTCAAAGGTGGTCAAATCATTATATTCTTATCGGTAGCAATCGACTTATTGATATGAAAAATTGAATATATAAGCAAAGAATAACACTTGCGATACGTCTCCACATGAAAAATAGTTGATAATATATGAATATAGAACTTGAACTTTATACATGATTACTCAGTTGCATGTTTGCAAGGTAATCCAAGAACTTGACATTAACGATTGTTCGTAGGGAAAGTTGTGGTGATTGTCATTGCAGTGAATTCTTTACAAACTTCGATCGCTTACAAAGAAATTAAGAAAAAAGATTGCCTTTTTATAAGGCTTACAATGAAAATCACAAAAAGGTTACAACTTTATCTCTTTTAATAAACAAATGCGAGATTCGTTTATCGAATTCTCGCTTGTGTGGGATCTTGGCCTGTGCTGGTAGACTCTATTCCGTCCGTGGACCGCCGCGTGATCAGATCTAGGTACTAGATCTACAGATCTGCGGTGATTATTTCACGAAGGAAATAATCACCTACGAGGATCAACTCAAGAAGGAGATGATTGCTGGAGTGGGTGAAATCGACAAAGCAAAGTCACGCACGAACCCTGAGATTAAAACGGAGCTTAATCTAGAGGGTAAGATCGTAGATCTGACCTAGATCCACCTTGATTCTCCTCCTTGCCATATAGATCTGAGGTGGGAAGCGTCGTTTGCTCACACGAGATCTAGATCTGGCTTCTCTTCTTTACAAATGCTCGGATCTGTGCACGAGAGCTCTCACAAGTCCTAGCCTCAGGTAAAAAAATTTCTAACCCCCCAAGAATGAGACCCCCCTCTCCTATTTATAGGGGGGTCGGGCCTCTTTGTGACCGAGGCACCAAATGGTGCCTCGGCCTAGGCCGAGGCACTGTTTGGTCTTGTCTATGGTAGTTTTCTGATGTTGTTTTCTTCCGGTCGCGTCGCGATCGTGTCGAGTCCGCGTCTGATTGATTTTCTCATTGACTTGGAGCTCGATCGGTTCAGTCCCGTCAGCGCTTGAGTCTGATTGATTGTTCCGTCAATTCCGGAGTGCGGTTGGTGCATTTTTGTTGATGTTTGAGTCCGGTTAATTCCGTCTCATCGACGTTCGAGTCCAGTTGACTCGCCTTGTCAAAACACGCTGATTTGAAGCTTCGTCGTTGGACTTATTCTATGATTCATCGCTTCACTGACTTGTACGCCTTGCCGATTCGCTTCATGTGCTCATTGATTCACTTTGTGCATTTTGCGGCATGCTTACATCATCAGCGGTTCTTGGTCGTATCGTCGAATGGGTTGTCGATTGTCAACCTACCGTCACGAGTCACATTCAGGTACTTACAGGCATTTTTCAACGCCTACAGATACCCCCTCCAAAATGTTTCAGTCTCGATCTTTTATAGAAGAGCCTGAAATACTTTAGATATGATAAGTCCACACCTTCTGTCGGTGTAACAGGACCTGAAAATAGCTTCGGCCTTCGATCTCTCCAATCCTTTCAGATTCTCTAGTGCTTTGTAGAATAGCTGAAGGTATCACGGTGCTGCGTTTTTTGTCTGACCATTGTCGGGATCTTGACTTGAAGCCGATAGGTGAATTTTTCGCTCTGAGATTAGCTATAGAATTCGACTCCTCCAATCATTTCAGATTCTCCAGTACCTTGTAGGATAACTGAAGGCATCACAGTGCTGCATTTTTTTGTCTGACCGTTGTCAAAATCTTGAACTGAAGCTGATTGAGTTCATTTGTTTCTGACTCATATCGGTGAGTTGACGTTCAACTAACCATCAAACTTTTTCCGAGACTCCACTATTGATCAGGGAATTCTTCGTTGCGATGCATTGATTGATGTCAAAATATGTGCAGAATCTAGCCTTCGATCGGCGTTCGCGACACGTTGACTGGCGTCAAAAATTCTGTTCAGATCTAACCATTGATCGGCGAATTCTTTGGTGGCGATGCGTTGACCGGCGTTAACACAGTTTATACTCATACGTTTACTAGAGTTTCGGAGATTAGTTTATCCTCATATTCAAGTTATCCTTAAGAATATTTTATAAAAATAATCTCCGGGAACTTCTCAACAAAATAGGAAACAATTTATACTCGTATACCTTTTTTAGAGTAGGCCGAGTTATCCTTAAAATAAAAATATTTTTCAAGAACTTCTTGGCCAAAATAGGAAATAGTTTATACTCGTGTACCTTGTTGGAGTAGGGCGAGTTATCCTTAAAATAAAAATATTTTCTAGGAACTTCTCGACCGAAATAGAAAATAGTTTATACTCGTGTGCCTTGTTGGAGTATTCTAATGTCCAAACACATTGAGCCGGATGAAAATTGACCCTTAATGGGTGTTTATCCCTACTGAATAAATCTCCAGGGCCTCTATGAGTGTGTGGGAGAGAGAATGAATCAATTGGGGGCTAATTTGGGGTTGGTCCGATGGCGCCTTGGTCTGCTTGTGGACACCCCCATGGACGATTTGATACATGGTACGCCCCAAAATGACTGTCTTCCTGGTGACGTGTTGCCTGAGCCCACCATTCCTGAAGATATCGAGATTTGCTCCTCTCCTCTGAAGGTATGGCTTTCTCCCTCTCGTTAATTGTAGGGCTTCAATTTGATGAATTTTTTATCGTTGGCAGGGGCTCCCATCGAGACTCATTTCTTGGTTCCTCATTCTCATGTTCCTCCTAGCCATGCCGTGAGACCATCTTGAAGTAGTCGGTGCGTCAACGGCAGTTACTCCTCCCGATAGCCCCTCCAAGCCATGAAGCTGCTCCTGCTGATCGAGTGGAGTCCCACCTGGAAGCATGGCACGGTGCTCAAGCGGGATTGGGTGGACCGTGTTGAAACGGTACTTGCTGAGAAGTCAGCATCTCTAATCGACATCCACTCTCATCTTGCTTCAAGTGTGGCTAAGATGGTACAGCTCAGGTGAGAACTCTAGGTGGAGGGAGAAAATTTCCGCGTCGCAGAGCTGACAAGGGTCCACGCCGAAGAAGCTCCAACTGTAATGTCTGACAAACCAAGGCTTGCTGAAGTCTGCGAAGATTCTGAACGCTAACGAGGACTCCTTCAGGGCTGAACTGCACGAGGATTTCTAACAGATCTCTTGTCAATAAATTTCCCTCTGTTTATCATTTATTATGATTCTTTTATTTCGCTCGAAATAATTAACCATAACACTTATAGGATCTTTGGTAAACCCTCAGCCATCAACGGATTTAATGAGCCTTTACTGATTACCGTTTAAATCGGGTTAGTATGCAGATTATTTAAACCTGTTCTGCACGTAACGTTGTGCTAGAAGAATGAAACTCTCTTAGACTTGGTGCTATGATGTTGAATACATAGGCTTGGTACTCTTTTACGGGTAAGAGACTACACGGCAACGCGTGTTAGGTGTTGGTTTCAGGGTTATTGGCCAACCCCCAGCCATTAACGGATTTGGTGTGCCTTTACCGATTACCGTTTGAATTGGGCTAGCATGCGGATTATCTAAACCTGTTTTGCACGTGACGTTGTGCTAAAAGAATGAGACTCTTTTAGACTCCATGTTATGATGCCGAATACGTAGACTTGGTACTCTTTTACGGGCAAGAGACTACCCGGCAACGCGTGTTATGCGTAGACTTATTCCTTCTTAAGCTTTAGGATAAAATACTCTAGAATCGAATTCAGGTATCTTCTTCAATTAGAAAAAGACTAAACCGGTAATGTGTGTGAGGCGTTGGCTTATCCCTTCTTATGATTTAGGATAAAATTCCTCACGCGTGTAAGGTATAGATTTTGGTGTCATTAATGACGACCCACCACACTTTCAAATATGTCAGTGTTATTCTTTTTACGGCTAAGAATTAACCGGCAATACGTATGAGACGTTGACTCTATCCCTTTTTAGGCTTTAGGATAAAATTCTCTAGAATCTAACTCTGGTGTCTTCTTTAATCGAAAAAAAGACTAAACCGGTAACGCATGTAAGATGTTGACTTTATCTCTTCTTAGGATTTAGGATAAAATTCCCCACGCGTATAAGACGTTGATTTTGGTGTCATTAATGATGACCCGCCACACTTTTAAATATGTCGGTGTTATTCTTTTTACGGCTAAGAATTAACCGGTAATGCGTATGAGACGTTGACTCTATCCCTTCTTAGACTTCGGGATAAAATTCTCCAGAATCGAACTCAGGTGTCTTCTTCAATCGGAAAAAGACTAAACCGGCAACGATTGTGAGGCGTTGACTTATCCCTACTTAGGATTTGGGATCAAATTCTCCAAGATGAATCTTAGATTGAAGGATTTAGAAAATATCGATATGGAAATGAAGAATTTTATATTCTGTTTCCCGATGATGGGGAGGAAGGATTTTTTGTCCTGTCTCTGAATGAAGATAAGCTTGAAACAAGGGAAGGAAGATCTTGTCTCCTATTACTTGCTCGTAGAGAGGAAGGAGGATCTTGTCTCCTATCTCCAGGTATGGATTGGATTCAAAACAAGAGAGGAAGGTTTTGTATCCTATCTCTTGTCAGTGGAGGGGAAGGATTTTTTGTCCTATCTCTAGAAGCTCACAAACTCGAAACAAGAGAGGAAGGTTTTGTATCCTATCTCTTGCTAGTGGAGAGGAAGGAGGATCTTGCCTCCTATCTCCGGGTAAGGGACAAATTCGAAACAAGAGAGGAAGGTTTTGTATCCTATCTCTTGCCAGTGGAGATGACGGTTTTGTATCCTATCTCTGGAAGCTCACGAATTCGAAATAAGAGAGAAAGGTCTTGTATCCTATCTCTTACTGGTGGAGAGGATGGAGGATCTTGTCTCCTGTCTCTGGGTCCCAGAAAGGAAGCATTTTTGCCCTGTCTCCAGTGTGAAAGAAACTAAAAGTGGGATCTTCACTTTGAGAATCTTGAGAGGTGAAACTAAGAGTGGGATCTCCACTTTGAGAATCAAAAAGATTTAGGTGACCTTCAGTCGGAAAACCTGATTTAAAAATCCCGGCGCATACCTTCAGTCGGCGCTACCTGGGAGAAGGGTGAAACCAAGAGTGGGGTATCCACTATGAGAATAAGAAAGATTCAGGCAACCTTCAGTCAGAAAACCTGATCTGAAAATCTCGACGTGTACCTTCAGTCGGCGCTACCTGGGAGAGGGGTGGAACCAAGAGTGGGGTCTCTACTTTGAGGATCAGAAAGATTCAGGTAACCTTCAGTCGAAAAACCTGATCTGAAAATCACGACGCATACCTTCAATCAGCGCTACCTGGGAGAGGGGTGGAATCAATAGTGGAGTCTCTACTCTGAGAACTGAAAAGATTCAGGCAACCTTCAGACGGCAAACCTGATCTGAAAATTCCAGTGCATACCTTCAGTTGGCGCTACCTGTGAGAGGGGTGAAACCAAGAGTGGAGTTTCCACTCTGAGAATCGGAAAGATTCAGGCAACCTTCAGTCAGAAAACCTGATCTGAAAATTAGTTTCTCATTTTTCGAGAGAAATTCCAATTCAGCCCTACCCTTGGGGAGGCGTGACTGAAGGGGAAAGGACGGAACCCTTCCGTTTATCATGAAAGGGGTCCCACACTTAGAGAGAGAGAATTTTTTATTCTATCTCTAGCGTGAAGGAAATTTTGAGTGGACCTCTTGTTCATGGAAGGAATCAAGAGGGGATTTTGGTAGCTTGGACCAGAAAATTTTTCTAGACCCACCGTCAATGAGTTTGATCAGTGAGGGAATTTGTGGTGGAGGATAAATTCAGGGTTATCCTCGAAAAAAATAGGTAAAATATCCCACGAGGAACTTCTCGTTAAAACGGGTTATCCCGAATATACTAAGGATAGTATTTTTTCTAGAACTTCCCATTTATTGGCATTAATTGCATGTCACCATTTTGCGTAATGAGGCGATACGCACCGGTCGAATAGATTGTCTCTATTAGGAACGGTCCTTCCCATTTAGGTTCAAATTTACCTTTCTTCTTAGAGTCGAGGATTATTGGTCGTTGAGCAACAAGGACTAGATCTCCTTCCTTAAAACTCCTCTGTCGTACTTTCTTATTGAAAGCTCTTGACATCCTGGCTTGGTAGAACTCAATGCGTTGTTGAGCTTCCAGGCACTTTTCATCCAACATCACGAGTTTTTTGAGACGTTTCTGATGTTGTTCTTCAGTCGTGATCTTTGTTGCGAGGGCAATGCGAAGTGACGGGATCTGGACTTCTAGCTAGAAAACTGCTTCACACTCGTAGACCAGAGAGTACAGAGTAGCTCCGGTCGGTGTGCATACGGTGGTGCGATACACCCAGAGTGCTTTCCGAGTTTATCATCCCAATCTCGCTTGTTGGTCTGCATAAGCTTTGACAAATTCTTGATGATCGTCTTGTTGAATGCCTCGGCTAATCCGTTTGCAGCTGGATTATAAGCCGTAGACGAGATGTCTTGGATCTTGAATTTCTCGCAAAACCTGATGAAGGCATTACTGATGAATTAGGGACCGTTGTCATGCACGATCCGTCTTGGCACACCGTGTCAGTAAATGACATGATGTTTAATAAATTTGATGACGTTGCTTGTCTTCACCTCTTTAAGCGGGATTACTTCGGCCCACTTGGATAAGTAGTCGGTAATGGCAAGGATGTAGCCGAAGGATGTAACTGCTCTGGAGGCTGATGCATATAATTCGCATGAATATGACACACGTGGCACTTTCGAGCATACTCGATTGCATCGTTGACCATTGTTTGCCAGAAGTGCCCCATTCTCCTGATATGGTCATACAGTTTGGAACCAGGCTGGTGTGTGCCACATTCACCTCCATGTGCTTTCCAAAGGACCTCTTCCACCTCTTTGTTTGAAAGGCATTGGAGCAACAGGCCATCGTACCCACGACGGTATAACATCTGGGTCCATGTATCATAGAAGAACCTTGGGGCTCTTCGTCGGATTGATTCTCCCTCCTTCGCGTCCTCTGGCAGAATATCATGTAGGACATAGTCGATTATGGGGAAATGCCAATCTCGGGGCTTGAATTTGGCTCGGCTTGCGTATACCTCTTTGGTAACCACCCCTTTATTTTCCTCCTCGTTGCCATCTTCATTATACATTGGTACGAACAGCTAGTGGGTCCGGACAGTGACTAACTACTCGGTCTCGGGAGGTTGTGCTAATGATACTGCTAATGCCGCTCTGCATATGCGTTCTGGAGGTCCGAGATGTACTCAATGAAAAATTCTTCAAATGAGTCCACCGTCTCGATAGCCGCCTAGTGATATGGAATCAGATCGGAATTTCTGACTTCATAGTCCCCACGGACCTGTCTAACTATGAGTTGCAAGTCGCCATAGGCCTCGAGATATTTGACCCCCAGCTCTTTGGCGAAACTGAGTCCAATAAGCAATGCGTTGTATTAGCCACATTATTGGAGCGCGGCTCAGTTAATGAATAAGCTCGTGGCATCACATGTTTCTCTGGGAAAACCAAGACAACTTCGAAAGAAATCTTAGAACATCCTAGGGCACTTACCATTCCGGTTACAAAGACTTTTATTTAGATAATTTTGGGGTAATGACTCGATCAAGGCCTAGATTTTATCCTTAAGATCGTAGCACGACTTCATTGGGTGGTGCACCGCTCTGTGGTACGCACAGTATTTCGAATCATTGGTCCTCTCTGCTTCCTCTTGATTTTGGATCAAAGGCAGCTTGATCTTGTTATTCTTCAGAAGGTATTTGAAAATACCGAGAACCTCGTCTTCCACAAAAGAATAGACTTTGGAGAATCTTGGTTCTGAAGGCTTCTGCTTCTGCGGCCGTTGCGGCGCTCGCTATTGGACGGTTTGGCTTGTGTCCATAGCTTTCGCCTGCCCTTTCCCTTTGTCGCGTGGGGCGAAATTCTGTTTGTGCACATATACTGCTTGCTGGCCTCTTTCTGCCCTTTTCCTCTTAAGGAATCGCTCGACTTGCTCCCCGCGCACTTTCAGATCCTTCCAAGTCTTGGACGGTGCTGTTCCCATTGCTTCGAGAACATCCATTGAAAGCTTGTTGTGGCAGGTTTGGAGGATGAACTCCTCAATTTTCGGGTGCTGACAATTCATCGCCTTATTACGAAACTGCTTGACGAAGTTGTCCAGAGTCTCTTCGTCTTTCTGCTTTTCATCTAACAACATTCTGATAGATATCTTGGTGTCGTCATCGAAGAAGTTTGCAAGGAACATGGACTCCATGTCGTTCTAGCTGGTAACGCTCCCTGGTTTGAGATGGTGGTACCAATCGAAGGCAGCTCCTCGAAGGGTGCCAACGAATGACCGAACTATCAAGAACTCATTTCCAGAAATAACCCCCAAGTGGGACTTGAAATATATTAGGTGCTGGGTGGGGGACCCCTTTCTATCGAACGGTGTGAAGTTAATCAGACTAAACTTCGACGGATATGGGATCGACTCCCACTCCCTTGGGTAAGGACATGGTATGCTCGTTTTCTTCACCTCTTGAGTGGAGATCAAAGTGTTGATCTTACTCTCAAGATCCATTACCTTCTCATTTTCCGGAACGGTGATATTGCCAATGGTATTCTCCTGGCCACCCCCAGCATTTTGTTCTTCAGGGGGATGTTCAGGGCCATGGTCTTCTTGCCTGTTTGTGTCGCTGTCAACTTGATTGACATTATTGCGATGACTGGTCTCTCCCTTGCGGTTCATTAGTTCTTAGATCTATTGGTCATGCATTTCTCGCATCTACTGCATGGCCATCTCTATTTTGAACTTGAAGTTCTCTTTCTATTTGGCCATCGCTTCTTCGAGCATTTTGGCCACTTATTCGGCACTGATCATTAACACTTCACAAGGTTGTCCCCCGTTGGAAACTGTGTTGCCGGAAGCCATCCCGGAGCTAGCATCCGACACTTCGTTATCTAACGGTAACCCCTTTAGGATCTTGTCATAATTGGAACGTCAAATTGTGCCGGTGTGCAACTGAGTTATCCGGTCGGATTTTCGGGGACTGTCACTAGTCGACGTCCCTCTGCCTGTCATGTTCTTGGTGACTCTCGACAATTCATTGCTTTGAGACCCTAACCGTTTCCTACAAAAGCGTCTTGATCTGGGTTTTGGCAGTCTGACACCAAGTCTGTCGAAGACTGACACCCTTTCTGGAGTTGCTTTATTGCAGCTACACTCCGATAGCACTGCCCTGATCAGCCTGGAACAGGGGCAACGTGCAGACTTCTCAGGGGAACTCCTCTTTCAAGATTTGCTCGTACCCCCAGCATGATAGTGCAACTCGTCGGCATGAATGCCAGAGCAACCCATCGTGTGTTAGCACGATTTCTCAGGTATGATGTCTTCATCATCAGATGAAAACATCTCCTTCTGAGAATGAACTGCCTTATCAAAGCTAGCAAAAGTGACTCGCCTCGATGTTTGCCTGTGGGGGCATGAAGTCTCGGCGGACTCTTGCACTTCAATTTGTAGTCTGTGCAGCTACGAGGGTCCTCTGGTCCTTGTTGAGGTGGGTGTGACCTCCTGCATTAGGAGTGACCCGTGATTTCCTCAACAGACCTAATCGGTCTTTGATCAGAATTTTACCTCGATCATCTTGTAACTGGCCGTGGCACTCTGTGATTGTTGGCTTGCTGGCTGCAGCCGGAACCAGCCTCGCCAGAATTTTGGATATGGACGCTGGAGATGGCCTCGGCACCGGGGGAATTTGAGTTGGAGCGGCGATGAACTTTAGCTTCGACGCCGGGGCAACTGGAGTTAGAGCGCCAGCAGACTTTAGCTTTGGTGCCTTGATTGCCGTAGTTGGAGTGCCGGCAGACTTGGGCCTCCAAACTTGTCAGATTGTTGGTGGCTTCGTGGCCACCTCCTCCTTCTTTAGTTTGTGGGCTTGTTACATCAAAGTCCGTGCCTGCGCAAGGAGTGTGTGGTGCTTCCGGATACGCTCCTGAAGAGTTGAACAGTTCCATTTGACTTGGACGAATTCATTTGCTGATGGCTTGGATGGGCCACCGATCATCTGAGGCTGAAGCCTCTGCTGTAACCTGGATCTTAGATCCGCCTCATAGCGGATCCCATCCGTTGATTGCATGGCCTTCGCGAATCTTTGCGCCATACCTTGTCGTCGTCGCTGTCGTGCTCGCTTGGAGAGTACGGTCACACCATCAGTGGTCATCTCAGGCACCAGGGGAACTTGGGCTGTGGGCGCCGAGGTGGTTTTACCGCTACCTGCAACTTTGGCGGCAGTGGAGTTGGAATCGTCCTCCTGGGACTCAACGTCTGAGGCCCACCAGGTTTTCCTTGCAGCGGAGACCCTTCTGGACTTGCGGGGAGAGGCAAATCTAGATGAGGAGGGGAGATACTCCTCGAACTTCTGTTGGTCAAACTCGTATTCGATCTCCTCCTCGACTGAGATCTGGATCTGTGGTTGTGACATGACGATCTCAGATCTATGATTGTTGGCTCCCACTGTGGTCGCCAGCTTGTTCGTGGGGAAAGTTGTGGTGATTGTCATTGCAGTGAATTCATTACAAACTTCGATCGCTTACAATGAAATTCAGAAAAAAAATTGCCTTTTTATAAGGGTTACAATGAAAATCACAAAAAGATTACAACTTTATCTCCGTTAATGAACAAATGCAGGATCCGTTTATCAGATCCTCGCTTGTGTGGGATCTTGGCCTGTACCGGGGACTCTGTTCTGTCCGTGGACCACTGCGTGATCAGATCTAGGTACTAGATCTACAAATCTGCGGTGATTATTTCATGAAGAAAATAATCGCCGATGGGGATCAACTCATAAAGGAGATGATCGCCAGAGTGGGTGAAATTGACAAAGCAAAGTCATGCACAAATCCTGAGATTAAGACAAAGCTTAATCTAGAGGGTAAGATCATAGATCTGACCTGGATCCGCCTTGATTCTCCTCCTTGCCGTGTGGATCTAAGGTGGGAAGCATCGTTCGCTCACATGACATCTAGATCTGGCTTCTCTTCTTTACGAATGCTCGGATCTGTGCACGAGAGCTCTCACAAGTCCTAGCCTCAGGTAAAAAAATTTCCAACCCCCCAAGAATGAGACGCCCCTCTCCTATTTATAGGGGGCTCAAGCCTCTCTGTGACCGAGGCACCAAATGGTGCCTCGGCCTGGGTCGAGGCACTATTTGGTCTTGTCTCCGGTGGTTTTCTGACGTTGTTTTCTTCCGATCGCGTCGCGATCGTGTCGAGTCCACGTCTAATTGATTTTCTCATTGATTTGGTGCTCGATCGATTCAGTCCCGTCAACACTTGAGTCCAGTTGATTGTTCTGTCGATTCTGGAGTGTGGTCGTTGCAGTTCCGTCGACGTTTGAGTCTGGTTAATTCTGTCTCGTTGACGTTCGAGTCTGGTTGACTATCCTTGTCAAAACTTGCTGATCTGAAGCTTCGTCGTTAGAATTATTCCATGATTCGTCGCTTCACTGACTTGTACGCCTTGCCAATCTGCTTCATGCGCTCATCGACTCACTTTGTGTGTTTTGCAGCGTGCTTACGTCATCAGCAGTTCTTGGTCGCATCGTCGAATGGGTCGTCGATTGTCAACCCACCGTCACGAGTCATATTCAGGTACTTACAGGCATTTTTCAATGCCTACAACGATAACTACATGTGAGGTCCTAGTCCTCCATATTGACTTCATTATATGAACAGTCCATAACTTGACACAAATTTGATGTAGAAGGCACAACAAAAAGACAAGGAGGTCCTTCATTAATTAGAACGAGGTGCTCCTCTACACTAGGAAAAAGTGTCATAGTCATTTGCTTGATTCCTCATGTCTATCATAGCTCATCTTCATCATTTTAACCTAATGTGATCAAGAAATTCTAGTATTTATACGAAATGAGCTTCATTAATCCACACATTGAAGGACTCAGCAAGGTTAGATGTTAGCCAACCATATTTGCAAATAGTAGACATCATTTTTAGAGCATAGCATATCGCTCAATTATACAAATATTCTAATATTGTGTTGAAATATTCAAGTAATGTGATTAAAAGTACTCCATTATAAATAAAAACAAAATAATCTATTTTAATAATAGTTAGTTATACATTACCTCTTTCAAGAAAGACCAATTAGCCCAATTTTCTAGGCTCATCCTGAACATTTTATTGTAAGCGATTTTTTATTTTTTTTCTGTAGCTCATTGCATTCAATATGACAAGCTTGCAACATGTATGCATAAGCGGCTTTCTTCATAATTTGCATGCATTTTTCCCTTAGAGGTGCCACAAGCCCATTTTTTGAAAGGCTATTCTTGAAATTAGCCTTCAAATAATAGATGCCATATGAATGATATGACCAAAGAAAATAATTCTTAACATAGTTCTGAAGGCCTTTGTCACGATCAGAGATAATAACCAACTCGTCCTCAGGAGTGGATCCTTTGTGTTAAATAGGATGTCTCATATACATTCCAAAAACCACTCCCAATTGCTTTCATTCTCAGTCCTACAAATGCAAATAGCTACTGGAAATGCCCTTCCATCTTCATTAAGAGCAGTAGTAGCAAGAAGAATACCTCTATACCTTTCCAAAAGGTTTGTACCATCCAAGAATAAAATAGGTCTGCGTCCATCCACAACAGCCTTCCAACAAGTGTAGTACAAGACGAATAGCCTAGTAAACCTTCCATCCTCATGCTTCAACTGAAAGGCTGGTCCCAGGTACGTTTCCATGACTTCCTTATTGTACCATCTAAGTAGGTTGTACAAGTGTTGTGCCAATCCATATAAATATTATTGGGCAAGCTCCCTCCCTGCCAAAATTCTATGATATGGGATTTTTACGCAAAGTTTTTTGTGAAGCTTCTTTTTTAGATCAATTGTGTGGTAGGTGGGTAGATCTTTCAATATTGTTTTCACTTGATTAGCTGCCCACTTTCAAGATGATCGGGGATGATCCTTCTCTCCTATGCCACCATCCAGGCAACTATGTGCACAACTAATTTTTTAACATAGAATCATCCGCTATATACTCATCTAATACAATGAACCCATCATTCATAATGTAGAGCCTTGCAACTTGCACTCACTTTGCTAGGTTCATTCTTTGAGAATCTATAGTCAAAACCTAGTACGATGGAATAATATATTAAGCTCTGACTCAAGTGTTCAATGTTATTTAATTCTTGACCAACACTTCTAATAACATAATACCATGAGATAGGAATCTGTCGACTTGAATTTTCATGTTTTCGGACAAAAAGACTAACAAGACTAAGACAATGAAACAGGTGTCCTCTTTTACTGATCTCTCCAAAGGAAAATAACAAATAAAAAATGATTAGTTACACTAGAGATTCTAGGAAGATGTGTTAGTAGAGACTAGGTGTTTGGTGTAAAAAAAGGAACCTCTTTCTTCTTTATTTGTAGTGTTGATTGTGTACAAATCAAGAATTAGCCTTTCTTACAACAGA
>JBAKGM010000365.1:33766622-33776943 GCA_037177215.1 Asparagus racemosus | reverse complement strand
CTGAGAGTTCCGCAGGGGGAGATGAGTGGAAGTCCACTCATATGTTGGTGTATATCTGGCTTCTCAATTCTATAGTCTAGCCAATTGCAGCCACGGTAGATGGCTTTGAGAAGGTGCAGGATGTTTGGGAGAAGCAGAGGAGGACCTGTGATGGGGGTAGGGAATAACCTGAGGGTATTCCAGATCGAAAAGGAGATCAGCGCTACAGTCCAGGGAGAGAGGACTGTACATGAGTATGCCACGGAGCTGGAGTGCTTGTGGCTGGATCACGATCACTTCTTGCTCCTAGCAAGCTGCAAGGATCCTAAGTGTAAGGAGCACGAGGTCTCTTTGTAGAAGAGGACCATGGTATTCCTCTGAGGCTTGGCTCCATCATTTGAGCAGAGGACCGTGATCCTACTAGCCCAAACGAAGATTCCATCTCTAGAGGAGGCAGTCTCGGCCATGATACGAGAGGAGAGTCGTATCAGGCTACAGGCTGGGATAGGTGGAGTTTCAGGGGAGAAGTCAGTAATGGTGGTATCAAACTTAGGTAACACTGGATTCAAAGGGGAGACTAGGCAGTGCTTCAACTGCGGAGAGATAGGGTATCTGAGACAGATGTGCTCTAAGCCACCTAAGGAGAGGGACTAGGGTGGACGTGGACAGGCTCGAGGCCGTGGCCGTGGAAGCCGGCGAGGTGGAAGAGGAGGCCATCGAGCAAAGATGTCAGTGGCAGAGGGGAAGGAAGAAGCTGAGATGACTTTTACTGAGAATGATGGAGCTCTCTTGGCGGTACTAAGAAGAAAACAGAGAGCAGTGGGCGACGTGTCCGAGGATGCATCTACTACTTTCTCTGGAGGATTCTATACCAGTTACGCTCTTCGCGCCCATCCAAACAAAGGTATAGATAACATACATGCCCTTGCATCCATAGCTACCACTAGATCCACAGACTGGATAATGGATTGTGGAGGATCCCAACATGTAACTGGCAATGCCAGTGAGTTCTCATTTTATACTCACTTGGCAGAGACAGAGAGTATCCAGATTGTGGATGGTACAACAGAGGCTGTGGTCGGTAATGGCACTGTTAATTGTACAGATTCTGTAACACTATTTAATGTTTTGCCTACTCCTTCATTTCCTATTAGCCTGTTATCCATGAGTGCCATTATGCTTCAACTGAAATGTGTTGTTTCTTTCAATATTCCTAAGGTGACCTTTCAGGAGAAGGGGATAGGGGAAAACTTAAGACTGGCACATGGCGTAGCGGGCTATGGTACCTGGACTGTGAAGGGATAGACTCGACGCTGACATCTATGGTTGAGAGGACGGGAGCAGGAGGAACTGAGTTATGCGCAGAGGATGAGTTGATGCTACATCATCAACAGATAGGACACTCTTCATTTATTACTCTGGGTAAAATGTATCCAAATTTTTTTTAGAAAGCAAATTAACAGAAGATTTAGTGTGATGCTTGTGAGTTTAGAAAGCTTACTAGAAGCTCTTATGTTAGTACGGATAATAAGAGTTCCTGTAGTTTTGAGGTGATACATTCTGGCGTATGGGGACCTTGTCCAATAAATTCTATAAATGGATGCAAGTATTTTTTTTACATTTATTGATTATTTTTCTAGAGTCACTCGGGTGTACCTGATGAAAAATAAGAATGATATAGTTGGTTGTTTCAAAGACTTTCATAGGTATGTCCAGACTCAGTATGGTGCAGTGGTAAAAGTGTTGAGGTCAGATAATGGGACAGAGTACACCAACAAAATATTTAGACAGTATCTATCAGGTTAAGGGATACAACACCAAACTACATGCACATATACCCCAGCTCAGAATGGAGTAGTAGAGAGGAAGAATAGACATCTCCTAGAAGTTACTAGGAGTATGATGATGGCAATAAATGTCCCAAAGACGTTGTGGGGATAAACAGTTTTAACGGCTGCTCATTTAATCAATAGGATGCCTTCGAGTGTATTGAAATGGAAGTCTCTACGTGAGACACTGAAGGAGACAACGGGGAGACTCTACCATTGAATGTGTTTGGCTGTGTGTGAAGGACAACAGACCATCTATTGGGAAACTGGACCGCAGGACTGTGAAGTGTATGTTCATGGGATACTCTAGCACACAGAAAGGGTATGTATGTTGGAGTCCAGTGGAAAAAAGCTGTTTGTCAGTATGGTTGTGCGGTTTCGAGAGCTCGAGCCATATTATACATTGGGGGTAACTTCACCCTTTGGAGACTCGCTTGATACTGGAGGTATGAGGCGAGAGGGGGAGAATGGTGAGAGCTCAAGGGGGTCAATCCCAATTTCGATCCCTTACTTATAGGAGCAGGAGGATGAAGACGAAGGGGAGGAGGAGGAGATAAGGGGTGGTAGGCCTACAGCTCAGGGGCAGTTGCCTACAGCTCAGGAGGAGTTGTGTACATACAAAAAGAGGGGGAAGTAGTTAGAGATGCCTACAGTGCCAGAGGTGCTTACAGTGTCAGTGCCCAGTCCCTCGGCTCGCTTTGCTCTAACTCTTGAGACACCTACACCATCCTCCACTTCAGGTGATATCATTCCTTCTACTCCTACCCCTCTACCTACATCACTGTCTGTAAGGAGGACTACTCGTAGTAATGTGGGTAATCCTCCTGATAGATATGGTTGGAATCTTGCTCAATTTGTTTCCTATTCTAACATATTCCCTTCACATGAAGCATTCATTGCATCATTAGATTTTGTTACGATACCTAACAACTGGTAGACTGCTTAGAAGGACCCAAAGTGGAAGGTAGCCATGCATGAGGAGCTGGGGGATCTCAAGAAGAACCACACATGGGAGTTGGTGACACTACTAGAAGGAAAAAGAGCAGTGGGATGCAAATGGGTGTTTACTGTGAAGTAGAATCCAGAAGGGCATGTTGAACACTACAAGGCACGACTGGTGGCAAAAGGGTACAGCTAGACATACGGCATTAATTACGATGAGACTTTTGCATTAGTGGCAAACATGAGCACTGTTCAGACACTGATCTCTCTAGAAGCAAATGGTGGATGGGAACTACACCAACTAGAGTTGAAGAATGCGTTTCTTCATGGGAATCTAGTGGAGGAAGTGTATATAGAGATACCATCAGGATTTAGCACAGGACAGATAGTGGGTAAGGTCTGCAGGCTGAAGAAGTATCTGTATGGGCTAAAACAGTCTCCTCGAGCATGGTTCGACATGTTCAGAAGGGCTATGGTTGGTATGGGATACAAACATATCAATGCCGACCATACTGTGTTCTTTCGAAGAAGTGGGGGCCACATCACTATGCTTGCAGTGTATATAGATGACATGATCATCCAGGAAATAATGAGAAAGAGATTGCCCAACTCAATGTGAGATTGAGCAAAGAATTTGAAGTAAAGGATCTGGGTTAGTTTCGATACTTTCTTAGAATAGAGATAGCTCATGGAGCGGAGGGGATTGTTCTCTCCCAGAGGAAGTATGCACTAGATCTTCTTGTAGAGACAGGGATGTTGGGGTGCAAACCTGGTACTACACCGATCGATCAGAGGTTCAAGCTGAGTGCTGAGGTAGGAGAACCAGTTAATCGTGAGAGATATCAGAGGCTGGTTGGTAGGTTGATCTACTTGAGTTACACATGTCCAGGCATTTCATTTGCGGTAAGCGTGGTGAGCCGCTACATACATGACCCGAGGAAGGGTCATATGGACACAGTATATCAGATCCTGAAGTAAGCTAAAGGGTGCCCCTGGCAAAGGGCTAATATTCAGGAGGAGTGGCCATGTGAACATTGATGGCTACTGTGACTCAGATTGGGCTAGCTGCGGAGATGATAGGAAGTCTACCTTAAAATACTGTATATTTGTAGGAGGTAACTTAGTTTCCTCAAAAAGAAAGAAGCAATCTGTGGTGGCAAGATCAACAACTGAAGTAGAGTATGGAGCAATAGCCGTGGGGATTGCGGAGTTGATGTGGCTGACAAGCATGTTAGTGGAGCTAAAGTTAGATCAAGGGGCCAAGATTAGGTTGTGCTGCGACAACAAGTCAGCTATCAGCATTGCCAACAAGCTAGTACAGCATGACAGAACTAAGCACATCGAGACTGACATGTTCTTCAACAAAGAGAAGCTGAACAGTGGGCTACTAGAGTTAAGCAATGTTCCGACTAAGGATCAGGCTGTAGACTGCTTGACTAAATGACTTAGCTCAGTAGACCTACCTAGATGGTGTAACAAGATGGGCTTAATAGATATCTTTCGCCCATCTTGAGGAGGAGTGTTGAGAGTTGTTTTTTTAGATTGTTTAGTCCCACATTGGTTAAGGACAAGCCTCTTTGTATTTGTGATATTATAAATAACATATAAGAGAGGGAACTATTTGATCCTCTCTGATTACTTCTTTCAACATCCTCACAAGCAAGTCCAAGCCATAAAGTAATGCACACTTGATAAACAAATGTGTAAATCGCATACTTGTATGTCTGAGATACAAAATACTAAAAACTCACTAGATGGTACTCAAAGATTAAGCTAATTTGCTTACAATATAATGATTAATTAATTGCCACTAATACAAAAGGCCCTATTAACAATGGTTCGAATTGTTTCAAATAGGCCTATTTGTAACGGTTAGAACCATTTCTAATACATTAGTAATAGTTCAAACCGTTGCAAATAGTCCGTTATTAATAAGGCCGTTGCAATTAGCTATTTGCAACGATTTATAACTGTTGCTATACTACACAACCGTTGCTATTAGAAATTTTTATATAAAAAAATAAACCACGTCATCAAATTTAATTGTTGTTAAAGTGTATTAACAACGAAAACAAC
This sequence comes from Asparagus racemosus, assembly GCA_037177215.1. Lineage (NCBI taxonomy): Eukaryota > Viridiplantae > Streptophyta > Magnoliopsida > Asparagales > Asparagaceae > Asparagus > Asparagus racemosus. Next base: position 33,772,117 of record JBAKGM010000365.1, on the reverse strand, counting down.
CGTAGCTAAACCATTGCTAAATATTTTAATAATTTCTTGTAAATTTTATATTCCGCATTGCTAATTGTCATAATATCTTGTATCATCACTGTGTTTTCAAAACAATTGCGTCACTGTAGAAAGATATGTTAATAGCTAAAATTGTTACAAAACTTATAACATCGACAAGCAACTGACATGTATTAAACAATTGATAAACAAATAGGTTCAGTGTACACTTCTAAATTCCACAAATTTAGCATTGCATCAATTTGGCATTTCTAATACAAGAACAAAGGGGAAAAAATTTCTCTCCTACTCAGCAACCTTATCCTTAGCCCATGTTTCGATCCTCAACTTTAGACGAACCAACATGAACATCCTGTAGTGAAAGTAATACCATTTAAAAACAGTTAAAATGCATATGTGATAAAACACAACTAAGTTGTTCACATTAAGTTTACATAATATCTTCAAACACTAATAATCATGTGCAAATTTAAAATGAAATAAATTATATACCTGGGCTATGCGACCACCATTTTTCTCCCTTCTTTTTTTCTCCCTGTTTCATCAAGCCCTTTTTCTGAAATTCAAAGAGATAACTAGCCGTCATCATTGCAAGAATGCTTCTCTCTTTTCTTTAAATAAAGACTTCACGACAAAATGGATTTTACTTACTTAGTTGTCTTTATCTCCTAGTGTAGGCTCAAATTCCTTGTCCTGGTAAAGAAGGCAACAGAGCACACACATGTTGTAGCATACGGGAGTAATCTCTAGACACATGCATTCTTATAAATATAACTAATTTTATACTACTTCACATCATACTCAAAAATCTGATCTGCACCACATAGAATTGCTTCAAGGGAAGCATCTTTGACACTAGTAGTGCCGATTACATCTATAGAAGGTATCATCTCTGTCCCGCTAACTGTATCAGTTCCATCTTCGCTAATTCTAAAGCTAGACTGAAATAAGAAAATGGACTGTAAACATCAGAATGTACTAAAATTACGTGAAGAGGTTTTAGTGACTCTAACAAGCTTTCTGCATCAATTTCTCCTTTCGCCGGAACTCTCTACTAGAGGAAACTTAAGAGAATAACTAAACAAATTAATATACAGAGTCAGTAACATCTCTACCTCTTCTCAATTTATATCAAAATACCCATCCACAGGAAAAACTGAACTCACCTTTTATGCTCAAGCATGAGGCAACCTTCTCTCAAGGGTCACAATGAAAATTTTGATATTAGGCAATCTCAGAGGCATGGGCACCAATGCATTTGGAGTAGATGGAGCTCCTGTCCATTTCTGCATGATAATATTGTATTAAAAGATATAATCATGAACCGCTCAGGACATACATATTTACTACATGTTTCTGATATTATCACTACGATATTCAAATCAAAATCCTCAATTTTTAGATTTGCAAGGAAATAATATGTCAGAATACTCAAGATAATTTTCATAAGATTGATGCCTCAACATATGACGTATCATTCATGAAGTATAGCCCCTGCATAAAACCAACAAACAAGTGAAAGCATCATAATTATTTAAATGCTAGTAACAAGCTGTAGGTCCTCATATTTCATTAATCACAAGATAGAATCCATTAAGTTTAAAAGATTTTCATAAGATTAAAGTTTCCTTCGTATAAACCAAATAAAAATAACATAATAGTAAACAAATTAAACTTAACATACATTGACATGGAATCTTGTGGATATATTATGCACAATGCACAAATCTAAAACCCAAAAATTGACAAACACAACAATTTTAGCTAGTTCATCAACTCTCTCTATTTACTTATAGAATATAGATAAACATTAGCACATATAAATTAAGAAAAGGAATGGATAGACTGCAGAAACCTTGCTTACATAGAGAGATCGAATCTGAGCGACTTCTCTTCCTCATGGAAATTCTCGCTATCTTCCTCATCAAAATTCTCTCACTTAGATGTCTGACAGACCTACAAATCCTAACCCAAAGATTTGGACTTTCTGATAAGTATGAAGCATTAAATTTTTAAGGGAAAGCATGAAAAGAAAAACAAAAATATTGATTAGGGTTTTATATTATACGATCAACATAAACAAATTAACAAAATTAGGATTTTTCTATAGAATGCTCTATCATGAAATCTCAAGCAAAGAGAGACTCTCAAATACCCCTAAATTACTCAACCTTAAAGAGATAGGAGGCGGAGATCTCATACCAATAGGAGGCTCAAGGGAGGTATCCATGGCCTCTCGATTCGTTGGTATCTTTAGCCTTCTTCTTGTTCTTTTGTTCTTTGAGAAGAGAAAGGGCAAGATGCGGTGGAGATTCTAGGGCTAGGGTTTGGGGCGTTAAAGAATGAGAGAGGACGAGGAAGGAGGAGTCCAATTTTTTAGATTTTCTAACTTCTCAGTGCGCCCAAATTTTTATTTCCCCCGTACTATTTCAAAACAGATTCGGTGTTTTTAATTAATTTTAATTTGCACATGAAAAGGTGAACCGTTTTTAATAGGAAGCTGGGATTAATTATTATCAGAACCATTGCTAATAGCCTTTATTAGCAACAGTTAATCAAAAACCGTTGCTAATAGGGGCTTTTGTAGTAGTGGGAATGGACGATTTATTAGATTTTTTTGGATTTTTCCAAGCGTGAAGAGATTTTCATAATTTTTTGAAGCCGAAGAGCACTTCTGTAGTATTCTTAAGTACAAGGGAAATGTTTTGGTTTTCAAGTGCAAGAGCACTTCCTTAGTTTATTCCAAGTGTGAGGGCATTCTGATAATATGACTCACAAACCAAAAGAGTAGTTTCTCTTTAATGTTTAGATAGATGAATATGTTAAAGAAGGGGAATCGGAGAAATGTCTTGTTGTCAATTTTAAAATGAACGCTTCATCGAACATGAAACATTAATATTATCAATGTAAATAGTTAAAATGCCAATGCAATTAAAACCCTACCAATGCAAAAATGCAATTATCAACTTAAAAGTATATCGGAGCGTTTATCGCATTCTATATACTTTTAGTTATTGTCTACCGTCGAGGTGGAACAATCCTAGCCTAGTTTGTTTTAAGGCAAACATTAGCTAACAAAAACCAGTTTAAATCCTAATCTTTGGAATCAATTTGGCAACTCCTCAAAATAAGACTTAAGTTTTGCCTAGCCCATTTTGGGAGAAAAGTGTTTGAGAAAACTGAATCAATATTAGTTCTTCTTTTTCTATGTAGAAAAATGGCCTCTAACAAAAATCTTTTGTTGATCAAATCGACTTGGTTTAAAATTGATTCGGTTTAGTATAAAACTAGACAAGGATGGATCTTGACCTAGTTTGTATAAGGAAGTCTACCTATAACTACTTGGCAACCTCTGAAATGGGAGTCTATCTAGAACTAATCTTGTTCACCTTTTTAGGGAGACATTGTTTGGAAAATAAAAGTGGGTGAAAACTTGACTAATTTTTTGTAGACCAAGAAATATCTCTAAAACTAGTTCTAGTTCGATCCATCTCTTCTTAGGATCAAAATAGAACCAGTTTAACTCTAAACTGAGTTAGAATCACTCCTAAACTTGTTTTGAAGAGTTCACCAAACTTACGATTATCGTTCATTATAAGATTAATTTTTGATTGGTTTTTATTCGCATCCACCAATTCAACTCAAGTTGAAAGCAAACCCACTGATTTTTACACGTCAGTGGAAACTGTATGTCTTCTACAGGGCATGGAGCAAGTATCAAATGGTCTGTGGTGCATGACATTAAATGTGCATCAAAAAATGTAACTCTTGGATTATTTGACTTTGAGATATGTACATGACTTTAATAGTTGATATTCCTTTAGACCGCATTTGGAAAGGGGTTAAGAGAGGGCTTAAGGAGGTATAACTCCTTCTTAACCATCCAAACGGGTTTATTTGGTCAAAGGGCTAACAAACCCTTTACAAGGGTTAAAGTTAGTTAACTCCGCATTTAGAGGGGTTAATTGTTAGAAATTTAGATCGTGTTGTGGATGAAAAGTAATGTTGTGGATGATAAGTAAACAGTAACAATGAAAAATAAGCACAATCACAAAACACCAATTTTAACATGGTTCAGCAAAATGCCGACGTCCACGGGGCACAGATCTCTAGTTCTTTCTTATAATCAAAAGAAAGAGTATAAGTACAATAGAGCCGAGAATAAAACAATAATGATTAGAAAGATAATACCCGAAATAGTGCTTTTTGCAAGACTGAGAGAAACACGATGAATCGTTCTATCATGAACATTACCGAACAATAGACTTTCTCACAACTCCTGCACAGAATGCAAAGTCGCACAGTCGGTCTCCAACTCTTGCTATCTTTCTCTTCAATTTCTTGCACTGTGTAATTCTAATAGCAAGACTCACTACTATTGTTGGGCGCAGAGTCACGCTCATACACCGCGGAAGCGACATCACCTGAGAGAAGGTCCTGATTATATTCACGAAAGAAATAATCGTTGATGGGGATTAGCTCACGAAGGAGATAATCGCTGGAGTGGGTGAAATCGACCATGCGAAGTCATGCACAGACTCTGAGATTAAGATCAAGCTTAATCTTGAGGGTGGATCTTATAGATCTGAGAACCTACAAACTATAGCCAATACACAATAAATAGCAAAGACACGAGATTTACATGGTTTGGCAAACTTGCCTACATCCACGAGAGGGGTGAGAGGAGATTCTACTATAAAGAAGAACACTGACGACTTATACAATCTAGAAGCTCGTCCCAAAATAAAGATTTGATTTTTGATGCAAAAGAAATTGACTTTTCTTTTGTAAAATCTCTCTCTAGCCGCCGCAAAAAAACCCCTATTTTTCTTCTATTTCTCTCTCCTTTTTCTCTCCTCTTTTTCTCCCCTCAAAAAACCCTAGGTTTGAATACATATTTATAGGGAAAGAAAATAAATAAGTAAATAAATAAAAGACCCTTTTTTCTATCATGTGTCGCGCACAAGGAACGAACACGAGGGTTCGTGCTTGTGACTTGCAGTCGAAACCCACGGGGGGTTTTTTTTGTTGTCGCGTGTGAGGTCCCACGTCGGTGGCCTCCACGTTCACAATTCTCCACCTCGTACATCATTTGATAAAACTCAAATTTTGGACGAACACTATGAGAGAGATCTCCATCAGCCAAACCAGGCCAATCCAGCTACACCATTATACCATGGTTGCCTACGTTCCCTCTGACAGGGATCAAACTAATCGTAGTTCTACAATTCTCTATATAATCTCCACCTCACCCCATCACCGCTCTGAAGGGCCATGCCCTCTTGGGCAGATCAACAAGGCTGATATGAAGCAAGTCCAAGCAATGCTTAAACTTACTACTTGTGACCACATTGGTTAACATTTGTGTAGGATTCTCATTAGTGTGCACCTTCATGAGAGTAACAACGCCTTCCTCTATAACATCTCGCACGAAATGAAACTTGACATCGATATGCTTGGTATGAGCATGATAAACTTGATTCTTC
>JBAKGM010000365.1:33750647-33760999 GCA_037177215.1 Asparagus racemosus | reverse complement strand
GGGGGGGGAGGAGAGAGAGAGAGAGAGATTCAATCAGCTGACTACAGACTTGAGCCCCACCACTATGAGAGTAGGACAGAGAGAGGGGAAAACATCCCCCACAAAGAAACAAAACCTCATAATTTCACTACTGGCAATAAATTTGCATGCATTTACACAGGGCCCTGGCCTCCAATACACGTGTGTTCTCTTCCTCTCTCTCTCTGGCTCTATCCACTTCCTCTACTACTAGATATATACATGTAGAATAACATTATTGTTCAATTTTATGAACTGTCATCTTATTTAGCAAAATGACATGTGTGGATAGCGGAATCAGTCTTACAAGTGGTCCATCTCTTGATCGCTCATTTAACAAAATTTATCTTATTGAAAATATTTCACATCCATTACATTGAGTGTGAGTTTGATTATAGTTAAGCAAGCAAAGAGAGAGAGAGAGAGAGAAAGAGATAGAGAGAGAGAGAGAGAGAGAGAGATGAGATGTAATCCAACATTGGAAGGAGAGCAAGTTGGATAGCTAGTTATATATTTGTACTCAATATCAGTTGGACTAAGTAGATTAGCCTAATCTCTCTCTGTTAGTGAGCTTTTCCTTCCCCAACAAATTTGTACCACTGCTCATGCTTCGATGGCCTTTATTGAACGCTTAGTTTGCTTCGAGATTTTATCGCATGACTTAGAACTCAAGGTTAACATGACATTTGGCGGTCACATAAATTATTCCATTACAGATTAGGGCTCCTTTTGGCGCGCGTGATATCACATTAGCCTCTAATGCGACTCTGTTAGTCTGCTAAGGGGTTGAAATGCTATCCCCATTAGCCATCTATGTTGGACTCGATCTGGACTCAACTGGACCTGAGCAAAGATGGGTATTTCTAGAACGTCCTGCATAGATTTCGTTTAAATGTGTGCTTGGTTAATAAAAAGGCATGCGATAAGATTTGGTCCTGAGTGGAAAAGAGAATAAGATGGATATATAGATGGTTAAGTATGTATTTATAACTCATATATGATTAATCTTTTTGAGTCAAATAGATCCAACTAGAATAGCGTAATTCATCTCAGTGAAGTGGAGGAAAGAACTGAAAACTATCCCAAATGCCGCACGCACATACAGCTACAGTAATACAATCCCTTCAGTTGTTGACGGCCAAATAAACTCTTGGTGTGTGCTACGATGCAACGTGTATTCGTCTCTTTTCGATCGATCACGACTGTCCGATCCGTGGACCGATATTCAACAATCAAATAGTTGGTTGATCACGACCGTTCATAATCTTAGTTCAAAGCTTATTAGACATTCAAATATTCAAACAAAAGGATGAAGTTTAGAATTAGAATTAGAATTAGCATTTTGCTTTATGGCCCACTCATTTTATTGTTTAGTGAAGGGTCACCTCCAATGGCTTGTGTAGGATGCCCATGATGATTCCGTTTGGATTTTAGTTTCATTTTTGACTATGACATTTGCAAACATACAACATTCAATCTTAGCTGTGATGTCGGCATAAAAGGCTTTACTTTAAAACTAAGTCCAAACAAAACAATTTAAATTAGGATTAAGGTTAGCGCTTGGCTCTTTTCTACTAGTGTATCCAGGATTTGATATGTTGGACATATATAAGCTCCTCTTTCTTCAAGCCGGTTGATGTCATCATTCTGTGTGTCTCATTTTGGCATTTATATTTACAATTATCCAATTGATCCTAGCAAAATATTGGAAAGATCTTGTTGGAAATGTCTTGAATCCTAATATGTTTGTCATTTTATTCAAATTTGTTTTCAATTTTCAACTGTTGACAGGCCTTTCTATAAATTAAAGAAGCTATATAGAGGGAGTCCAATGAGCAACCTTATTGAATGGGTATTTTAGGAATTTGTTTCAGAAAAATAATCTAGGTTTTCTAGCCGTCATTGATGATTTATATAGGCAAAAATATCAGAAAACCCCCTTAACTTTGGACGATTATTATACAACCCCCCATCAAACTATCAGAAAACTCCCCCTAAGTCTAAGGATTATTAGAAAACCTCCTTTTAACTTTAAGATTTTTACAAACTAAATTTTCACTGGTAAAAATATCCTCATGCATAACTTTACCCACCCATGTTGAAATATTACAATTAACATTATTTAGGAGACTCTCCTGATAAAATCTTGAAGTTAGAAACAATTTATAACCCTTAACTGATATTTTGAAAGTTTGGTGGTTATCTGATAATCACCCGAAGTTAAACGAGAGTTTTCTGATGTTTTGCCTATTTATAGATTAGCGTGTGGAGTTTGGAAATACAAAGATCTCCTCTAATTTTTTTTTTTTTTTTTTTTTTCATCTGATGTTTCTCTGAATAGCGAACCACTTTAATTTTTTACATTTATGATTATCAATTTTCCGTCATTTATTTAGATCTTTGTGATTTTTTACGAAATATATTATTATTTGTTTTCTTAGTGAAGGATGACGGAGACCATTTAATTATAAATCATACATGAATTTTATATGTGGAAAAAGACTTGGATGAATAATGTGATTGGACATTTTACCATGAATCATTCTAATTTAGTTCTTGACAAGAGTTTGAGAGTCAATTTCGGGCTATAAATTAAAAGGCAAATATTCAGTTTTCTTAAGATTAAGAGAATGATGGCAACCTAATACAACGAGATAAAGCAATCATACATGAATTGGAAATAATTGCAAGCATGAATTGCCATGTTAACGGAAAAGCACCCACTAGCGAAGCAGAACCATTTGAGCTATTTGCAGTGGCACGACATTGACTTGATATAAAGCGATCTTTTAAAAAAGTAAAGAGGAAGGGGGTGAAAATAAAAAACTAAACTCCTGAATACTATTTTATTATATATCATTCTTCTAAACTTTTTTTCATCGGAGTTGAACTTAAGATTTTGGGAGTCATATTGGAACCTCACAACTATCCTAGTTACCCACGGTTCCCCATTCTTTTGTGCTTTGTATTGTATTGATTCTTGTATAATGTTACTTCTATATTTGGAATGAAGTAAATGTGTGTGTTTCGGAATAAACTCAAAGATTTATACACTCTTCATCATCTGATTATATGATCTTCCTTTCGTTATATAAATTAGTAGTTTTTTTATTATTACCAGCTTCTCCTAATTAAGTAAGTATCACCCAATTCACCAAAGTTAAGGCCCTTTTATTCATATTTTCATCTCTATAATTGTTTTCACCATGCTGCTGTACACATACTCATGTGTCACCTTCAGTACTCTATTAAGATTAGTAGCCAAAAGATAGCTTTCATGAAGATTAAAATAGTGTAATGTAAGAGATTGCACATGTAATAAAAACAATACTTTGTTTATTGACGACTTTAATTAACATGCCCATGAAATCAACAAACACTTAAACGATCTAGCAGCTGTAGATGTCTAGGTATTTTGAAGGAGACATCAAATAAATTGACCAGCTTAAATTAAAAATTTATGAAGAAGGGTAAAGCATGAACAGAAGTCGAGATAAAGGCATAAAATAATAATAGCTGGAGGGATGACCATACACTTCCCTATCAAGAAATTTTAATAGAGTCAATCAACAAATTAAATGCACAAAAATTGAAAATAACTTATGTTTTATCTTCTAGACGAGGGCAGAGGCTAGTATAATGAGGAGAGGGCAAGAATTGAAAAAGAAAGCAAAAGCCCTTCTGTCGACTAAGAGTATAAAGAGTAAGGCATGCAGTTTGAGATTAATAAGTGCGCTGTGGTATCCTAAACTTTACATCTTTTTAACTCCGATCACTTCGGGAAAGGAAGGTAAGTGTAAATTAGAGGGGGGTAAGAAATGGTAATAAAAACTGCGAAAAAATATAGTAATTTGTTTGGGAGTTTACTAGGAGAAGGGAAGGCATTGATGTAAAATTACATAAATAATCTCACATGTTGTTAAAATGCTTTATTATTAGAGGATGAAACAGTCCTAACAAATTATTTATTGGATGTCAGTTCTCTTCTCCTTAGTTACCGCCTAAATTTAGAGGGGAAAGAAAAATCTATGCCTAAGGAGAACTTGTCTCCTTATCTCCTTAGCTACCCTTCACTCCCTCTCCTTACCCCACTCAAAAAAGCTCCCAAATAAGACTAATTATTACCTTACCTTCCCCTCTCCGTCATTGGACAGGGGATGGAGCAATTTTGAGCTGGTTTAAGGCCACAAATTAGCCTAACAAACCAGTTAAATCTTGGTCCACTTGTTGCCCAACTAGGCTAAGACTTAAGATTTTTTTTTTTTTACTAAACCTGTTTAAATGGAGTTGCGAAACAAACCCCTACCTTTTTGGGTAATAAAACTATGGGGGCAACAAAAGGACTTTCAATTACTCGAACTAATGTTTATCAAGCTACTACTGAATAACTTGTAAATAACATGTGTTTAATATGTAGTTTATGTCTATATACTAGTAATTAATGCAGTAATGAGTAATTTATTAGTTAGTGATCATTGGTTATGTTACACCTATGCAATTATTGATTAGACAACAAGTACAAATGCACATGTACAACCTATTGGCCTTCTACCTTAGATTAGGGGGCTATTGAAGCAAATGGAGGACAGGAAAGAGACAGAGGTAAAAGGGCCTCAAGGCCCTCAACCATGATTTCGAGAAGGAATTTGACACAAGCAGGATATTGCCAAATGAAATATTCTCATATTGTGTCCTACTAAAGGGCCCTCCACTTCGGCTTATGATGTAGGCATCTAATAGGGAACTTGGATATAATTTTTTTCCTCCGTGTATTTCATCACCCTGTCCTCTTCTTTCTCCTCAAGTCTTTGTCTCATCTCTAAGAAAAAATACCCTACGTAAATAGGCACTTTCATTGAAAATCATACAGGCACTAAGGAGAATACGATACGGGTCTTAGTATCAATTTAGGTTGATGATTGTATTGATTTACGTACCGGCTGCATTAGTTCAATATTTAGTATTTACAGATACTTTTATTGATATTAACAACGCGTAACATTCTTTTTCTACTTCGGATATAGCGTACAAATACATACACTTAAAGTACGTGTGTACAGTAGTGATCTTTTTGATAATATACACAAATGCACATATAAAACTAAACAGAGGATTTCAGGATTAGCATGATAGCAGAGCCGCTTCTAGATGACAGGTCTCTTCTTGGATCACACACAAGTTCATGTGCACCCATCACCCTCACTCGTGGTGGCGGATCATCTCACATGAAAGACAAATGAAATGGAACAAAAAGAGATAGGAGAAAGGAGAAGGCAAAGGGAGATGGAGGAAGAGAAAGTGGTAGCATGTCACACTGTGACGAAGAGTACGTAGTTGTAGGGATAAGAAGCGCAAAAAGCATCTCTATAAAAAGAAACTATCTAACACAACAAAGACAGATGGAGGTGCTTCCTCCTCTAGTGCCATGTCTCATATAGTTTAACTTTATGTGGTCTACCTAAGGTGTAGCTCTTTGCTCTATCGCTTCACTTTAGGCGAAAATTAATATTATTGACCCCCTCTTCTGACTCTGATAGTTTTTCCAGAGCCCTTAGGATTCATTGGGTTTGTAAAAGTTTCGCTTTCTTTGCATGAGAGTGATGAAGCGTTGCCTTCAACTTAGATATAAAACTCCCTAGTTTAGTTTATTTTCTACATTTACGCCATTTATTTTATGACTTACTACATTTACATCTTTCAATTTTTTTACATAGTCTTGTTTTTCTCCTCAAGAGATGCCCAACAATAACCTCCGGTGATCACCTTCTTGTTTGTATATCCGTAGGTTTGTGTATAATCCATTGGTCGTCTGATTTTGTTTTCATAGCTCTAAATATGATCATTTTTAGTGAAAGGGTTTAGATAAAACTCAGAGGCACCTAAAGGTGGTAGGAGGAGAGTGGATTCAAACTTTTTTCCTTCTTTCATTTTTTTTCCTTTCGGTCATCTAGGTCCATATTCCAAGTTGGTTCCTTGCATCACCATATAGCTTTTAGTGGGAGATGAACTCCCTTTTTGTAAAAGCCTCCAATATGAGACCACAAGTGAACAAGAAACAAGCCATGTGATGAAGCATCACTCTACCTATAAAATGGAAAAGTCAAGAATCAATGTTAGCTTTGGAATTGGGTCCTCTCCTTTTCTCATGAAAACTCCACCCACATGGAGATTGAGACTCTCACTATGCTTCTATAATAGCTTCTGAATCACTTCAAGAGGACACACAACAAACTATGGACCTACCAACCCGTCCCCTCCTTTTCTTTAGGGCAATCACAAGGTTCACAACACAACAAACTATGGCTTCAACTTTCTCCACTTCTTCCTTTTCGTTGCAACTAAAATTTGTGCACATCAAGGCTTTATGAGTTGAAATAGTTGCCCATGGACAAGCCACAAAATGCACCCTTATTCAGAACAACTAACGCTTGATTTGGTAGAGGGTGGAATACAGTGAAACGAAACGCAGAAGGAGAAGTTAGGGGGTCAGAAACAGTGAAATTATTCCTCATATGGTCACAATAACAATCCTTTCAAAGTAACCTAGGAGAGAGAGAGAAGAAACCTTAAGAGGTCATGTACCTCGCTCCGCTCCGCCTTCAACCAAACAAGAAGTCTAAAAGTAAATTTTGCTCTTCCATCCCATAACACTCAACTCCCTATTCTCTACTTTCCTCAATAGCCTTACCAAATCAAAAGACTAACGAAGAGTTAATTATGGCTTCTTGTGTTTGTACATGCGTGTATGATGATGGAGGAAAACTATCACATGATTTAGAAAAATGAGCAATCAAGAAAAAAAAAAAACAGCGGTAAAGTCAATATACTCTGAGATGATTAGAATAATGGATCTCACAACAAGTGTGAAACAACACATGCATCACTCATTAGATTAGCAGGGTGAGCACCGCCGCTAGCTCATCTCTGAATAGCTAAATCTAATGAAAACAAATATAAGATAATAACTAATTTTGGTAAATAAACTATCAAAAGATGGATAAGGGTTAAAATTCACCCTGCTAGTCATATCGAAGTTGATAATCTCACCGCTCTTATTTCTTAACAACTCATTTTATACTGTATATACTCGTCAAATCAAACAGATGCCTCAAATGGAAAGGCATGCAAAATAGACTCACAAAGATCATATGTATTCAAAGATAAAATTCCTGTAATGCAAGGTATCATTGATACAAACAGAACATTGAGACTACGTTAAGCACATAAAAACTTCGATGTATATCTTTCACTCTTCCAAAACTAAAAGAAACAGCAAGAAACATGAAATGATCCACACAGTTAAACTTCTGAACAATAAAGGAAACCCTACATAGTTTAAATCAAATCCACATCCAATGCAAAATGGGCAACCATTTTCCCCTTCTAAACTCAAACCACCTCATAATTGTCTGCTATCAGCTGTATCCTTTGAGCATACTTTGGAGGAGGACCACCTCTGATAGGTATGACATTTCCAACCTGCAACAAATTACAAATCTCATGTTAAATACATGGACATCTTCCCAAATCGCTATTTCCGCCTCTTTAATCTGCAGTTTTTAAACCCAAAAACAAATATTGAGAAAATCCACAGTCAAAGGAAGCCAATGGGGTATATATTGATGGTGAAAGCAAGCTAAAACAAGAACAATGAGTTACAAATTGCAGCAAAGACATCTTTCAAGGATTATTGACCGTGGAGAAGCTTGCAAATTGCATGTGATACTTTATATAATTGCATAAAGGGGGAAAAGTTCAAAAAAGTAAGAACTAACAAAGAAATCTTTACAGGGGAATAAATAATAAAGTTTACCAAATTTAATGGAATGAACCCTAATTAAATAGTGGTCCAATCACAAAACACAACATAAAAATATTAGATGGAAAAAATTAACTTTGTGGGTCTCAAAAAAGGTGATTGGAGAGATGGAACAGGATACGTTTTACAGTAAAAAAAAGACGGAAGAGATCCTAATTACTCCTACCGAAGGATATAAAGATTCTAAGAACGATTGCTACATTACAAGAATTACATTACCAAGGAATTACAGTGAATGCTATATGACAAATGCAATAAAAGCAGATAGTCAAGTGTGCAACCTTTACGTCACTGAAAGTGTTGGCAGCGGTAAACTTGATTGCAATGGGGAAGAATGAAGATGTATCAGCAGGAGGCACGACAAACTCCATGGATCCACTGTCAACAATGACAAGTTGAATCAATCATTAAAAAAATAAATATCTGAAAGAGCTCCCGTTACAGATTTATTCCTAGACATGATTATATTACCTCCGGTTAGTGTTATCAACGAGAAGAATTGACCATTCCAATGTCGAATTCCTTGCATCATACCTGAAATTGAGATATCAAAGGACAGAATCACTGATGAAAAACTGATATTATCTTAATATATCTGAATCTAAATGGCCACTGTTCTACGTTACAATCCTGGCCAAAGTAAATAATGTACTGAAGACTTCAGATATTAGACTCCAAACAGGATAAATACATTTTCCTCATCAGTTAAGAGAAATGGTGAAGAAATCATAAAAGTCCAAGGTAGTTAAAATATCAATTCTGGCTTTTTTCATTCTAAAGCAATCACATAACACATATGCACACTCCACTCACCTGGTGGAAGGCACGTCCAGTGCAAAATGGTTATGAAGAAGAAAACAAAGAATCAGAATTCAGAAGCTATATGCATTGCAAAAAGGAAACATCAACTTTACCTCCATTCCCCATCTATCTGCCTTACACTAGGTGGTTCTCGACTTGCAGGAAGAGGTATAGATATCAAAACATTTTGCAGGTCAAACGTCTCGAAAGCTTCATATTCAATATTAACAAAGGTCTCATTTCCAGAAACAGTGGGCCAGCAGTTAACTGCACATAGATACAATCAATCAGTAGGCAGTGCTGAAAATGTTAAAATGAACATTGTTTAAGATAAGATGACTTCAAAATATAAACCCACCAGTCAATGGCAAAGAGGCCTCATCCATGCCTTGGATTCTCCACTTGATCAGATTAACATCATTTTGACCAGTGGGGAAAGGCCTGTTTGGATCCTTCAGGCCTACTATATGATTGTTGTTGAACAACTCTTTGTTAATGTTAGGATGAGTCTTGAAGCTGAGACCAGGCATCTCTTGGTTTTCAATCTGAAAAATGCACGTCATATACAAATTACTCAATAATCCACATATAAATGAAATTTTCAAAACAAAAAGGAAAAATCTTCACAGAAGCAGCAAAGAGAACAACTCCCTCTACTATAAGAAAGCCTCCACCCCAAATTTTTGCAGACAGACATGAAATCTGAACTGCAAAAACCTACAATTTTTCAGACAACAAACTTTCTTTGTAGGTAATTAAAAGAAAATATGCAGAAATCTACAAGCTTTTCAACTGACAATAAATTTTCTTAATATGTAATGTAAAGAAAATGTATATAGGAACGGACATTATCATGTACTACTAGTTAGACTTAACTCCGACAAGATGATGCAAGGTGGCGACTTAGATTGTCACTGATTATCCATCATTGCTTATTGATTACAAAGAAAACCGTATTTCTTACTTCATGTGAAAATTGAATATTAACACTTAGAATAAACACATACAATAACACGACATTTTCAAAAAAATAAATAAAATAAATGATATTACAAAAGGATACAAAAGGATAACACTCCATGAAGTCAAACCTTAAAAAAACTAAATGCAGTGAAAGTAGCATTTTATGAGAGAAATGCAGTTACAAAGGAAGGCCTTTTTTATAATAGGTGTTTCTTAAAAACATGGGAATCAACATGTCAGTTAACCTGTCAAAGAAGAATGTATAAAATATATTTTCCACAATGGTGCTCCTTGAGAATGAAAAAAGCAAGCTCGCATAGGTTGTAAACAATAAAAAATAATTATCAAAAACCTTCCCAGATATACAACTGATAGCGAATAGAGAAAGAATGGACCTAAAATCATGATTTTCTTTGTAGTTATATTGGCGATGTAAATGCATCTAAGCATCTAAATTAATAAAATACACAGATGGGGAAAAACATCAAGGAGCAAAAACATTCTGATGTATTCTGCAATTCGGAAAAATGTGTATTTTCTCGAAATATTAATCAGTCAAAGGAATTTGTTTACTTTACACTAATGCCAGTTATCCAGGTAGAAGTTTTGTTTGATCTTCAGAAGTCACTAAAGTACGACAATGAAAAAGCATATTAATCTCACAGGAAGATATATGATACGTGTGTGTGTGTGTTTTGTGGGTTTTTTTTTTTTTTTTTTTTGTGGGGGGGGGGGGGGGGGGTTCTGAGGG
>JBAKGM010000365.1:33716809-33739651 GCA_037177215.1 Asparagus racemosus | reverse complement strand
CACTTAGCGTTCCAATAGAGTTTTTTTCAGCTCATGTTCGCTTTAATTTACCTTGTGAAGAGCAGCTTCCTGCTCTTTCTCATCATGTAGACACGAATAATCAGAATCTAATAACTTTTCTCCAGTACCCATGTCCACTGTACCTTTACTCTTTGATTCAGTGACCAGATTTGGAGCGTCTTGATTTTCATCCTCACATTTCAACTTCTGTTGTTTTTTATGCAGGTGATGGTGTCCGTGACCCAGGCCATGAGCTCCACCTTTAGAATTCTCTTCAACGTATCTGACAACCTTCTCAACAAGAAGAAAAAGTACAATTCCAGCTGTAGAATAAAAGCATAACAATAAAACAGTTGAGTACACTTTGTGTCAAGTGAAGCGCACTGCAAATGCTCCATATTACTCTCAGGACTCCAATAACCTAGAACTTATCAACCACAGCTTAGATCATTATTTTAACATGTGCAAATTAGCATAAACTCTCTAAAGAAGTTGCAGGCGCTTGAACACATAGACATCTTCAAGGAGAAGTCATTCAGAATACAATCCATGTGCACTAGGATGTAATCACTTATAGCTTAACAGAGAGCTAGCATGCACACAGGGTGAATGCAAATCCAAGCAAAGGGAGGCACTTGCAACCCTAGGAATATGAAAGTTACATTCTAAAACCAACTAAACTTATGATTTGCCCCCCAAGATTTATAAATACTTGCACACCAACCCTTACAAACTTGTAGCCCATTTTGAATTTTAGCCTATTTTAGTTAGGACTTAGGAATTCATCCCATTTGCTAAGAGCGTTGTTTTATAATATTATATTTTAATTTTTGGATAAATAGATACTTGTCCACCCTGTAAGAAAGAGTTTCTAGATCTGCCACTATATGCACACTTTGTAATAAAACGTGTGCTTGGGCATAATGGCATCAAGATAGAAATTATAGTTCAAGCAATATAAGAGAATTGACCACTTTAGAACTTCAAATTGCCATGAAGCATATATCTTCAGACATGTCTTTCATTTTCTCGATACATCTACCATAAAGATCAACACTTCAATTGCCCTGTGGTAAGTTCTACAATGTCTCAAAATAATTTATGAATTTTCATGATTATACGAATGGTTTAACTAAGTTAGAGAATCCAAATCAAAAACCAATTCCTGCATATAACCACAATCACATACATCAATGCCTCCCATGCAAGCCTAACAGAACCCGTTTACCAGCGATCAATGTATCACCCACTTAAAGTCAAGAATCAAATCTTAGTGGAATCGTGTTTCCATTCCGCAATTGTAAATGATTCGGTGCTCAACAATTGTTGCACACATAGCTAAAAACAATGCTTGTAAACTGCTTTAAGCCAAATATAATTTCAATATGTATATTAACAGAGTTACATCTATTAAATTGCTGTGAATTATTTGGCATTTCATACACTAAAGGCTTCTGAAAGTCATCAGTTCTCTAAGGTGAAATGTAGAATCTACAAGAATAGAGATTATTTGCAATCTAAGAGAACTGAAAAGAAAGGACTACATATGTCAAAATTGAGTGCATAAAAAATAACTTATACTCACACAAAATGGAGAGTCCAACAGAGAGGTCTTGTAAAGAATGAGAATGTGACTGTCCACCTCCATGTCCATGTTCATGTCCATGTCCATGATGATCGTCTGTAGTGCTGATGTGATGGTCATGTGAATGAGAATGTCCACCACCTTGAAGAATGGGAATGAAAATTTTCATGCAAAGCACAAATTTTGGAATTATTCAATAGCAGGATCAGCAGTTTTGCAAAGATAAAATCGGTTGCTTCCATTACGTCTACCCTCCTCTGCAAGAGTTCTTTTAAAAGTTAAATAGCACTGATGACTAGTGAAACAGAAACATCCCAGAAGAAATCAACATAATTAACTGTATGATGCTTGTGACAAACAAAGATTTGGTAAGAATAACACAATCAGATAAATCAGATCAGGCTAAGTGTCAGAATATAAAAATATAACCCTCAACCCTCATCATAACTTTAGAGTTTTGGTGTAATTGTTAGAAAGACTTAATTTAAGATGGTATTAGAGCAACTCAGGTTCGAATCTCACTAGCCAAGAATTTAATGCGGATTTTTTTAAAAATTGATACTGCTGCGTGAGTCCAGGGTTCAGCCCATTAAAAGGGCCCTCACCATAACTTTGGAGTTTTGGTCTAATGGTTAGAGAGACTTAATTTAAGACTAAGTGTTAATCAGTTTCCTTCTGATGGTCACCAGGTGGTAGCTGCATACAAATCAGCACACAAATCGACTACGAGAGGCAACATGACATAAAGGCAGTTGCAACTTGCACCAGAATCCTATGACCCATACTGGAAGTTTGAACCGTTGTGGTAAATTTTAACATGTAAAAATTGGGAAATTTGGCTGTAGTATGTCAACAAAAGTATGGAGGTAAATTGTTTCACCAAGGAATTGGTACGTCACCAAATGTTCAAACAAAGACATCCAAAAAAAATATTAGATTTTTACGACAACTGTAGACCTTATACTGAGATGACATCAGAAATCAAAAAAGAAAATGTGCATAATCCAATGGCATAATCGAAGTTACTATGATATCTGATCTTGCATGAGAGTGAAACAGAAAGAACAGTCCCAAGAAAACAACAGTAAATCCAATAAAAGTCAAATCACAATGAAGACATGGACGAGGAACTTACGTAAGGACTTCACGTGCAGGCCCAAGACATATCAACTACAAGAAACAATCCAGTTCATACCAAAATCATGCAAGCATGAGAAAGCTGGAGGTCTAACAGCAATTTGTTATCCAATGTAAATAAGTCAATGGTCAGTACAACTCACACAAAAGTTTAGAAACTGGCGGAGTCTAGAATATCAGGGATGTTGAAGTTTGAGATTGAGAAGTTCTGTCAGTTTAATTAGCTTTCGAATTTATATTACTATTCTTACATGATTACAATGAATAGTTTGTGGATATTTCACAAATCTTAAAAAGTACGTCTTATAAGGTAACATCAATGAGCAACAACTTCTTAGCTGACCTTTCCTGCACTAAATGTGAAGTATGCACTCAGGCAGCATGTGTATAGCAAAACATTCTCTCTCTCCAATGGAAAACTCATCCACTCCAGAAATCTACCATTGCGGGTAAGAGGCAATAGCCCGTAATGGGACAATATAAAAGAAAACGTATATTGTCCATATATTATGGGCACTAAAATAGAGCAAATTACCTGCCATCAAACCCTTGATCATGCTACAGTGTCTTAGTGTTGCACGAATTACTAGAAGTGAACTTGGTCATTAGTTATAGCCTAGGTTGCATGGGTACGGGTACTGGTGCTGGTGCAGGTACGAGTACAGGTATGGGACACGACAAATTTGTAAAGTATATGTATGTATGTATGTATGTATGTATATGTGTGTGTGTGTGTGTGTGTGTGTGTGCGCGCGTTTGTGTTATGTATATTTATAGGTATTAAAATTAATAATTTACATAAGATCAATATTTTTTTTTCATTTACATAAGATCAATATATAAGAAATAGATGTGAAGTGTAGCATATACATCCAGGAACTGTATGAGAAGTGTTTTAAATTAAAACATGTATGATATTATTGAGCATATGCCTGAATAAACATATGCATATATTCAAGAAGTGTCCAAGAGGTCTGGGTACGGGTACGTGTTAGGTACGGGTACAGCTTTCTAATAGAAGTACCCAGGTAATATAGGTTATAGCTAGAACCTGAGGACTCGATTACTTCAAGAAACTAGAAAACTTTTAAGTTGTTTTTCAGGTTGTTTTTCTTTATCATTGCACCTCAGATGTCATTCAATTATAAAATATTTAAAGCCAAGTAAAAACAATTCTAAAAACGATTAAAGAAAACTGATGTTGCCTACAAAATTATTTCATTAACATCCAAAGGAGTTAGAGAAAGACCAAAATGAAAAAATGAACAACATATGCATATATCAATCATTATACCAAAAGCATGAGGCAGTTGATGAAGGAAAGCATCTCCAAGCATTGCCCCAGCCTGTGCAACAAGAAGTAATCAGAAACAAGGACACACTACATGTTAGAGATATCAAGATTGAAAAATAAAGAAACAATTAGATACAAAATAGTAAACCCGACATTTTGTACATGCTAGTTAGACCAATACAATTCTCCTAAGAGTTTTTTTTTTAAGAAAGAAAATAAATCCAAGTAAAAGAAATGCTTAAAGGATCAAATAATGCAAAAAAAAAAGCTATGCCCAAAAACCTAAACAAGCTACCCGGAGGAGAAAGGAAGCATGTGAGAACAGTAGCAATCAGGAAAAACTTTGCCAATGAAGTGAAGCCTATTCATGTTTCTGATAATAAAGTCTGTAATTGAATCGATATTTTCTTTTAATTAATCAAGAACATCTTTGTTTATATAAAGAGCGAAAGAATGTAGCAGAAATAAGAATGTTACAATGGTCATGTGGATATAAAAAAAACTAAAAGATAGGATAAAAAATTAAGTGCATTTGAAAGAAGTTAGAGGTTCCTCTTAAAATTGAGAGAAAATCTGTTAAGATGGTTTAATTGTGCACAGTGGAGGTCACTAAAAGCGCTTTGTTGTTGTCGTAAAAGATCATCTTTTTTATCAAAATAAAAAAAGCCTCGCTTGAAGATAATTTTCTCACAAGCTTAAGGAAAAATTATAAATATTATCGTGACAGAGATCTTAACAAGTTAGGAAAAATTACCCCAAACACTGCCAATGAATCTACCACGGCCTTTGAAGGCTTCCCCTTCACTGTAAACAACAATCCCAAAATCCAAAAATTAAAAAATAAAAATTAATCCTCATTCCAACTTCAATTAAACAAAATCAATCGAATGCAGATCAATTAACTCACAGCAGATCACAGGCAACATAATAAGACAAATCAGTGACGCCAAGCTCACAAGAAGCGAGCATCCAAGTGCCTTAACCCACAAACCTACAAAAAAAAAAAATCAATAAGCACAAAATCCACATCATTGATCATTCCACTATCAAATTATAAAAATCCTCACCTATTTTTGATAATTCAACATCATCCTCGTCATCAAGATGATGATGATGGTGATGTTGATGGTGATGGTGATGATCAAATCCATCAAGCTCCAGATCCTCCTCCTCCGCGAGTTCTTCCGGAAGCTTCCGCCTTCGGATCTCGCTGTGGTCGTGGTGATGGTCGCCATGATGAAGAATGTGGTCACCGCCGTGGTGGTGATGACCGGATCCATCAGCAGGTGAGGAGCAGCCGCAGGACGGCGAGTGACCGTAACCAAGCGGTGAGAATAAGAGAATAGAAAACAAAATGATTGGAGCTGACGTCATTGGGATGTGACTAGGGTTTTGGGGGCTAATTCGGGCGACAGCAGGTGCCTCGAATAGTGATGACTAGGACGAGGACGAAGAAGAGGACGATGATGACTACGATCGCACCGAAGGTGACCACATCCATTTCATTTGTTCTGATTTTGGGGTTTTATAATTTTCTTCCCTCAATTTCCGTTATTTTTTTTTGGGAAGAGAGAGTGAACTGAGATTTCCGTACTATGCTCAGTTGTTGTCCCCCTTTGCTATCGATTTCCTCTTTGTTATTTTCACCGATGGTGAGAGTACCTGGACTGGAAAGGACTGGTAGAAGCCTTTGTTCTGGATCAACACGAATCCGAAACCCGACCCGATTGTTTCGGGTATGGGTCGAAATCAGATAGACCCGTCTATGCGTTATTTTCTTTATTTGTTTGCTTTATTGGTATTTTCTTTATTTAAAAAGGAGAATTTTTTGAAATCAACCGATTTTCAAATATAATGAGCAAATTCGACCGTTTCAAATTTTATTTAGCAAAACCGACCGTTTTGAGGGGAAACGGTCGGTTTTGCAGTAATGAGACACCCGGGACTACTAGTCCCGGGTGTTCTGGAAGGGGGGAGAAGAGAAGAGAGAGAGAAGAGAGAAGTAAAGAGAGGGAGAAAATGCTTCAGAAATAGCTGGGACTACTAGTCCCGACTATTTCCTGTTTTGCAAAACCGACTGTTTCCCCTCAAAACGGTCGGTTTTGCTAAATAAAATTTGAAACGGTCGAATTTGCTCATTAAATTTTACAAACGGTTGATTTCAAAAAATTCTCCTATTTTTTATCACTTGTTGTATTACTGTTCAATACCTTGAATGGAGTCAATGGACATGTAGGATGCGAGGATTACAAAATGGCGAGAATTGAACAGTTGGATTTTCATCTTCATTTTTCTTAGCTGAGCATGTGTTATGCTTCTCGATGTTTCGCTCAATTTTAGAACTTGTTTGGTTTGCTTTGATTTGACAAATTTTGATATGAACTTACCAAAGTGACCGCTACTTCTTGGTTCTTTTGAGACCCACTTTTCATTTCTTTCTAAATTGCCATCTACCTTTTCCTCAGTGTATTTTTTTTTCCGCAATTTTAATTTATATGCAATTTTCTTGTATTGATCCCTTATTCCACGTGTTTTCTTTTTCATTCTCTTGGTTTGCTTCTTTCTTTTGGGTCAACATAGCTTATGTTCTTAACTTAATCGTCCAAGTCCAAAGTGCATAGATGGAATTGAGCAGAAGTGAACCAATTCAGTTCGGCTTTGAAGCTACATCGCCTTTGTTTTGTTGGCAAAAATTTGTCAGAACTAATGAAACCGACCGTTTGCATAATGTTAGCAGTTGTAATTTGCATACTGGATTGGTGCCAGCGTTGGGTACCAAATATTGACTTCTTGTGGAATGTGCTGGATTATGAAAAACAAATTTTAGGGTCTCAATTGGATGAGATTGGAAGAGTATTGAAGGCAGGGTACTAGTATAGATGATTTTGGAAGGGCGATTTGAGTTACTATCTGTGTTTGATTTCTGTGTAATTTCTGCTGACATTTTTCTCTGAACTTCTTTCTATGGTGAATTTTCAGCAAAGAGAATCTGATAGCTGAGACTGAAAAGGACATGTCCAAGGCCTTGGAGGAGATGAAGTCAGCATTAATCCATCAGATTATTATGGAATTTGATGTACATGATGTCATAAAAACTGTTGCTGAAGGTATGGAAAAATATAAAATCCCTGATATTGAAGTAATGCCCATCCTATGGGATGCGCTAATGGATACACTTGACTATAGCGACTACAGAGTGCGTCAGGAATTACTTGAGTTTTTTGCATCTGAAAAGGTATTTTCTCTTCATATGTACTCTCTGTTTCTTCGTAAGCCTAAATAGATTGTTGATTCTTGTAACATAAAAGTTTATGTTTGTAGTATAGTGTACCGATGTTCTTGATAGCTGTGCATAAATAAAGTGAAACTATCCTTTGGAACGCTAGCATTTTCACCTACAGCTTTTCCATTTTTCTTCGTTAGTTCCACCTTCTGCATGCGCTGTAAACTCAGGAAACTGAGAGCCCTCAAAGTATACCTAGACTGGAAGAAGATAGTAAATATCACAAGTCCACGCGCATTTTGTTTGAGGTACCTCTATCTTATTATGGTCTAGAGAGGGCGTCATTGCTCCAAAGCTCCAAAATTTTCAGCCTGTGCTGGTAGGCTTCTTTTGGCAGATGGGGCTCCGGTTGTGAACTGTGCATTTTTTAGCAAATTGTTCGGTTTTTTGTTTATATACTGAACACTGATGTTTCGGAGCTTTTCATTTCCAGATATTTTACTCTTATCTCAATCTATTTGGAATTTTTTATTGACAAATCTGGGCAAATCATTTTGCCCTCCACTTTTTATGTTTTGGTTTTTTGCTTATAGGGACGCCTCAGACTATATCAATACTTTTTTGGCCTGAGGTCATATTTGAGTTTTATTGTGTGTTGTCTATACCTGACAGCCCCCCTCCATGCCCTCCAAAAAATTTTAAAAATTAATAATTAAAATAAAATTTTGTTTTCTTGGGTTGTAGGCATTGTTTTTCTTTTGCCTGTAAGCTGCAATGCTTGTTCACGACTGTATGGACTTAATTGAATGAGAGCATTATTTAATAATCACTATCAGGCTTTGCATTTTTCTATTCCTTCAGCATTACTTTGTGAATCTTTATTTTCTCACTCATAGGTGGAATCGTGGTCCCAACTTTTGCGTGCATTTTGCGTACATATGGGCTGTGAACTTAAGCTGCTTGACCATATCGTTAGACGATCCATCAAGGAGCAACGACTGCAAGGGTTGTTCAAGGATGTTGTTCATGACCTATATGTATATGATGTGCTTTCCACCTTTACTATTCTTCACTGGTTCAATGGCATAAGCGCAGATGACAGGTGTGCAGTTATACCTTGGTCTCTTCAATTAATTTTAGCAAATTCCACTTTTTTTATATATTTATTGTGGGCTACATCATTGATGTGTTTGTTTGGCATTCTGAAACAAAGAGCAATAAAATATATATTGTAGCATTTTCACCTGGAAGTTTTATACACCAGACATTCGAACTTACAAAATTAGAGGTTTTAAAGTTTAAGAGTGCTGAGAAAACATGGGAAACTAAAGTCATTTTTTATGAGTAGAAGTTGTATTATTTGGAGACAGGTGGTCTCCTGAGTGTTTTGGAGCATTCAATATAAGACTTTCAAAAATTAGACTTTGTGAATGTGTGTGAAAGTATGCTCATAGCTATGCACGTAACAGAACAATCAATTAACCATGGGATAAGACCTTCAAATAAATGGCCTCATGCATTTATCTAATACAACCTTGAAGTAGGGCACCAAGATTGTAAAGGAAATAGTGATATTACCATAGTTTTCTTATTTATCCGTCAAGTATTCGGGAAGTGTCCCTCTCTTTGGGAGGTCTAAAAGTTGATGGCCCTTTTTCTGCTATTTAGCTACTGTATGCTTCAGTCAACATCCTACTAGACATTTTTTTTCATCCTTTGGATAATATTTATGCACCAGAATTTGCATAAACAAGTGAACTCAGTTTTCAACCTAATTGTGGCTTGCTCCAAATATTTTGAATTGCCCTGAACGAGTTCTTCAGCAGATGATGGCCTGTACATGTACTCGCTGTTAAATTTACTTAGTTTGCATTTTTGGAATTGATGCTTATTGCTTATAACTGTTACTACCCTGGGCCATAACTTTAGCTCTTTGATTATAAATTTCTGTCCAGTCGCTGCATAGGCACAATCCAATGTCTTACTCTCAGGGGTGCCCTTTTCATTCATTTGTTTTTGGTATTAATCTTATTCTTTTTGATGTTGCAGGGCAAAAACTTTTGTGAAAGATCTAGAGCCAGTAGTTGATGCACTTGAGAGAGAAATGTTGACGCTGGATTGACAGAGGCATGATCGGAAAATGTTGAGTAAAACAGAATATATTGTGTATGTCAGAACTTATATTGTGTATGTCGTGCCTGTGTGATTCATGTAACGAGTAGAATAGCGTTCTTCCCTTACTCTTTAAGAACCTCTTGAGTGAAGACGCAACTGGTACCCTTCTTTTCTCCTTAATTTCTGACGCCAGTCAAACTGTATAAGAGGAATTTCTGTTTTATGTTTGGTTTTGCCACGTTGCTTATTTTTCCCCTCTTGGTTATGCTTTTTTTTTTTTTTTGGTTTTTTATTTTCCCTATCATTTGTCTGGGTTACGGTGACAATAATATGTCATGTGATTTCCAGCACATCAAATTCATTAAAAATAGACCATTTTAAGTGTTGCACACCAAATAAATTGGCCAGAGAGATTGTGGAAGATAACAGGTACGGACGTGGAAGGGTCGCTTTGAGATGGAGATGATGAGAGTGGAAGACGGCATGTGCATGTATGTGGAAAGGGGCCGGGGTAGGATGTTCTTCAGTTACTAGTTTTTTTTATCTATGCACTGCCAATAATATAAAAAATATAATATTATAATTAAAAGATCTGGAAAATTAGATGAGAGAGACAATATTTTTGGGAAACAAATATGGAGGAAGAGCCATCCATGATATATCTGTATTTACAAGAATATTTACACATCAAACACCCACGCTTACACTTACTGCTTATAAAAGTATGAGTTTGAGGGAAGTCTTTCTAGAACGATATTACCCTTAACCGTTTTAAATGTTATCTTCCTTTGAGTGTGTTAGAAGTTTAAATTTAGTATTTTTCAAAGTTTATTTTTAGTATTTTTGTGTTACATTTTCATAATTATCCGGTTGAGCCGAAAAGTCTGAAAATACAAGTTTTTATTGATTTTGAATATTGAACCCAAACTCTCTCTGGAGTTGTATTTAACAGAGGATGAGTTCATATGAAACAGTATGAGCTATATGATGTGCTAGCTTTTGATAAAACGGTTCAACTGTGGATAATAATAAATATAATCTTAAAAGTGACACACGTAAACTACGAGAATTAAGAGTTTAAATATCAGACATTTATCTCGGTTAGTGTGGTAAGTTTTTACCTGAGTTGGTGTGTAAACTTGTTGCCTACGGTACGGAGTTGTGGGTGTAAAATGTAACTTTAGGGGACTTGCTATCTCCATGCTTTTGTGCCAGATTTCTCGCTTGATAATTATTCGTGTAATATATAAAAGCTATGATTAGACAACATAGTGTGAAATCACCCTAAAATGAGTTGTTTTGTAAATATTGGGTTTAAATAGGAGAGAATAATAATAATTTGGCTTTTTAAGATATGAGATTGGTCACAATGGCGAGTTATTATAGGAATCCCGTTTTGAATTGCCGAGTTGAGATTTTTAATGTTGATTCGGTGCATTCTTTCATTTTTATTGTTGTTAGTTGTTTTTCTTGATGATGATCATAGTTTCACATATATGCTGTGGACTTCTTTCCTTTTTAATGTTTTTTTATTGAAAAGTGTAGAGTCCAAGACTCAATGCATTGCCTCATAGATAATTTGATTATAGTTACATTCTGGACCTCTAGGGAGTTCTGAAAGAAAGGTACATTTGTATCTGAGAGCAAATTGAGCTAGGCCATGTGCACAACCATTTACCGATCTTCGAATATGCTGAAGCGAAATGGTCTCGAAAGTTTTCATCAAAAGCCAACATTCACCAACCAGCTGGATAAGAACTAGGGGTATTTATACAACACTAAGAATCATGTGAACCAGACTCAAGGAATCACGTTCAACTTGGACACGCCGCCAACCCTTAGAGATAGCAATTTTGAGGGCTTTGAGGATCGCCAATGCCTCTCCTTCGATAGGTGAGAGTGGAGGTCCAAACTCATCAAAAGAGAGCAAGTTGCATCCCAGATGGTCACTAGCAATAACCCCAACGGCTGAGGCGTCTGAGCGGACAGCGACATCGGTGTTAATCTTGATTATATCTTGAGGAGGCGCGGACCAATAATAGGGGGATGGGGAGATCGAACAAGCATTAATACCCAACATCTTAGGTGTGTGTTGTTGTGCAAAGACCTCTGCAAGGATTAGTGTAGTAGCAGGCGATCTTTTTGTACCCCTGAAGACCCTATCACACTTTGTTTTCCAAACAAACCAAGACACTGTAGCAGCAAAGGCAAGGGCTTGTAATCTTTTTTGAGGTGAAAACAAGGGATGACGGGTCCACATATCAAGCCAATTTGAAAATTTTGGGGTTGCAGGAATCAAGGAGGAATCACTCACTTTGGACCAAAGATCTTTGGTGAAAGCACAGCTCACCAACATGTGATCGATTCCTTTTTAATGTTGTTAGTTGTTTCCTTTTTAATGTTGTCAGTTGTTTTTCCTAAGAACTATGCAAAGTAAGCTGATGGATGTGTAGATGGGCAATTTATGAAATTCTAGTGTCACTACAAGTTCCTTTTAGATATTTTATTATAGTTATATGATTCAGAGTATCATTTCCTATTTAATCCCTTTGAATTCCATATTCAAAGTTGCTATCAGATCTATTCATTAAAAAGAATCAATTCGATACATTTCTTATGTACCCATAAGTGCTATATTGGATTTGAATCAGATTTCGGATCAATCTATATTGATTAACTGCCTCCATTACAAGCCAAGTGGGTTACTTATCCCTTTTGCAATAATTTTAACCCAATGGAACAATTGGAGAGGCATAAAGTGAGATAACTTGGATGATGGAACAATTTAGAAGTAGTATTAGTATAAATTGAGAAGGATAATTAATGATGTGACACCTTATTAAATTATGATATTTATTTATTGATTAAGTCTAAAGTAATTTATTCAATTTATTAAATATAAATATTAATATGTTATGATAATAATATAACTAAATACATCTATACTACTATATAAAAAACCAATGAGGCGTACCATGAAGTTTGAATGACTTTGTCCATTACAGTAGAAAAGAGAGGGATATATTTGTAAATTCTTGGGCCATAGTGAGCACACACTTCTTTCATTTCTTTTAATTGTTTTTTATTAGAATATTCTAAATTATGACATAGAACTAGGATTTGACTCATATTATTAAAATTGTAATTTATAATAGATTTTTTTTCTTTCTTTACTCTTCTTTTCATTTCTTATTATTTCTTGAACATTCTAAATCATGACATAAGAATAAAATTTCAACTCACATAATGAAATTGCAATACTATTCATTTTTTTAAAATCACTTACTCCAATAACATTATTATGCTCAATATAGAGACACTCCTTAACAAAATTGGATAACATTATATTTTTGCACGTGTATTGCACATGCCAAATATACGAGTTATAATACAATACAGTAGAACAATACAATATAATATAATATTGAAAGTTGATTACGAAAATATATTATAATATCATATTATAACATCATATAGTAATTATATTTTACAATATAATATAATATGATATTATAGTTGCCATAATACATCAACAATATATTTAATACTAATAATTAATTATAATATAATATAATATAATTAATTATAATATAATATAATATAATTAATTATAATATAATACATTATATTATAATAATTATAATATAATAAAAATTATAATATTATGATAGTTGTAATGTAAGTCTAATTAACTTATGCCATTTGTTTAATATAATATTTTGATGTACACATAATTAATTTACATTTATTCAAAACAAAATAAAATATACAAAAACCATGGGTTACAACTTGACAAAATTGCATCTCTAAATGTACACATATTAAATTTGTATTCATTTAAAAAGAACCAAAAATTTTAAAATTCATGGGCTGTAGCTCATGAAAATTAAAAATTTTAATGTACACATAACAAATTTGCATTCATTCAAAATTAAAAAAATTAACAAAAGCTATGGGTTCTAGCTCATGAAAATAAAAAATTTAGATGTATGAATAATAAATTTACGTTCGTTATAAATAAATAAAATTATAAAAAATTATGGGTTACAGATCATTAAAACCAAGAATTTTGATGTACACATAATAAATTTGCATTCGTATGCTATGAATAAACATTGCCAAATTTTTGGGTTAAAGATTATGAAAATTATAAAGTTTGATGTCATGAAAATCATGAATTTTGATGTACACATAATAAATTTGCATTCGTATGTTATGAATAAACATTGCTAAATTTTTGGGTTAAAGATTATGAAAAGTATAAAGTTTGATGTACATATAATTAATATATATTATTTGGAAATGAACAAAAAGTGTCAAAAATCGTGGGTTATATAGCTGATGAAAATTGTGAATTTTTATATGCACATAATAAATTTGCATTTGTTGAAAAAAACTAATAGTTACAATTATCATGGGTATAACTCATGAAAGATCAAAATTTGATTTACAAATAATAAGTTTGCATTTGTTGGAAATGAATAAACATTTTAAAAGAATTGTGGATTTTATATCATGAAAAATGTGAATTTTGATGTAAACAAAATAAATTTGCATTTGTATGAAATGAAAGGATTTAATAAAAGTTGTGGGTTATATCACATCAAAATTGTAAATTTTGATACACACATAATTAATTTGCATTTGTTTAAATCATAAAAACATCATGAGTTATAGCTCATAAATATCATGAATTTTGATGTATACATAATAAATTTGCATTAGTTTAAAATGATAGAAATTAATAAAAATTATGGGTTATAGCTCATGAAAATAATATATTTTCATATACACATAAACAAATATGTATTCAAACAAAAATAGACAAAAATCATTGGTTATAGCATAAATTTTGATGTACACATAATAAATAGTCATTCATTTAAAATGAACAAAGATTGACAGAAATTGTGGGTTATATATTTCACGAAACTCGTGAATTTTGCTGTATACATAGTAAATTTGCATTCATATGAAATGAATAAAAATTAATAAAAATCATGGATCATAGCTCATGAAAATAAAATATTTTAATGTATAAATAATAAATTTGCATTTTTTCAAAATAAAAAAAATTGTAAATAATTATAAGTTATATATCATGAAAAATGTTAATTTTAAAGTTGACATAATAATTTGCATTATTAGAAACAAATAAAAATTGACAAAAGTCGTGGTTAGCTCTTGGAAATCATAAATTTTGATGTACACATAAGTAATTTATATTTGTTGGAAATGAATAAAAATTATCAAAAATCATGGATTATAGCCCGTGAAAATCATAAATTTTAATGTACACATAATAAATTTATATTTATACAAAATGAACAGAAATTGACCAAAATTAAGGGTTGTAGCTCATGAAACTTAAAAATTTTAATATACACATAATAAATTTGTAGTCGGTGGAAATGAACAAAATTTGTCAAAAATCTTGGGCTATAACTCATGAAATTCACAAATTTTGATGTATATATAATAAATTTGTATTCATTGAAAACGAACAAAAATTGTCAAAATTCATGGATTAAAACTGAAAGAAATTGCAAATATTTTAATGTACACATAGTAAATTTGCTATTGGTTTGAACTAAAAAAAGTTATAAAAATCATGGGTTATAAATTATGAAAATTGTGAATTTAAATGTCCACATAATAAATTTTCTTCGCACATGACTAATAAAACTTGACATATTTTGATATACACATAATAAATTTGCATTTGTTGGAAGTGAATAAAAATTGTCAAAAATTGTGGATTGTAGAGCATGAAAACTATGAATTTTAATGTACACATACTAAATTTTTATTTGTTCAAAATAGACTATACAAAAATTATGGGTTATAACTCATGAAAATCAAAACTTTTGATGTACACTTAATAAATTTGCATTCATTTTAAAACAAATAAAAATTATTAAAAATCATGGGTAATAGATTATAAAAATCATAAATTTTGATGTTGTAATACATAAAATTTGCTATTTTTTTCATTTTGACCCATTGGCAAATAATTCTGTAATGACCAACATTCAAGATTTTGTCAATTATAACCCAGTGGCCATTTATTTTTCAACCAAAAAAAGTTATAAGAAAAATCATGTGTTATATAAATCACGAATATCATGAATTTAAATGTACACATAATAAATTTGCTTCGTACATGACTAATAAAACTTGACATATTCAGATATATACATAATGAATATGCATTTGATGGAAATGAACAAAAATTGTGCATTATAGAGCATGAAAATTGTTAATTTTAATGTACACGGATTAATTTTTAATTTTTTAAAAACAAACTATTTAAAAATCATGGGTCATAACTCATGCATATCATAATTTTGATGTACACGTAATAACTTTATATTCATTCAAAATAAATAAAATTATTAAAAATTATGGGTAATAGATAATAAAATCATAAATTTTGATGTTGCAATATATAAACTTTGCCATTTTTTATTATCATTTTGACCAATTTGCAAATAATTCTGTAATGGACAAAATTCAAGATTTCGTGAGTTATAACCCACTGGCCATTTATTTTCAAATCGAAAAAGTTATAAAAAATTATGGGTTACAAATCATGAATATCATGAATTTTAATGAACACATAATAAATTTGCTTCGTACATGACTAATAAAACTTGACATATTTTGATATACACATAATGAATTCGCATTCACAAAAATTGTCAAAAATTATGCATTATAGAGTATGAAAACTGTGAATTTTTATGTAGCAGAATAATTTTTTATTTTTTCAAAATAAATTATACAAAAATAAAGGGTTATAACTCATGCAAATCATAAATTTTGATGTACACATAATAAATTTGTATTTATTCAAAACAAACAAAAATTATTAAAAATCATGGGTAATAGATCATGATAATTACAAATTTTGATGTTGCAATATATAAATTTTGCCCTTTTTTTCATTTTGACACATTGACAAATAATTTTGTGATAGCTAAAATTTAAGGTTTCATGAATTATAACGCATTGACCATTTATTATCATTTTGACCCATTAGCAAATAATTTCGTAAAGTCCGAATTAACTATTTCATGAGCTATAACTAGGGGTGCTAAATCGTATTCATATCCGAGAAAAAATCCGTAACCGATAGGATATGGCTACTCAAATCTATAACCGATAGGGTATAGATATGATTACTCAAATAACCAATAGGATATAGTAACAGATATGTGTTTTTAGTGAAATATCCATATGTAGGCATCAAAAATTGCTGATGATCTCCTAATACGGTCTAAATCAAGAGAAAACTGAAGAACGACATCATTAGAATCAAGAAGGATAACAATATGGCTTGTGTCTCGCACAGGAGCGAGGCACTTCTTGTGTCTCGCATAGGAGCGAGGCACTTTTTGTGTCTCGCCAAACATGCGAACACTTTTTGTGTCTCGCATATGTGCGCGACACTTATTGTGTCTCGTTCGTATGCGAGACACTTATTGTGTCTTGCTAGCAAGAGAGACACCAAAGGTGTTTGGAACATTTCAGGCACTTTCTCAGACATTTATGAGACCCCTTGGATTATTTCAAATGTGGAAAAATGTTCACTTGCAGTAATGGGGCAGTTACACGCTGAAAACACGCCCACTAACATTTAAATGAGGCATTAAACATGGCTTAAAAGTAGGAAAATAGTTACAAAAACGACAGGCCCATTTCTTTGGGCGAGACAGTCCAAACTGTCTCCCACGTGGCAAGACAGTCTGTGCTCGACATAAAAAGTGTCGCGCACACTGCACTTCGGCAGGCTATAAAGAGCCCACAACTTCTTCTTTTTGGGGGGCTTCTTTTCAGACTTTTGGAACAGAGTTTTATAGAGATTTTTCAGAGTTCTAATCTTGGAGATTTGAAGAAGGAGATTGAGAAACTTTTGAGCATCCAACACCGGAGATCCCTTGAGTTTAGGTTTTGACTTATTCTTAGCAAGAGTAGATATCTTACTTAGTTAAGATATTTGCTTAAGTTCTTATTTCCTTTGTGAAACATTAATTATGCTCCATCAATCTCGATGATCGTTGCTTGGTGGTTCACGGACGACGCGTTCCCGGCACAGGCAAAGAACCCACAAAAGCATGAGTTTATTGCATAGCTGCTTCTGTTCATGTCTGTAGAGAGTGATACTATTCTTTTCTTTGTAATTGAGAGAGCTACACGTGTAATTTTTCAACTGTATTCATTTTGAAACATTTTAGAATGAAGGCAACAAAGAAAGCCATTCTCGACGAAAACACGATGGCTACCATAGTGAGAGCCAATAGTTTCAACATTGAGACTATTATGTCACAGTCAAGCAATGATCAACCCGTGCTCATGGTCGACAGACCTGACTACGTTTTCAACCAAGCCAAGTTTGAGGAGTATCCCTCTTCATCCTCATCAAAATCCTCCTCCTCATCCCGCAAGCACTGGAGGATTTCATCTCCACGGAAGGAAGTTCAATCTGCTGCGCAGAGGGATGAATCTCGCCCATATGTAGCTAAGGTCCCCTCTCCCAACAACACCCCAGTGAACTATGAAGCTGGGAACTCTGCTCATGGTGGCTCCGTTAAGAAGAAAGAGTTATCTTACAAAGTTTCTGCAACTTTGATAAAGAGGGCGCATCAGAGATAGCATCAGAAGATGGCTCGCCAATTAGCAAAGGCCATGGAGTCAACTGATGGAGTTCACTACTATCCAAACTCGCATCAACAAAGGCGTCAAGAAAATACAGCGCCTCAAACAGTGAACACTTCTGCTAAAGAAGAATGGGCCCTTGTCAAAAAGACCCATCTGACAAAGACGGAGCGCGCCCAAAAGCGTCGCGCGCGTGTCGCCCGTGCACGTGCCATTATACGCAAGGTGCAAGAATCAAGAACAACCACGGAGTCAAATCGAACCAAATAGTTTGGATCTCGAAATCTACACGCGACAATCAGGAACTGTCTCCCTGTGCCCGAGACAGTGCAAACTGTCTCGCCAGCCGCGAGACAGTCCATATTGTCACGCAAACCCGAGACGGTGCAAACTGTCTCGCCGGTAGCAAGACAGTCCATACTGTCATGCAGGCCATGAGACAGTGTAAATTGTCTCGCCAGTCGCGTGACAGTACAAAGTGTCACGCCCAAAGAGGAGTTGACCGAGACACTTCCAACTGTCTTGGTCAAGGGAGGTCGTCTACACTTCTTCCACCCGTTTCTCATGCTACTACATCGATGTCCAAACTTACAACTGCGATGCTTAGTCGCCTCGGTCTATGGTCCGAAGATCAAGATAGAGCACTGGTAAAGGAACGATTGGGTCCTATGCACACTGGGGGTCATATCCGGCGACCTATAATTGCATCTTGTTTGAGTATTCCGTAGGGGGTCCGCGAGTACGCCAAAGGGAAGAATTTGAAGCAAATAACTCGCAAGGTCACGAGAGATGATAATACAATTGTGATCCATGTAACAACAGTCGACAAGACCAAATAATCAAAAGTGCCTCTTGAAGAGTGTGCCAGGTCGAATGATCGACGCCCCTAAAAGAAGATGTGTCATCAAAATAACGTTACACTTGGGGGATGGAAACACAGTCCATAATCAATCACAGCAACAAACAGCATGGTGCTCTGACGATTATTACACTAAGAGGCCACGTTATCGGGCTAGGGGTGGCAATACATGGAAAAGGACGATTGATGAAGTAAAATGTTCCTGCTCGTGTACCCGATTGATCAAGACTTTGCTATTAGGCTGTGATTTCCATAAGTCAGAGGCTCATCCACAAAGAGCTTCGATATTTGAACGGCTGTCCCTACCAACAGCAGAAGACCAGAAATTAAAACCAAGACGCTTTCGAAAAAGAAAATCTGCCATTCAGCGAGATGAATTCCTTGAAGTCACCATCAATATGGTAAACAAAGGGAAAGGAGAGGCTGTAACAGACACAGATCCCGACTTCACTCCTAAAGGAAAACTCAGAATCCAAATTTCTTAGAGAATATCTCGATTGTAGCTACGGGCTATAAAACGCAGAGACTACAGAAGAATGCATGAAGGTGATTCATCTAAAGATGAAACCTTTGACGCATGCTCGGCAATTGCATCCGATGACACAACGTCGAGTATTGGTCAAGCTAGGGAGGCTTATACTATCACTCCTGAGACACTTGCTCAAATGTTGCAAGAAGCTTTGGCCAAACAAAGAGAAGAGCTTAAGGCCGAGATGAAGATAGAGATGGAATTAGCCATGCAGCAAATAAGGGAGTTACAAATTCAGAAAGGTGCACTGCCTGAGGCTAGCCAACAAGCTGGGTCTAGTCATCAGAATAAATCGATAGCGATTTAGAAGTAGACGAAATGCTTACTCTTGAGCGACTGCCCAAGAAAACTACATCCGATGATGGCCCAGTCATTACTACCGGTGAAGGACCAGTCATTCTTATCAGTAAAGGCCCAGTTATTCCTGTTGAGGGTAATCTGATTAATTCTCTAGATTAAGATGGAGATGACAGTGGGAAAATGAAAGAGCTTGAAGGTAAAATCAATGCTCTGATATCCGCACATGAAGTGAAGAAAACTAGCATTCCATGTCCTTACCCGAGAGAATGGGATTTGATCCCTTACCCATTAAAGTTCAACTTGATTAATTTCATGCCATTTGATAGAAGAGGCTTACCCACACAACATTTGATATATTTCAAGTCTCATTTGGGCGTGATCTCGGAAAATGAACCTTTGATGGTTTGGTCATTCGTAGGTACCCTTCGTGGAGCTACCTTCGATTGGTATCAAAGACTCCAAGCCAGAAGTATCAACTGCTGGGATAACATGGAAACCTCCTTTCTCAACAATTTCTTTGACGACGACACTAAAGTCTCGATCGGAGCTCTTTTGGATGAAAAGCAGAAGAGTGGAGAGTCGATTGATTTCTTCATCAAACGCTTCCGCGACAAAGCAATGAATTGCAGAGACCCGGTCACTGAGGAGTTTATACTACAGACTTGCCACAATAATCTTTCTTTAGATTTGTTGGAGGCCATGGGGGATTGTAGCACCAACCCCATGGAAGGATCTAAAGCTTCAAGGAGAGCAAGTGGAACATTTCCTCAAGAGAAAGAAGATTGAGAGAGGTCAACCAACAGTAGTCCCTTCAAAGCCAAACTTTGTTCCTTGCGACAAAGAAAAAGCACCAGCCACTGCTGTTGATGCCAATTAAACGTTCCAACAACAATGTCAACAGTCCCCTCAACAGTAGCAACCACCATTGAGGTTCCAACAAAAACCTCAAGGGTTGCAAAAGACTCCGGATACACGGTTTTGTTCGCGCGGAAAAGAGCTGTAGATGTTTCCATTGAATCTGCAATTGAACTCGTTACAAATTTCTTTTTTACAACGATATTCAAGCAATAATTCGCCTTTTGATAAGGCTTTTACAACAAAAAATCAAATCAAAAAAATACAATTTCAATTTCTAGTATGAACAAACGCGGGGCCTGTTTATCGGACCCTCGCTTGCGTGGATATCTTTGCCTGTGCTGGGGACTCTATTCTGTCCGTGGACCACCACACAATCCTGATCAACGATCCAGATGCTGAGTTTGTAGATCTAAGGGGTTTGTTTTACGAAGGAAATAAACGTCTGATGGGGATCAGCCCACGAAGGGGATGATCGCCGGAGCGGGTGAGATCTACTAAGAGAAATCACACGCTTTCCCTGAGCCTTAGACGCAGCTTAGACTAGAGGGCCCTGAGCCTAAGACACAGCTTAGACTAGAAGGCAAGTTAGACCACAAACCTGACATAGATCTGGCAGGATGGGCTCGGGTGATGACGATCTGGCGTTTGTAGCAGAACGATCTTCGCCGGCAGCAAGTTTTGAATCCTGCAGAGCTCCCGCACAAAGATCCAAGCTTGAAAAATTTTCCCAACCCCTTCACTATGCACCCCCCTTGTATTTATAGCAAAAGGGGGGGAGGAAGTGCTCGCTCGGCCATGTTGGCCGAGCACTTCGGCCAACTTGGCCGAAGCTCTTTCGGCCGTGGCCGATTTGCTTCGGCCGTTTGGCCGAAGTTTGACGTTTCTTACGTCGTTTCGCCATTTTTTCTGACGTTTTGTCGACTCGCCATCTATTCTGATCCGTATTCTGGTATTTCTGGCCTTGTTTTGGCTATTCTGTTGATTCTGTAATTGGATTGGCACTGCGTCGCCGCTTGGATTCGGTTAACCGTGCCGCGTTCACGTTCGAGTCTGATCGACTCTCCTCACTGATTCTCGCTGACTTGGAACTTCACCGTCGGATTTATTCCGCGATATGTTGCTTCGTTGACATATACGCCTCGTCGACTTAGTTCATATATTCGTCGACTCGCTTCATGCATTTTGTGGCGTGATTGCGTCGTCAGCTGCTCTTGGTCGCGTCGGTCGATGGTTCGTCAGTCGCGAACCCACCTTTACGAGTCTGGTTCGGGTACTGATAAGCGATTTTCAACACCTACACTGAGCTCGTTTGATTAGGCGAGGAGCGAGATGTGTTGGCTTCTTAGGAGGATTAACAATGTAAATTTTGGGGGGTCATAACAACTCAAATTTAAGAGTGTTGCAACAACATAAGTTGGAACACTATCGACATTTATTGTTCCAACTCCCTAAATAGTGTAATTCGTGGAGAAATAATGAGTGTTAGATATGGAATTAATCATAACAACTCACTACACAAAATCAATGATTACAATTAATGTAGTAGTCTCTCCACTATCTTTTTTAGGTAGAAACCCAAGTAAAAAAAAGAGATGCCACATCATGGGGTCTCTGTTAATTATTTCGTGGTGATTGATAGGAGGACCACATTGGGATTCTAAACATAATATGAAAGAGAAAATAAGGTAATTCATACTTTAGGGAGCAAGGTAAGAGTTCAACAATATTTTAAGAGGGAATCAATCATTTTATAAGAACATAGAAGTTATATTATTTAAATTATTTAATTTATACCTTACTCTTCAGTCACAAAAATCCTTCCTACAATCACGGTTCTACTTGTGCCTTAGATCGATGATTAGGTTACACGGCTAAATAATTGCCTTTTATTGTTCTCTCTAATTTCATGAGATGTGCTCTTCTGTTTTGGGGCTGTTTGGTTCATGTCCTAGAAACCTAAGTTTGGGAGATTACTCATGCGAAATAGGCTGCGAGACTCATTTCCATATTTTCAAGCCCATTTCATGATTTTTTGAGGGGAAATTGATTTCATTTAATTTGGAACACATAGCAACTATTATCTCTCTAGTGGGTGGGTCTGACATGTACAACATCTTTTTTTTTCCTCTCTCAACCAAACACAAGAAAAGAAAATCTAACACCCTCACATGGGTGTGTTGTGTGTTTTGATTTCCTTTTAGGGTCTATTTGTTTCGTCAAAAAATAGGTTGAAATGTGATTTCCATGCCCTGCCATCCCTTCCACGTAAGATTTTGATTTCGAG
>JBAKGM010000365.1:33700392-33716709 GCA_037177215.1 Asparagus racemosus | reverse complement strand
CCTGTACCTTTCATTCGCTATTTTTTCTAATCTAGGTACATGAGTGATACGCCTTCGTCTTGACTGTAATCTCTTTACAAATGTAACCATCATCAATAACACTGTCATAGCACCCCCAGAAACAATCCTCATCATCATCTCCTCCTCAACACTATCCATCTACAATACCGTACATGCAAATAGAAGATTACATACATAAGCATTTTTGCTTTAATAGAATAGCAAGCTAAGTTTAACTTAAAAGTAATAATAGAAAACAAAGTTCATACTTATCTAGGTCATTTGGTAAATTTAGAACATCACACATTAAAACATATGAACAACCAAAATTTTCAGATACTATACAAGAACCAAACATAGAGTCTAACTCATCAAAAAAAATCAAATTTGAGCTCCTTTATCCCATTGTAATCAATGTATAAACCTTCTATTACAAACTCCACAAACAAACTCTACTCCACAATAAATCGATTCAATCGCAGAAATCCTAATTCCACAAAAGCCTATCTCTAGTTAGCATCAATTAACTCAAGCATTATCACTCAAAAACACGATAATTAAAAATTTGAGTCTGAACTCTCAACAAACACCTACAAATATTCTCCTAAAACTAATCAAAAACTCACCACAAACCAACCAAACCAGCTGAAACAATATGAACACTTCAATCCCTGAACTGCCACATAAATTTCTTCTTTCAACTATCTCTAAAATACATAGGCACTAAAACTACCATCAAATTTATTTTAAAAAAAAAATCACCATATATCAGCATCACACACTAATCTAGAAAAAGAAAAAAAAAACCAGAAACCTTTTCCATCAAATCTAACCAAAACCCATCAATTTTCTTCTAAAAATCAATAAAAATAACGCAAAATTGAAATGTTATACCTTCGAGCTCCGCGGTGAACTTTGGTCGAGAAAGGGAGAGAGGGGGTTAATGACTGGCGAGCAAATAAGAAGAGATCTATTTGTCTCCACGCTCTCGCGGTCGTTTTATTGGGGAGTTTTCGACTCAATCTGGACAACATTCACATCACAAACCAAACATAGAGTCTAACTGATTAAAAAAAATCAAATTTTTACAAAATCACAAAATTTTTTACCTGACTTTTTCCTTCAATTGCAACTGCGTGAATAAGAGGGTCGGAAAGTGGGAAGATCTGAACCCCGACAAGCTATAAAAGATAGATCTTTACCCCTTTTAACGATTAGCTCCTTTTTCCCCCAACTCTCAAGATGAGAGCGAGAGATGAGAGATGATCTAATGAAAGGGGAAGAGATCCTTGAGTTTCTGCTCCGAATGAAGGTGGAAGGAAGCGGCGCTGCTGATTTCAGATCTAGGGTTTTTCCCCCTCTTCTCTGATGAAGGAAGAAGAGAAGTGGCGCGAGATGAGAGAGCTGATGCAGCAATACCCGCCTAATCTATCCCATCTTCAATATTAAATCAATTTTCGACCCTCTTTCCACCTCTTTCGTTCCCATTTCCGGCCAAAACGATGAGAAAAAGTTTCCAGCCAAAACCACTCCGTTTCTCAACTTCTAAGAAACGTTTTCCCTTTTTTTTTTTTAAAACAAACACGAAAACCGAAAAGTTTTTACCCTCAAAAAGTTTCTCCTGACAGCAACAGTGCCTTTCCAGCTATTTCCATGTTTTTTTGGTTCAAACAAACACACCCTCAGTAAAAAGTACTCACTGACACGTCAATAAGATTAATGAAAAGTCATAAAGAAGATGTAAGCTGATGACAAAAGTAACATTACATATTTCCCGTGATGACTTTTAAATATAAAGGTTCATGATAATATTTTGATAATATTGGAGTGACCCCCATTAAAATTTGCCTAGGAAGTATGTTGTCTTTGCCCATTATTTTGCAAAATAAAAAATGGTCAATTCAGGAATATACCCTAGCTGATTGTCACGCCTAGTTATCTTGATACTTGTCCTAAATTTCATTATTAATTTTCAACGACTAACGGTAATTTATTATACGTTGCATATTGTTTTGATGCTAAAAGAGATTCAACAATCTTTCAAAAATAAAAATACATCATCTGCAATTATAAAATCATAATAGAAGACTCACATGCGTGTATCCCGTGATATCAAAGTTATACAGTATTTATAGCATGGACACCATTGTTCTTTAAATTGAGACATTCCTTTTTTTACCATTGAAACAAATTTTTTTTTAATATCCTAGTTCGGAATCAAACCTAAGACGGGGAAATCATATTGGAACCTCCTAACCGTCTTGATCATCCACAGTGGGTCATTGAAATAATATCTTCTAGATAAGGGTGGTTGTGGGCCGGTTTGATCCACGGGCCTAACCGACTAGTCCGTCTTGGGTCAAGACCTTGGTCGGCCCACAGTGGCCCAAGCCCAACCAGACCCATGATATACTCGAGCCGGTGCAGGGCTGTGTTCCGCTCTAAACCTGTGGACAAAAAAGTAGACCCGACTCATGTCCGACCTGGCCTGACCCGCCTTAGGTGATAATTACATTTTGATATAATTTTAATAGCGACTCAATTAAAAATTGCAACCTCCATGTGTTTGAGTTGAAATTCTAGTTGTAGTAGGGATTTTTAAGCTCTATTCAGTATTTTGATGAATATTTGTAGTCATTTTGATTTACTGAAAACACTCAAATTATTATGAAACTTTTGTCAATTGAGATAATTCCATCACTAATTGTAAATTTATACGTTAAATTTTCTGAAAGATAAAATATAAAATTTCCTTTTCAAACTATATATACCAATCTAGCAGAAAATATGAAAAAAAATTGAACAGAAAAAAGAAACGTACGACCAACCCGTGACCCAAACTGTCATGAGCAAAGCTCAGAGCCGGCCAGGCCCTTGCGGGTCGTGGGCCGGACTGGGTCTAGCCCTAGATCTAGGACAAAGTCCTCATCCGAGCCTGCCGAGGCCCAGGTCTAAACCGCCCCAGCCCACGGCTACCCCTCTTAGATATGCTGAAGAGTCTAAATTTTCAGGAAGGAAAACACAACTAACATTATTTCATAGGGACGAAAAGAACACAAATCAATATGTAAAATCTCCAACAAGGAAATCCAGTTCAAACTATTTCTGACTTTTAAAAACATTAAGGGGCTATTTGGTTGATTTCCTAAAATCAAAGAAAAGGAAATATAATAAGGAAATCACTAAAACTCGTCTTCCATTTATTTCCTCAAAAAAAGTCATGAAATGAGTTTCCTTAAGATTGTGTCACATCCTCCAATAAGATGATGACAACTCATCTTTTCTCTCCTCTTTTCTTACTTTTAGGAGGTGAACCAAACAAAAGAAAAAACTCCATTATAAAAAATAAATTTCCTCTAATAGATTTCTTTTTTTTAACCAACCAAACAGCCCCTAAGTATAAATGACATAGCTTGATCATCAAATAAAAAATATAACTACACTCAACAACAACAAAGAAATCAATATGTAAAATCTCCAACAAAGAAATCCAGATCAAACTATTTTCTGACTTTTAAAAACAATACGTGTAAATGACACAGCTTGATAATCAAATAAAAAATATAACTGCACTCAACAACAACACTATCAACAGTATCCAGTACTAATATACATCATCAGATACTTGAAAATATAACCGATATAGGCAATAATTTCAAGATACCCTCATACTTCAATCTTGAGGAAACAGAGAAATACACCAGATAATCAAAATCTCCATTACCTTTCATACTACTCAAAACTAACACAAGCAACCAATACTACAATAAACAATACACAAAAGATGTAAATGGGCACAAGCGGTTCAAACAAGCATTATAGGTTATATATACAGGTAAACATAGCAGTCTAATCAGCAAACTAAAAAAATACACTCAGTTACATAGAAGCCCAAGTTACTTTCCATATCTACAACGTAAACGTTAGCTCTACTCTCCTTTAATCCTTCAACTAGCTCGCTGATCCAAGCCTTAATATAACAATCAATACGCAGTAAAATACTAGTGTACATTTTTCCAACCATTTTGTGATGGATTTTTCCCCTTCGTTATTGTTCAGCATCAGAGTAACTTATTTAGTCAAGATTGCTCCTGCAGAAAAAGGGAAGAATCTGTTAAATGACTAAATATGTAGTAGACTTGAGGATCATATCTTGCTGAAATTATCACAGATTTGATCATGTTTGCAAGCTGGCGCCTTTGATAGCATGAGTTTCTATTTATGTTCAGCTTCATCTTCTCAATGCCTCCTTAATTTTACAAAATACTACAACATGGATCACAAAAACCAATAAGTTTTCAATTGCTCATTCTTCACATACTATACTATTTTCTTATATTTTTCAGATGAAAGCAGAGAGCTTAAATGCCAAATAGACCAAACTCATGGCTCTAGCGTGAGCCAGACACATAATAACTAGAATAAATATCATAGAATTTAGTACGAGTTATATATTGGTCATACTACAAAAATATGACCAAATTTTAACACATACTAAATTCAAGGCAATCATCTACTTGTTGAAGTGAACCATATCATAACAATCACTTGATAGCTAGTAGTTCTGCATTTAACTTTTCTTTTAGTTGTTTACTAGAGAAGCTTGTGTTCTTTCCATGGAGAACTACAAGAATTCGTTTGTACTATTGTATGTGGTGTGAGTTTTCCAATTGAAGTTATAACAACATTATTGTTAAAACTTTACCTTAATAACCTTGATTAGGATATAATATCAATACTAGAAATTTCCATAGCTACTAATATCCAAAACACTTAAATCCAGACCAAGCTATCTAAATTTAGCAGTGCAAAATGGTTAATGGTGAAGCTTCATTCGTACCAATTGAGATTAACCCAGAGATTCGGGTTCTGACCCGCTAATAGAAGCAAAAGAAGATGATGTATCCTCTTTAGACAGACTAACAAAGTTCAAAGGTGCAGCTGAAAGCCTCCTTGTCTCCTTAAAATAACCATTATGACGTCCAGAATAAGAGCGCGGGGTAAGAAGCTCGGGAGTTGCACTGCCAACAGACGCACGTCGTGGACACGGAGTCATGAACCCATTTCCATTTCCGTTCATCTTCCTATTGAAACTGCTGGCCCTTCTTGGGCTAGGTTTTGGCCCATACATAGCTTCCTTCTCTTTGAGGAGTAAATCTTGCAGTTTCTTCTGATCCTGAAACAACAGAAGAATAATGGTAAATATAATAAAACCACCAAAAAGAGGGGGGAAAGTATTCGGCAATTGAAGATACCCGATATCGCCTTCTTTCCTCCTCTTTCTGTTGTCTAGCAAGTTGATACTCTTCCAAGATAGACGCTAACCGAACCTGGAGGGAACAGAAGGTAGACTAGTCAGAAGCACTGATGATAAAGAGGGGTTTCTCATATTAGAACATGCATTCTATCATATTTTTATATTAGACAAAATCATATTTTTATTTACACCTCAAATCCTTAAAGTTGTTTTAAATAACACCCACTAAATGAAATTTTGTCCAAATCTGCTATTTTGGTGTGATTATAGCTCTGATCTCGCTACTGATAATTTACCTTAGTAACCTTGATTATGATATACTAGACT
Organism: Asparagus racemosus; assembly: GCA_037177215.1. Classification (NCBI taxonomy): domain Eukaryota; kingdom Viridiplantae; phylum Streptophyta; class Magnoliopsida; order Asparagales; family Asparagaceae; genus Asparagus; species Asparagus racemosus. The sequence continues at coordinate 33,711,125 of JBAKGM010000365.1, read as the reverse complement.
GGTTTAACTCCAGTGGCTGAACAAGTAAAGGAGAAGATAAGAGAGATCAGGGAGAGTGCCACCCTATGGAGAGAAAAAGTGAGACAACATAGGAGTTAAATCAGTGTGCCGTACCCTAGCAAAGGATATTAAAGTTACCAGCAGTGAATATTTAATCACACCACGATAACATATTTTGTCTGAAAAAATTCACTTCAGGTCTAATTAAAAACAACTTAAGAGTAGGATTTGGAGTTTCGATATAAAAAATATTATAGAACTGGGTCTAATACGAGAAAAATGCTTAAAAAGGGATAGTTTTACGAACCCCATCATACAAAAAAGGCATGCTTCTCTCATCCTCCCAAGCCAAAGTTTTGCTGATAAGGTTATCTACCATACCTGGAAAATAACCAAGGTGAGCTCCTAGAGGGCATCGTTTTTTTTTTAAATTAAATGGCATTAAGTTTTGGTAAGCAGTCTGATACCAGGAATTTTCGATACAGTAATCCGTGCCTTCTCAGCCCGTTTTAAGTTTAGATGGGCACCTCGCCCAGCACTGTACCTCTTTTGATCCTGTATCGAGTTAAATGCTAAAATTAGCTATGAAACAGCTAGGAAATTAATAATCTTAGCAAGAAATAAAGTGCAACAGGTTTAATATGGGAAAGCAAATGGGCCTGGTTTAAGGCTATAAAACAATATGACTTTTGTCACACGCAATGCACACAAGATGTTAATCCAATTGGTTTTTCCCTCTGTATCTTGGTGTGACATTGACTTTAGAATAACATCCAGAGCGCATAATCCTGTTGCATAAGACGCACAGAGAGCTATTCCTATATTTAATTCACAAATCCTCCTCCAACACTTGTCACCCAAAACTTGGGTGCGAAAGAAAGTTCACATTTTCTCATAATATGACAGGTCGTCTTCATCAAACTTTGAAAGTAACGCACACAAAATGTATCCCTAAGTTACTATCTAAGAGAAAAGTAAACCCACATGATTTTTATTTCCCAATGAAAAAGCCCAAAAAGTAGCACATTATTACTTTAGACCTCCATTAAAAGTTAGAATACTAAGTCGGACATTTTATGGACAGAATGTTCTATTTTTAATTAAAATGTCTAATTTTGTCCAAGTGGAAGGTAATCAAAAGGCAGTTCTCATTTGACATTTTTCTTCCAAAGCAAGGTGAGGCATATAAGACAATATGATTCAGCCAAGCATAGGGCTGGAAAAAATATTCCCTAAAAGTTTTAACATAGTAAATGCTTAGGAAGAATTATCAAATGAAACAAAAAATTTGAATAATTTTAGTATAAAGGTAAAAAGATTTAATGACCTTTCAGAATCCACAACCAGAATTTTAACAGAAAGATGCATTGAATTGAATATCCAGACGTTGACTTTAAGAGTTCTGAAGTGGTTGTGATACACAGACAGCCAAATAAAAGTGGTGTGGAGGGAAATAATTACTTGGTTGTACTCTTGAAGCCAGGTTTCTTCTTCACAGGCAGCAAGCCACTTGTTTATCCTGTCCATAATCTCTTTCCTACTGATAGACTCTTCTTTTGCCTTCAGTATTTGTGCCTCGATGTTGGCCAAAAGCTCACAAGGATCCACCAAACCTGAATTCAAAAACTAAGTCAGAGAATCACCATATGCGCAAAGTCATCCACAACAGGGTATACCAGATATAAGCCGCCGAATCATTTAGTGAAATAAACGACCAAGATACAAGAGTGGTGAGGTTCACAATCTTCTATGTGACTAGCAAGATGGGCCTCAACACTACCCTATATATTGGTAGGTGACGTAGGTCGTTAACCGAAAGGGTTAATTGCTGAGAGACCCCCTGCACCAACGGGCAATTCCTGAAAGACCCCGTGTAGTTCTATTGCTGCATAAATCCCCTGAGAGAACTCTTTTGACTCCTTTAACCTCAGATAAAAGAGAAATTATTTTTGATAGATAAAAATTCTAAGGGTAAAAGAGTCAAACTATCTTCACTTAGGGGGTCCATCCGCAATTGGGCGATAGTAAGGAGGTCTATCAGCAATTGGGCAATAGTTAAAGGGGGTCTATACACAATTAACTCTTAGCAAAATAAGTTGCCACCTTAGACCGATTTTTTCATTCAGAATATTGTGGTATAGTATCATACCAGAATCTATCAGTGCGTTAGACTTCTCAGGTGCAGTGCTCATATCGGGCTCCATGTGTGCTTTCTTACATAGTTCTTCCAATTCGACCCTTCTTTTTAAAACAAGTTCTTTCATTCTACTGGCTTTAAGTTTCGTGAGCCTCTCAACTTCAGCTTCTGTCTGTCGAACACAACAACGAATATTTAATTTGCTGTCTTTATGGATGTAATGAAAGCTAAAGATGATAGTTCAACAACAAACCTGCTCAATAATTTCTTCTGACAGCACACCTTTATAGTTAATCTCCTCTTCTGGTGATCCAAGGATATACTTAAGCCTTCCAAAACTTCTCTTCTCTTCTTCAGGCAAGTCCATTAACTTCCAGAGTTCAACCAGTGACTCTACTTTTTCTCGCAACTACAATGCAATAATTGAAAACCTATAATCCATCTGAAGCTTTTATTTCAAAGAAAAGAAAGTGAAAATAAACTTCTACTAAGTACCAACCTTCTGAACTCGAACTTTTTTGTCCGATTTTAGTCTCAGGACAGCTTGAGCTAGACCCTCCAATGTGTGATAACTGATATTTGTCGGTTGCCCAGAGCTAGTCTCTTGCAAACTAGGATGCACTTCGTTCACTGTCTTCTGAAAATCTAGTCCAAGAACAGCACATAAAGTGTGCACTTCGCTGACATACTCCAGAACCTTGTGAAGCCGATCAGACTGGTAACAAAAAACAAAAAAGATTTTCTGGAAGAATTATTTCTTTAATTAGATAAATACGGGTGAATAAGTAATTTACTTGGTCAATTGTTGATCCTTGGATACTAAGTTAAAGTTAAGGGATTTCATGTATCAAGTCTTATTAAGGGATGATACGTAGTTGCTTTGTAATTATTAGCGGCTGATATTTAGGCAATGCCTGCCATTTATTGTCTGATGAGAATATGCATGAAATGAATCACCTTATATAATGTATAGATGAAAGTAGAAGCATTGTGTCCGCTTTTTCTCCTCTTGATCAACTCTCTTACTATTATTTTAGATTAAGATCTCAATGCTTTTGGTATCAATTGGCACTTTGTTATCTCAATGCCCACAATAGCAACTGGAAATTGAGGGAATGATATGGAACTAATGGAAGAATATAGATACCTTCTCCTTCTGGAGAGTTTGGAGCTGAGATTGGTATTCGTTAAGCTTCCTCATTGATAAGTCATGTTCTTCAATACCAACTGGATTAGTGACTTCATCAGAATGATCATTCAATTCTGTCATCTCAGAAGTAATCTTCTGAATCTGCAAGCGTATATCAGCAAATTGTTTTATCCGTTCCTCTTTCTTTAATTTCAAATCTTCTAGTAGTGGAGTAACAGATGCAAGTTGCTCCTTCAAGGATGCTTGTCTTTTGCTATTCTGCATATAAAAGTGAAGCAATTAAGAGCTAGCGTTGGACAAATAAACTGAATATGATGGACAAAACTTTTAAGTCTTAGATCATGCAATCAAGTAGAAGACTTGGTGGACCAAGTTTGGAAAAAGAAAACCATTAAAAAATTGTATCGCTACCACATAAAGAACTAATACTAAAAATGGCTGCACCAAATAAGGAGCAGAATTGTCATACCGAGATTGCAAAACATAAAAAAAACATCATAACTGATAGATACACATTTACATGAGAAACTTGGAGCATATAACACGAGAACACCAACAGCCATGTAAAGCTGAAAATTCTAAATATAACAGAGTAATAACTATTTCTCGTTTAAAATATAACACTGGGCGACTTGCCTATGTATTGAACTTCGAGATTATTATCTCACAAGACGTCTAGATGGCACATTGAAGCTGCTTATGATTCATAGAACAGGGTAGTTTCAGGTTTCTGGAAGAGGAAATATTAGGCGGCCTATATATATTCTTGTAGTCTCATAGCACAGAGTACCAAGTTTCAGGTAAGCATAAGTCTATTTAGAACAAGGCGCCATGCAACTTTCATATTTATTAGTAACAAGGTTCTCAAAGATATAAGTGACTATATTTTGAATTTGGATAATCCGATGAAATGTACCCTTCTTCTGAAAGAAAGAGAATTTCCTGTTATATTAGACTTGTATTGAATTTGAGGGAAATGCAATTAATCGAAAGACTAAATCCAACGCTGAGTTGACTGGAAAATATCGGTAGATTCAGTATGTTTCAGCCCTGTAAGGGCCAAAGATGGATATCTGTTCAAATATAGCCAAGGTCAATCATTTCACTAGAAAACCTGAAATTTATAGTTGATTATAATTTTCATCCATGATCATTCTGATAACAAATAACAGGCATATTGTCAATAGTTTATTCTTATCACGGTGAGTAACATAGCACTTAATAAAGTTCAGCCATGTAAACCAATAAAAAAAATTTAAGCAATAGGCTTTATTGCTAGATTAAATTATCACCTACAAATTTTTAACATCAAACTCAAATGTATTGAGTACTTTTACTTCTAAAGGGAAGACTTCAAGAAATTTGTGACACATTTGGAAGAAAAGATGGAGTCCAGGTAAAGGGAACAAGCAAAATATGGACCTAAGTCATGACAGAATTCACAGTGTAGATTATAACAATATCTCACATCAGCTTCTCTTCAAATACAAGTAAAAAAATGCATCAACAAACATCTCTACAAGGAGAAACTATCAATTGTCTCTCCCCAGTGGGGGATTGATGAGTGCAAAACAAGGGGGTTTGCATTCAGTTGATTCAAGGGTTCTTTCATTGGTGCACCAACTATCTAAGAGTGGACAGCATGTACGAGATAGTTTTCTCTACTCCAAGTACTAGCGGAACTGACAAAGAATTAAAAAAACAACCACCAAGCGGGTCAATTGGTAGGCTTCAAGTCTAATCCACATTGTTCAAGACAAGGACTCGACTTTTATATTTAAGTTATAGAAGTAGTTGGCAAGGACTGACCCACTGAAAAATCCAATCAAGCTGCTTATGGCTCAAAGTTTTCATGATTAATTAGGATGGTTGGTAGAAGTAGGCCATTGTTCCAGAGTCAGCGACTCAATAAATGAATGAACTATGCCTTTGTATATACAAATTAAATGTCAACAGTAACACCAATCATTTTGGTGCATGAAGGATGAAACTAACAATTCTACTTGTTAGAGTCTAAAACTATTAACCCACAACATAACTGGTTCAAATCCAACTGGCCACAGCATTAATACGAGGATTTAAGAAAAAGTAGGACACCACTGTGTGAGTTCAGGGTCCCGGAGTTTTGTTGTAGTGGAAGGGATATTAAGATAGTATAAGAGCAATCCAGGTTAAAATCTCGTCGGACACGCATTTAAAGTATAAAATAGTCCGGATATCGACACATGAAAAGGGCGTTCAACTTATAGTGACATCAAACCTTACCACAACGTTGGAGTTTTGGTGCAGCGGAAGGAACATTAAGACCACTAAATATGATCAATTAGCTCAGTATAGCTTTAGTGGCATGTTTGGATGGAGGGTAGAAAAGGGAAGGGGAAGAGAAATTTGGGTTTACCTTTATTTGGGTGTTCCATTTAGAAGGGTAGAGGAGGGGAATGAGGGTGAAAATTGAACTAAAATCTTACCCCACAAATTGTGGGGTAAAGAAGGGGAAGGGAAGGAAGGGAAAAAATTTCCTTTCCTCCCCTTCCCTTAGTCATCTCCCAAACACACTGGCTACTAGGAGAAAAAGCATAATGATCATTCAATTGAATTGTATCTCTGTGTACCTTTGAATGAAGACTGAGTTCACCAAGGGAAGCCATGATAGATGCAAGCTCTGCTTCTTTGGCTGCCACTGACTGATGAAGCTGTACTTTTGAAGCGCTCGCTTCATCGAGCTTCCTTCGATAAATTTTCAGGCACTCTCTCTCGATCTCCGATAACATTCGGCCTTTATCTGCTTCACTCTCCCCAATCTCTGCCCATATTTTCTGTTTCATTCAGTAAATTAGACGGCCTCAGTACATGAGAATTCATTATAACTTACCAGTGAAAGATTCACTGCAAACACTTAGAATGCAACCCAAATTTAGAGAAGTACAAGTCATAACAAATGATAATAAAAGAGATCAAGTTTCATCCTTCAACATTAAAATGCAATTTTTCAGCATAATTACTTTAACAAAATAAAAGAGCAAAGTAAATAAGAACTCAAAAACCCCGTGGCTGAAAAAATTGGCAAAACAAAAAAATGAATAAACAATATCCGTATCAAAACATTAAAAAATACCAGAAAATAATCCCAAAACAATAATTAAAAGAAACAAAAATAGAAAAGAAAATCACTTTACAACGCAAATTCTCATACCCTTTTCAACGAAGGAAAAATAGTGAGTAACTGAAGAAAGTAAACAAGAAATTGACATTTTTTTATCTACAAAACCAATTTCAGAAAATCCACTCTTCCTTTTCTCCTGAAGATAATTTCATTTAAAAAAAAAATCAAGTGAAAGCACCACAGCTGGTCTCCATGCTTTTTCAGACTGAGTTCACCAATTTCAGAAAATCCACTCTTCCTTTTCCAGACAATTTCCTACTTTTTCAGAAAATAAATTCTAGAGAGAGAGAGAGGGAGAACCTCTAATTCTGTGAGCAAAGCACCACAGCTGGTCTCCATGCTGACACTAAACCCCACCATTCTCATGAATTAGAAGACAAAGAGGAGAGAGAAAGAGGTACAGGGGAGAGAGAAAGTGAAAGGAAAAACAAGAAGAGGGCTTCAAGTCAAAATGGCAACATTTCCTTCTTCCTCACTTCAGACCCTTCTCCCCTTTTGCCCTTTTCGGAACTTTTGCAGACTGAACTCAGACAAAACAAGACTCCAGCAGTTGCAGTCTATGGCAATCCACCATCAATGGAGAGAGAGAGAGAGAGAGAGAGAGAGAGAGAGAGAGAGGAGGGCTGGCTTCATTCAAGAAAGCTGTAGCAAAGATGTTTCTACAATATATGGCTTTTTTTGAAGATTTAAAAAGACCCACCTCACTATACAATGCAAAAATTGTGGGAAAAAGGTGAAATTTTTATTATTATTTTATTTTATTGGTAGCAGTGGGTGGTGATGATTGTTGCATTAATCATAATTAAAAGATAACAAGCTCTTTTTGCCTAAATACCCTTGAAATCCGCCATCTTTACAAACTTCCCTCCCAAGTACTAATTCATCCTTACATTCTTCGAGATTGGCTTTTCACAGGCCTCTCAATTTACCACTGTCAAAATTCTAATGGTAAATTAACAAATATCCGGACGGTAAGTCTGGAAGGAAGATAGGTTAGAGGGTAAATATGCAAAAACTTCTTTTTCTAGAAAGGGGAGTATTTTAAACATAATGGCCCCAGACAAGAGGGATATTTTCACTCATTTTAGGGATAAATTACTATATTCAGATTCAAAGGGTGAATCTGTAAATAAGAAAGATTTGGGTAAAGAAAATCTTAGACATATTAATTACGTAATTTACTTTAGGTTATTATTCGGATAGGATGGTTAGCACAAGGGTGAAAGGAAAATGACAAAATGCTGAGACAACGTATTGGTTTCTTGTTAGGGACAGTTTCTAGTGGAGATTTGAATGGAAAAAGATAATCTTTTTTGTGATCTTGATTTATTAAAGTTGAGTGAAGCTTTTGCTTGTTAATTCTGTTTATTGTTAATGTGGCATTAGGTTGAGTCTAATCAAATTGATGCCTGGTTGTTAACTGTTCCGTGAAAGAGAAGGGAGTTGATGGGTGAGAGTTGAAAAGATAAGGACAATAGACTAAGCACCAAACTTTTATGAATGAGGGGATATTGGATTAGATATCTCTTCAGCTAAGCGATTGGTGTAGTTTCTTTTTATAATTTATCTTAAGTTAAGTCCTTCTAACCATTAGATCAAAACTTTGAAGTTACGGTGAGAATGGAGAATTATAGTTTTATATTAATTCTAACGTGTCCCTACAGGTTGAACTATTGTGCTGAATGAACGTTAACTCAGATTATCCGACTGTTAGGCCTCTTGGCTATAGAAAACTGCCGTAACAACTTTACCAAAATCCTTATCTATTAGCCTAGTGTTATCTTACATACTCATCATTGATTTTCATCACTGGTGCTTGAGGTAACAGTTCACATATAGAATCTTGATGACAGAAGTCTATACTGGATCCAACTCACGCGGGTCCTGGACCTTGTTACATTATTTTATGTAGTGAATCATTATTCATCCTTGGCATTTCAGGTTGATTTTGGGCTCCACTTGAATGCCAGCTTGGACTCTAGTTCAAGTGGCTGGTATGGGTCCATAGTCCTCCACTGAGAAAAGAAGAGAAAATTAGATAGGAAGAATATAATGTAGGATATTTAAATTAAAAAAAAAAACAAACTTATGTCAGACCTGTACTTGTTGATAATCCATCGTGTATGATTCTAGTCGATAACTGCCAGTAAACTATCTCAACTAAGATTTTTGTGAAAAAAGTTTGATACGTACATGACATGGGTATAAATATTGTAACTTCAAAATTTCAGAGAAAATTATTTATACATTTATTTTCTTGAGCTTACTAGTTAAAAAAGAAAAATCCCCAAAACTCTTCAGTATGTTTGGTCTAAATCTTAAATTTTGCAATTTCTCTATTCTTTTCCCTTCTTGCTTTCTCTTTCCTCTTGCTGTGCTCTGGAAGAAAGAAGAAATGAAGAAAAAAGAAAACTAATCATAGCCCATCCAAATAAAAATAAAAATAAAGTTTGATGTCCCTTCTTTGGTAGGCCATGGCCCCTTGTTTATCAAAAGAAAATTAAACAACTATCTTCTAAATAAAAAGGAAGATATCATTTTGTTATGCATCTATATAAGTGTGTTGCATAATTTCCTCTTTACTAGCTTTCAAAGAAGATCCCTTAGATGGGGTAGGAATGTCCCTTTATTATTACTTTCAGGAAATATTTCGTGCTCTTCTGGTTGTCGTCATTCATACCATTTCCATTTTTTGGCAAAGTTCCTCACATATATCTGTTTGGCATCAACAACGAACATGTACTAAATATTCCAATCATATTTGGCTAGATATAAGAAGGAAAAAAAATAACTTTTAGACGATAATCAGAAACATTTTAGTTAGTGCATAGATTATTGACTGTAACAAATGTTGTAAGTTTTTTCTACAAATTATAAATACAATTACTAGCTACAACGACCTTGTTGCAAAACAAACATTGGAAATAGAAATTTGGTTGCAACACCTATAGATGTAAATAATTTTCTTATCGACCAAATAACCCCTTAAATTGCAACCTAACCCCCAAATTCTCTCCCTTTTCTCCTGAATTCCTTGTTGGCAGCCATGAATCAAGATCTAGAAGTTCAAGTGTTTCACCAAGTGCAAAATTTCCCAAATTCAAGTTAAAAAACCATGTTCGAGAGGCACTACCTTTCTCCTATCCGAGTTAATATCTCCAAATCCAAGTTAAAGATCCCAATGTGAGGTTGATGTCTATTCCTAGGGCAAAATCAAAATTTAAAGCTAGGGTGATGTAATTTTTAGGAGCATTGTTAAATAATAAAAAAGAATGAATTAGGGTTTTTAATTTGCTCAGGTTAATAGGAGAGGGGCGTTTTCGTCCTTTGAAACTTAAAGTATTTGACCGTAGCAAAAAACAACTTATGGTATTTAAGTGCCAAAAATGAGAAAACTTTGTGAAAAAACTTCGTGGTATTTACTTGCCATTTGGGTCATTAGAAAACATATTTAACTTTTAAGATTTTATTAAGGAACCCCCTAAAAACAATGTTAATTACAATTTCTTAACTAGTGCGTAAACTTACACAAGGGATATTTTTGCCAACGAAAATTGGGGTTCACGCTTTAGGGGGTTTTTCTTTATGAAAAAAAAACTAAAGTTAAAAGAGGTTTTCTGATAACCCCTAACCTTAAGTGATGTTTCTGATATTTTAAAAGTTGTGGGGCGTTGATGATCGTCCAGTGAGATTTTCTGATATTTAGCTATCAATTTCTACTTTCAATAAGTTAGCAATAAGGTAGTCAACATGGTGACTGAACTTCATTTGACAGAAGGGTGGGAAACTACATCGTTTACCTTAACTAGTTTTTATGCACGTGCAATGCACGTTGTTAAATATTAAAATAATTTAATTTTTTATTTATTTCAATATTATAAATAATTCAGTTTTATTTTGAGTTCAAATCTGTAAAATTAGATTATTAGATTTGCTATAATTTTTATTTAAACATTATAAAAAATCGATGTAATGGATTTTTGTGCTAAATTTACGTACATCATTTGTTTCTAAGATAACATATCTGAATTTTTCAAATTTGCAAAGAATCCGATCGACAGTACATATAATCATATAATTTGATAAATAAAGTATTTTTATAATATGAAGCAAACTTTTGAGTACTGCTTCTAGAAAGACATGTCATATGTAAATAAATTTATACATTAAATCTTTTGCAAAGAGTTGCTCATGCGTAAATACAACTCATAATAAAATATTGACGATGTACTTTGAGAGGGTCCTTGAAGCCATACTTTCCCTTTCTTCTCTCGATCTTGTTC
>JBAKGM010000365.1:33672901-33683327 GCA_037177215.1 Asparagus racemosus | reverse complement strand
CTATCCATTTAAATCAGTCTCTAGCAATTTAAATCAATTTCATTAGAAAGTCAAATTTAAAGCATGAAGGTAAAACACGTACAAAAAAAACCCAAAAACAAAGTAATGTAGCCTATTTATTTGTATCATTTAGCATTTCGAAATCTATATTTGGCCTTCCAAATTAAAAGTTAAAACAAACTAAAAAGTTCTCTCTTTTTCCTATACTTTACCCACAACACTAGATTCACTATCCCAATTCAAACCTCCTCATAATTTCCCATTAATTCACAGCCACTGATCTCCAAACCCCCATCCTAAATTATTCTCACGCACTCTTTCTATTTACTCAAAAAAACCCAAAAATTTAGGGGAAAACGCAAAAGTTTTACCTGATGGAACCCAAGCTCTCTAGTGAGAGGAACTCCGATCTCACTCAAGCAAGCTTGGACCCTCTGTTACTCCCCAACATCCATCAGTACCTCTCCAAGGCCGGAGAGGATGCTTCAAAGGCGGGAATGAAGCTTCGAAGGCTGGAGATGAAGATTCGACAGGGGGAGTGAAGCTTCGAAGGCTGGAGATGAAGATTCGATGGCAGGAGAGAAGTTTCGAAGGCTGGAGAGGATGTGTCGGAGCTGGGGAAGAAGATTCGACGGCGGGAGAGGTTGCTTCGAAGGCGCGGAGAGAAGATAAGGCAGTGGCGAAGAAGATTTAGGGTTTTCTGCGTTTTTTTAAGATCCGACTTTGGTTTTTGGTTTTGTATTGTTTGCAGGTTCGAGTTTGGATCGGGTTTTGGTTCCCAAACCCAAACCAACAATTAAAACAAAAAAAAAATCAGAAAATCGATCGCTATTTTGAAGCCGATATCTCGGTCGATTTATCCGATATTGTCCGATATATCGGAAAAATATCCCAAATATCGAAAACTAATATTTTTCTATCAATATCGTTGCGTGGAGGCTTCAACACCGATATATCGGCCAATATAGCGATATATCAGCCGATATAGCGATATATCGGCCGATATTTAATACATTGTTCCTAACTACCCAAAAACTACAGTAGAAACTAACAAAATAAAACAAGGGAGAAACAGGGAGGCAATAGATAAATAGAGAAGGCTCTTTTATGGATCCAACTTAAAACACTTCAACAAACTAAAATAGAATAAAATAAAAAAGGGAAAAAAGGAAGGCAATAGGTAAATGAAGAATGCTCTTTTAGATAAAAGTCAAACAATCATAATTGATCATCTAATCATCTTCCATCATCCCGTCAGCATTACCACTTGTTGTACTACTTCGAAGCTTAAGTTGTGTGAGAGAACATTACTAACCACACATTATCTACAATTCTGTTTTACTAGGAAGTAATATTAAGGAACATTTTGATGATTATGCAAGTATCTTCGGCTAAATAGCACTTATATACCCTATCATTTCACTACTTTTCACTTATATACCCCAACTTGTATTTGGTGGCAAAAAAAATACCCTAAAATTTTTTAAACTTGCACTTATATACCCTCACTTTTTTTGGTAGCACTTAAATATCCTAAAACTTGCACATAAATATCCTCAGTAATGCAAGCTTGAGGGTATTTAAGTGCATGTTTTAAAACCTTTAGTGTATTTAAGTACCAGATTTTAAAAAATTTAGGGTATTAAGTGCAAGTTTTTATAAATTTAGGGTATATAAAAGTGCTACCAAAAATAAGTGAGAGTATATTAAGTGCAAGTTTAAAAAACTTTAGGGTATTTTCAAGTGGGGGTATATAAGTGAAAAGTAGGTGAAACAATAGGGTATAAAGTGTTATTTAGCCCGTATCTTCTATATGATTATATGTACGTGGATAGACAAAAGACATATTTGAAGACATAAAAGGATTATCATAATAAAAACTCTCATTGAATAATATCTAAAAATCTGGCAGAAGCTGATACTTATTCAAAAAATAAAAATCAAACTAATTACAACTATTGAAAGAACACAAACGTCATTCAAACTCTCAATAGGGGAAGAAAATGGCGAAATCCCATTCGACTCGAATACCGCTAAACTCGTCATAATGTAGGGGGACATGGGGTTGGTACTAAGTTGCATGCGGGTACGGGTACTGGTGTGGGTACAGGTACAAGACAAGGAAAATTAGTAAAAGGTAGGCCATGGGGACACAACTATACATATGTATATTACGTATATTTATATGTATTAAAATTAATAATTTACATAAGATTAATATTGTTTTTTCATTTACATAAGATCAATATTTAAGAAATAGATGTGTAAGATATACGTCTAAGAAGTGTATGACGAATGTTTTAACTAAAACATGTATTATATAATCGAGTATACGCTTGAAGAAACGTCCTGCATATCTTCAAGAAGTTTTGGTACGGGTATGGCTACATGTTGGGTACGACTTCCAACAATACCCAGGTAACATAAGGCTGGTGTGCGAGTTGTAGAAACCACGGAAAAAAGTAACATTAAATATTATATAGACTTCAATACTTCTTCCCAAGGTTTTAAATATCGGATGTCGAGTTCATGTCAGACGGCTAAAATTCATGTCGGATAAGGAAAATCGGGGATGTGTCGGGAGACATGGAAAAAAAATATCGGATTGCCATATCGGATGGTGTGCATATGTATAATATAATATCATAAATAAAATCTAAACATACTTAATAAATTCTATTGTCTAAACATATTAAAAAAGAAAATAATTTATGATGTTTAGGGTTAATGTTGAAAAAAAGAGGTGAGAAAAGAGGAGGCCGATGTCGACGGTTAAGGAGAGAGATCGCCTAATTTTGATGTCGAAGGAATAGCTAGGAAAAGAGACTGACGAGATGTCGAATGAGAGAGAGAAGAGCGACGGAAATGACTTCGGTCTTTTTTTCCACTAAATGATTGGGTTTTATCGTTGGAAGCAATATTAAGTCAATCAGGAATTTAAACCTAAACCTAATTTTATAAACATAACAAAAAAATCAGCCAATTTTTCAGACTGAAAAAGCGGCCGACATAGCCGACATGTCCCTTGATATATCTAGCGGACAAATCCGATGTCCCCCAATATATCCGACATGAACCCTAAAAACGCAATACACATTGAAAAACTCCATATCGTGTCAGTTGGCCCCTAAATCCGCCATGTCGGCTGACATGTCCGACATATCGACCGACATTTAAAATACTACTTCCACATATATAGTTATACACCTTAAAATTCTCCGTCAATGGAGCCTTGGTATAATCTACATTCTACACCCACAGTAAAAATAAAAGCTGAGAAGCTAAAAAAACATGATAGTCATAAGAAGTGACATGCTAATTGTACTATAAAAAATGTTTCTGAAGTAACTACTCAATTTCATTTCTAAGTTGCATTTGATGCGTTATCACTTAAAATATAATCAGCTCGTGTTATATTAAAAAGTGGGCTCAGACTCGAGATTTGTATTACCATCATCAACAACAAGATCACTGTCACTATTGATGGGGGGGGGTCATGAGCAATTTATCCTCATAATAATAACAATAATAACAATAATAACAAGAAGAAGAAGAAGAACAAGAAGACAAGCACAGTAATAGCAATAATAAAGTAAATTTCACAAAACCCCCCTAAAACTTTGGGCCATTTCGCATGAAACCTCCTTGGACTTTGTTTCCCCCCTAAACCCCCTTCCATTATTGTTCAAAACAGAACTAATGAGTGGCTGCAGCTTCTTTGCTACCTCGCCATCACAATTAGCCTCGGGTTACTAGAAACATAAATCTCGAGTTACATCATCGCCCTAATTTGATGTTGCTTAAATTAATGAAATAATAATAATAATAATAAAACAAACTATTTTACCCAATTTCCACACAGAGATCTTAAAAAATTTATTGAGGGAGGTTTGTACAATTTAACCTTTCATTCACAATCCCCATTTCTAACGCCTGGCTGCTGCATGTTGCTACCTACCATTACAACTTAGGGTTTGGGTTAATAGCTTTTTTTGGTGTGTGGGGCCCAGGGGGGTGCTGGAGTCATGTTGCCCCCAGTTCCGATATCATTGCCTCGTCACTATAGCAGGGCAACACATTTCAAAAAAAAGATATTAAATTTTGAACGTCAGAGAAAAAACTTCGCTACATTTGGGGGAATTTCATGAAACCCCCATGAACTTTTTAAAGATTTCAGATATTCAGTGCTTATAGCCAAGCTCAAGCAAATAAATAGTACCGGTGCTGCATCTTATGTTTTTCAAAATTAAAATCAAAGGTCAGGAACTAAATAAGAGTTAAGACACAGAGTTCAGACTTGACTATTCATGAAGCACAAATGCATACAAAGTGACAATATTTAGTTGGCTTAACATATTAAAAGAGAACCAGGAAGAACCAAGACAAATTTTTCTTTTAGAATCAATTTGACGAAACAGTGACGCAAACTACTTTTAAGAGTTTCTTAAAGAGTATTTTTCATAAAGAAACTGATAAAGAATATATAGAACGGGCATAATTTTGAAGCAAGATCCTGAACAAAACCACAACAAAATCCTTGATGAATTTGGTGCTGACTTCCTATAAACTAAAAACCAATAAAAAAAAAGTATGAAAAAAAGGTGGCAATAGATCAACGAAGAACGTTCTTTTATGGATACAAGCCCAACAATCCTAAATTGATCATCTTATTCTCTTCCATCGTCAGATGAGTATTTTACCAACTGTTGTTGTTATCTTTAGTTTGTGATGTGCAATGGGCACAATGTAAACTACTTTGAATTGCACGCTATGACAGAATAGGCCTAAC
This sequence comes from Asparagus racemosus, assembly GCA_037177215.1. NCBI lineage: Eukaryota > Viridiplantae > Streptophyta > Magnoliopsida > Asparagales > Asparagaceae > Asparagus > Asparagus racemosus. The sequence continues at coordinate 33,678,538 of JBAKGM010000365.1, read as the reverse complement.
TACGAATATCAACAATTATGGTATACAAGGAAGTAACTATTGGGGAACATTTTGACAATTATGCATGTACTACCTATGTACACGTGGATAAAAAAGGACATTTGAAGCCGCAATAGGATTATCATAATAAAAATGTGCATTCATTTACCTGTAAAGCAAGCCGGGATCCGATACTTAACTAAAAGAATATATATCAAACAACTTAAATCAAAATAACATAAACTTCACTCATTGTTTAACCTTTGAAGTAAAAGACATAATGTAGGTGGAGGTGGAACTGGTATTTAGATTGTGCGAATGACCATATACTCCCGTGACACCTTATAATCTCTGACCATGGAACCTGGGTATTATCATCATTGAATTTCTCAGGTGCTCTCCTTCGAAACTAAATCATGCCAGATTACTTATAGTAAAAAATAAACACACTGGATAAAAAATGGTGTCATAGAAAGTAAAATACTAACTGTACTACAACTAGTGTTTACAAAGTAACTACTGAATTACATTTGCATTTTTTGAGGTTGAGGTGTTATTAGATTGAAATCAGCTCAAAATGGATAAAATGTGGGCTCAGACTCGACGTTTATATCGTCATCATCACATCATCACCACCACCACCACCACCACCATGATTATCATCGTCATTATAGATAAGGGGGTTATATGAAATTTACCCTTATTATTACTATTATTATTGTTATTTTTATCATTATTACTCAGAACAGAACTAAAAAAATGGCTGCAGCAATTTGCTACCTCGCCATCTCAGTGTCATAGTTTATAATAACCATGAATCTCGAGTAACATCATTGCCCTACATTCATGAACAGGTATGTTTATGCTAAAATAGAAGCAAACAATTTGATAATTATTCGATCAATTTCCACACACAATATTTTAAGACTTAGAAGTAGGGTTTTCGGCAATTTAACCTTCCCTTTGTTGGTTCCCAATAACTAACAAATGCTGCAGTGCTTTTCTACCTCGCCTTACAAGTTAGGGTTTTGGTTAATAGCAGCACGAAGGGAGGAAGGGAGGACAAAGGATGTTGATTATAGCATCAGGAATCTCAAGATAAAAAAAGAAGGGTGAATGATCAACTATTGTATTTGTTATGGCTATTCATTTGTCGCCGACTCAGGAACAAGTTAGTATCATAACAAGCCACACATAAAGTGAGTAAATTTTCGTTTACAAGCTATTTCTGTTTGTTCAAGACCTTTCTGTATTCACAAAATAAAACATAAGGGTGCAGATAAAAAAGACGATATGTCATTTTGCATCTACCAGACTTAATTTCTCCTTGGGAAGATCAATCTCAAGGGAAAATTCAACTCTGTTGCACATAGAGCTTCTACACTTGAAATTGCTAAGAATGAGATTTGTGAGATCAGTACATGGGCATTCAAGTGTACACATAAACTGAACTAATTTAAAGCAACAAATACTTTCAGCAGAACTTCCATAAAGTTTCTTTCCCATGTAGACAAGTACAGATCTAGTGTAAAATATATCATAAAAGACAGATAATGAAGGAGCTGAAACTAGAAATTTACAGACATCTACATATCACATACACATGATAATTTCGCAACATTTTAAAATAAAACATATATATCTAAAATGTAACATCTACTTATCTTTCATCTCTCGTTCCGGGTTTTCAGTTAAGTGCAACATTAAATCTCCTATTTTACTAGCTACAGGAAGAAAAATGAAATGGCTCACACTTCTGACATACTGTTCTCTCTTATATAATGTTGAACAGGCAGAAGGTAATAGCAACAAAAAAAACAATAAATAAAATAAATAAATAAACTCCACTCAGGAACGTCTCAAATACTACTAAACCAATTCCTAGAGTAACTTACAGCCATTATGCAGGCTAACGAACTCAAATTTCTTAAAGAAAAACAAGATTCAGGGGTATGTTTACAGTTTAAGTGTTAAGGATGATATGATCAGGTATCATCTGAGAGAGGAAAAGGTAATCGTGTTGAAACTACTAAAGGCAGGTGAGGAAAGAGTATTAACTAATCATATATAAAATCAACCTCGGGAAAACAAAGCTTCAGAAAAAAGTAGGATGCATGTGTCATGCATGATTTATATGTTATCTAATTCTCATAAACATAATTGTATATGCATGTCTGGTAATAGTAGCAATACACGTGTGAAAAAAAATCTAAAATATATCTATTCCCCTGACTTATTGTGTTGTATATTTTCTCTCTTTGAGTTGCCAGCTCATACCTGATATCATAACATGTGGACGTGCGAGTGGCTGCGTGGGTGGGTGGATGGATGCATGCATGCATGTCTGCACGCGCAAGCATGTGTGTACGTGTAGAGAGAGGAGGAAGGAAGAGAGAAATGATGTGAGTTGACAACAAAGAAATTTCTTGTGTTACTGCTAAAAGAACATGTAACTCATCCTTCGAAGTGATTGACAACGTACATCATGCCGTACATGACCCCAAGGGATTGTGGATGACTAATCATAGGACTTGCGCATCATTTGACGATCCATCAAGTTGTTGTAAATTGAATAGTTTCTTGTGAATAGAACAACTTCGAACCTTTTGATGAATGCACAAATGAGCTCTGAAATCCAAAGAATTAGTCATCCATGTCCCCTTGAGAACAAGTTGATTGATGAACGTTATATATAATCCTCAAAGATGATTTACATGTTCATTGAGGTCCTTTAGAAAAATAAAATTTTGTTATAAACACATTTCCAATTTTCTTGTGTGCATATATCTTTGTGTGCTCGCGTGCAGATGGCAGGCATGCATCGCTTGTGTGAGTGCAGGCACATGGCTTCTTATGTACGAACATGAGATGGTTTACATGTTGTTTAAGTTTCTTCAAGAAACTTTCCTTCACTGTAGAAAATTTTCAGTTTTCTTATATGCAGGTGGCTGGGTGGATGTGGGTGTGTGTAGATGGGTGTCTGGGCGTATGCATGCTGCATATGAGTTCAGGTGTGTCTACGACGCGGGTGTGTGCAGTGTCCATCCATATGCATTGGTCATTTGTGTGTGCATGTGTGCACGTGTATGTATTTGTGTGTACGTTCACACATGTGCGCGCCTTTGTGTAACAAAGGCCTATGAGCTACAGAATACCTTTGATGATACATAGTCTAGCACAGACATGTATTATAACGGATTGCAGTCAATACAGCTTCTGTATAACCTATGGGCATACCTTTGGATTGAAGCTCATATGCCCTGGCAATAGTGAAGTCTAACACAAGCATGCATGAGCCATATTGTGTGTGTCTTGACTCTTTAGTGTGAGTGTGTGCGTGCATAGAAGGTATAATATGAGTTGCGGAATACATACAGGCATACCTGAGGCAGTAGATTAAGTCTAACACAAGCATGTATAAACCATATTCATACTGATCGATTGAGAATTTTGAGACCATCATGGATCATGTAGACCTGATGCTTCCATTTCCTAAATTAAAAACCCATGTATCAGCAATTCACTCAAGGTATCAACATTCTTTTAAATTTCACCTAAAATAGGTTCAGGTAAAGCTAGCATTTCAATTGTGGAAATCTGAGAAAAGGATGTCTTCAGATGATTGTATCTCAATGACAGATCACGATCCCCGACACTTTAAGGCTTCACACCTTAAAATTCTCAGCCTTGGCATCATCCTCACCGTCATCATCAGTGTATTATCTCAGGTGCCCTTCAAAACTAAATCATCCACTGCAAGATTACACCCATATGAACAGGATGTACAAGTTTGAGTTTGAGGTGCTATCAGATTGATATCAGACAATGTTGGAAGAAATTGTAGGCGAAACATCATCATCATCATTGTAGACAACAGCTGATATCTGCACTTTATCCTTCTTATTATCGTCATCATTATTGTTCAGAACAGAACTAATGAGTGGCTGCAGCATTTTGCTACTATGCCATCTCAGTTAGTGTCACGGTTTCTGAGAACCATGAAACTCGAATTGCACTAAAAGAACATAAACTTCACTCAAAGTTTAACATCTGAAATCAAAATCATAATGTAGGTGGAAGTGGAGGTGGAGCTGGTACTAGATAGCGGAAATGACAAACAGGAAGCGGCTTCGAATGATTATACCAAGAAGGCATTCGGACTTTCTCCAAGTACACTCTTGTCACACCTTAAAACTGTCCATGGCCTTGGTATCATCATCATCATCATCATCATCATCAATGGATTTCTCAGGTAGTCTGCTTCAAAAATAAACCATCAATCGCTAGATTAAAAACCTAGAAACAGGGTCTACAAGTTTTAACAACTCGCTTTCAGATGCTTAGTTTGAGTAATATCTTTTGTGTTAGCTATCATAATTAAATCTAAACAGCTCATGTTAGATAGAAAATGTGGGCTTAGAGTCGAGAGTTATATCATCATCCTTGACAACATCATTGTAGAATAGGTGTTTCTTAAATTTACCCTTATTATTATAAATAAGGGCATTTTGGATTTAAGAATGATTTTAGAAGTAGTTGTGTTCAAAAATAACTGGGAGTAAAACTTTGGGTCTATAGGAAAGAAACCCTGGCGTTACTCTTACCAATGATTGTTCAGAACAGTACAAACAAATGGCTGCAGCACTTCTGCTGCCTCGCCATCTCAATAGCGTCGTGGTCTACTAGAATCATGATCTCGAGTTACATCAATGCCCAGCTTTCACATTGCTTAAATTTATATACAAAACAAACTATTGATAATTATTTAATTAACTTCCACACTAAAGATCTCAAGAATCAGATAGGAGTTTTCTGCAGTTGACCTTTCCTTCATGGATTCCCATTTCGAGCGAGCCTCGTCGGTCAATGTACGTCAGGCTGTTCAGGTCTTGTGGCCCATGGTCAAGCCCCGTCTGTCAACGTATGTCAGTCTGCTCAAGCCCCTTGGCCTGTGGTCGACCCTCTGGTCAGCCCCCGTGGCCTGTGGTCAAGGCCCCTAGGTCGACGTGCGCGACCTCTATTGCACACGCTCTGCGTGGGGTGCACGGGCCCCTCACACGCTGGGTGTGAGCCCTCTGCCGTGATGTGTGAGCCCCCTTGCACATGGCACGCGAGCCACCTCGCACGCGGTGGTCGATTGGCTGAGTGGCAGACCCAGCCAGAAGCTATAAGTCATGTGGACCTTAAAAGATGTGTGCATCCAGAGATAGCGTGGACCTCAGGAGCTCATCTTGGGTCTACACTTGCTAAACTATATTAGGTGGCATGTGTTTGGTCCATTCGTGGTGCTGTGTTGGCTTGAGGATTGTGCATACTGGGTGGGTGGCTTCGGTCTGGGGACAGTGCCGCACACACATGGTGGCCTGCTGGCCTGTGGTCATTGTCCTTGTACGCAGTCTCATTGACTCGCCTTAGAAAACCCTTTAAATCAGCATTGCCAGTTTACACACATAGAAACATGATCCACAAGTTAAACAACTAATTTTAGCTGCTTAATTTCAGACTGAAATGTACTTAGCTAATATTGCCGTATTAGCATCATCATCATCATCATCGTTATAGATTGTGGGGGGGTTTTGTTGGGGGTTTTTTTTTGGGGGGGGGGGGGGGTTATCTGAAACCAATGTTCTTAAAGTTAAAAATGGTGAAACTTTGGAG
>JBAKGM010000365.1:33625265-33646183 GCA_037177215.1 Asparagus racemosus | reverse complement strand
ATTTCGGATACAGTTCCGGATATTTCACTACAAAACCATATCCGTAACCATATCCTATCGGTTATAGATTTGAGTAATCATATCCGTATCCTAACGGATACGGTTACGGATATTTCCTCGGATACGGATACGGTTTAGCACCCCTAGCAGCACATATCACAAAGGTGGCAGTTATAAATAATTAAGACCTGAACAGTTGGGTCCACTTTGAGATGATTGAAAAGATATAGTTCAAAGAGCATAATTAAGGATGGAGCTCACTTGGTCAAAGATCCCAAATACAAAAAAACATCTCAAGTATCACAACATGGACGTATCACATAGCAGTTAGCAAGAATGATAAAGAGAAAAAAAATTCATTTCATTGATGATGAAGTAGATCTTACTACAAGGATTTACAAAAATATCTTATATATCAAAGATGATTTTCCTTGAAAAAAGTATAATTCTTAGAAGTTTTGGTAGTGGATGATCTTCTAATGCTTCCGCCAGGAGAAGACTCGACTTTGCCGATCTCAGCAGAAGGATACAAAGATGAACCAAATTCAGATCAGGCTCTTAGTAATAACCCATTTAGACCCTTCTTCAACTGCGGTAGAACAGACCGAGCTAGTAAGCTAAAACAAAAGCCTCATTTGCTTTTGCCCCAGTTGAGGATGGTGTACTTTTTCTAGAACCATGTTGAGGGAAAATTTAAGGGCAACTCTCCCTTAGGGAAGCCGACCTATTTTTAATCCACAGAATGAGGAGCCCATCATGAAGAAGGTAGAAGAGTGTAGGGGACATCTCTCAACCCAGTTCAAGAGACCATGTGCCTTAGAATAGGACACCATAGATCGACTGCATTTGGTCAACCAAACAAAGGTTCAATCAACAAATGGTGCATGTAGTATTGTAGTAGATCAAAGTACCACTGATGGCAGCATGCTCGCATAAGATGGAGTTCGTCCACCAAATGCAAACCCTTTTGAGGGAAGGCAATAGGGGTAACAAGACCCTAGTCATACGAAGAAGCCCCATCTAAACGACAGAACACTCTCGTACTAGTCAAGCCTTATGACCAAGTTGAATGGATCTCTCTAGAGGTCGAATTCAACCCAAGCGCACAAGCTTGCTAGAAGGAAAAAATGAATCCCTGCAGTCATAGGTAGAAAGATTAGCCAAGGAGAAGATGAAAATTTCTTGGTAAACTGAAGGGTGGTCAAACCTCCGACAGGCATGGTCTTTATAATCAGCGACTATAATTTAGTTGTAATGAATGATCTTTTTCATGGAAGAAGTTTTTAGGTATGAAGATACTCATATTCACCAAAGCTTTAGGTATGAAGATACTCATATTCACCAATCATATTTATACACGGGAGGAATTGGAAACGACACGATAATTACGGGGTTAGAGATTATTTATGGTAACTGCATTAGATACGACGTGCCCCACAATCATGGCCTTGGGAATGGTAAAAAATCGAGCAAATTTTGACTAATAAGAAAAGAGGTCAGAGGATCAAATCCTCACGGTACACGTGGCAGAAATGGAGAATATCTCGCTGAAGTTGAAAAGACTCGATGTAAAATCTTCATGCTGGTGAAAATCTGAATCGCGCATACGAGAGATCCACATTAAATGCATTTAGGCGAATCGCGGTTGATGTGGACTGTGCATGAACTTATCTACTCTGAACCAGGATTTTTATCTCAGCTCAATAATGGGGAGCCACTGTTATGCGTAGGACACAGATTTTACAATTGGGTTAGCTAGACAACTTCACGACAACATGTTGACTTGGTCAACCATGTATACACTTTAACTCCTTAAAGCGTGGAACATCTGCACTCAGCATACAATTTGGTCACGGCTAAAGAACCTGACCCCCAAGCCCGGACACGACAATATGTGTCCATGATAACCGATCTCCATAGGTTGGTTGTCATGCATTGTCTTAATCCGGCCTAGTTCCTATATTGGTCTTCCCTAACTAGAGATCATTGATTTGAATCGTAGCTCATCCTCAGCATACCATATTATGAGATATTAAACAAATAACCAATTCTCTAATTAACAGCTTCTATAACTGGTCAATCTATACCTACGCTAGCTATACTATCCTATGCCAATGAGGTATTACTACGTGGTAACACCGTCATCCGAGCAATTACCTTGCAGTGCAAGATTCATCCTCTAATACAATCTATGTAGAGCCATTCAGCTGTTGCACGTGTAAATTAAAAAGAAAAAAATAAAAAATGTTGAGAATTAACTGCCTTAATCTTCTTCGACCTTAAAACAAGCCACAGTAACCCAACGAGATCCACTCCACCGAAGCCCTCACCGGCGCCCACCTCCTTCTTCACCGGTGTCACCGGCATCATTCGTAATCACCAAACACAGGTCATATGAAGACACAAAGGAGTAAGATCAAGTAGTTTACTCTAATGAAGATTAGCTGTGGTGCTTCCAGCAAGAAAATGCGAAGCTTTAGAAAACAAACGATATTAATACAATACAACCCGGTCAGAGACGCCCCGATAGCACCGCTCCGTTCCGGAGGGGTTTCTCTGGCCTGAGGAGTGGGGAACCCGAAAAATTGATAATATTTATCCAAAATCAATCAAAATATCATCATCATCACCGTCATCATCAAAATAAAAACATATACGCATTTTGAAATTATGTATAGTAAGGATGAGTTTCGAGTAGTTCTTAGGATCTTATACTTGTTAGTGCTTTTGAAACCATTCACTTGTTATGAACGCCAATGCGCGCCCTGGAGTGCAAACATGTCTTTGAAATTTAGGACCCTCGTTAAACGCTGGAAAACAAAAACTGCACCGGCACTGATGTGGCCTTTGTGAGGCAAAAGTTCATGGAAGCAAAGCGTCTCTCAACGGATGAAACTCTTCAAAGCTCCAAAGATTCCATGGGCAATTTAAACAAAGTCAAATGCCAACCTTTACGATCATCTAGTTAAAGAACGCTGTAGAAGGCACAGTGAAGATCAGCAATCTGGAAATTAAAAAAAAATGCCAACCTTTTCTATATTCAATCTAGTTTATTAGGCTCGATAAAAAACCTTATAAAAGAAACTCGTTAAAAGAATTATTTAAAAAAATTGGTGTAGGGTTAGCAGAGATGAAACTCGCTTGAAATCTTGTTAAGAAGGAAAAAAATGTGAAGGATGCAAAGTCGAGCAAGATCTCTAAACCGCGCGCCAATCCAAGGTGAAAACTTGCTTCGAAAACTCTTGAATTTTCACAAGAAAAGATCTAAGGTTTAGATGATGGTTTGGTGGCTATTAGGGTTTGAGAGTTCTGATAAAAGATGTGAAAAATTCATGATAACATGTGTTTATATACTGGTAAACCCGAAATAACCCAAACAGACCCGAAATCCAACAAGAATAAGGAAACCTGCTTTGATTAGGAAAATACACCTTCGGTATTTTGCCTATAACTTTCTCATCCGAACTCTGAATGAGGTGATTTAATATTTTTTGGAAATATGTTGAAGAGATCTACAACTTTGATTTTTTGAGTTTTCCCAGATTATAATTAGATTGGTGCGTAAAACCTATAGAATCATAACTAGTCATTTTTTCTAGATTTATACCCCCTTTGGTATTTTGACTATAACTTTCTCATCCAAACTCTGAATGAGGTGATTTAAGATTTTTTTGGAAATATGTTGAAGAGATCTACAATGTTGGTGTTTTGAGTTTTCCCAGATTATAATTATATTGGTGTGTAAAACCTATAGAATCATAACGGGTCATTTTTTCCAGATTTATACCCGTGTATGTTTTGTGTTTGTGCATGTTTTGACTCGTTTCTCTCACATACATGAACTTGTTTGATCTCAAAACACTTGATATATTACTCAAATGTCATTTAATAATATTTGTCACCATGAAATATATTTATCATTATATATCACATAATATTCAAAATACCAGGGTTTTACAATCTCTTCCGTGGAAGCTTTGTACATTGCTCTGTAAGTTTCCATCGGTTTGGTGAGAAAAGGCTCACGTGGTCTCCTTGTACCTATTGCTTGTCCAGTGGCATGTGTTGCTGGCAGCTGGGTAATAGTTTCCCTGACCCTCTCTTCCGACCTTCACCGTCAGTGTTCGCTTTTCTCCCAGAGGAACGACATGTGACGGAGGATGTTGAACAAATAGCACAGCTAAGATCAGTTGACAAAGTTGGAGATCGCTTTTCCTTAATCTAGAATTGAAGACCAACCATTCCCCACAAGGTGAAGAAGGGACCCCATGGTGAGCGCCAAACTGTTTACGTCCGAAAATTGATATGTGATTTGGGGGAGGTTAAACTTGATTTCTGGGTCCCTTCATCACCTTTGATGGTTAATCTTCAGTTGAGGGTTTGATCTATTCTTCGCTGCACAAATAATAGAGGTTGAAGGCACCGAAGGTAGTTTCCTCCAGCGTGCTCTCCAACGCTCAAGTTAGTGACTGCTTCTAGTTAATCTGAAGAGGAAAATAGAGTATAGTCGTACTGACTTTTTGTGTGTGAAATTGCATACCATGAGTTAATGGAAATCACCATTATTTATAGATGGTTTACAGGGGTACGCTTGTAAATTTGGCCAAATGTGTACGGTTCTGGTTTGGACCCCACTTTACACGTGCCGATAATCAATTGGTCGGGCCGCTTTTGTACAGTGATGAGATTGTTGGTGTAATAGCGTGTCCAATGAGCTTTGAAGGCTCTGTTTCGTAAGGTCATTAAGGTTGATGCCATATGAATTGTTGATAGCGATCGGGTGGTGAAGTGTGGCCGTCGACTGTACATTCACTAAATGCAGCGTGACTTTTGATGAACACTTGTTAGGTTGCTCCACTGCTCAGGATGTGCTATGTTGGGTCCGAGTGGAGAACGCTCTTCATCTTGGAGTCGGTCATTCAGCAGAATATGGGTCGGGAACGCCTCTCATCTCGGATTTGGAACATGTGGTGTGTCGACTGGCTTATCATCGGGTTGTGCTTGCAGGTGCTTGGGGAGTTAGCTACTTATGTGCTAACTCTCATTGGGTTTGGTAATTTTTAGGGTATAACAGGTATGATATCAGAATAATTAAGATTCAATTCCTATATGATATCAAAATAATTAAGATTCAATTCCTATTATATACGGTGATCTAAGATTAAAAAGGATATTATTGTCTATTGAAGTCTAAATTTTGACTTGTAAAATGAGTGCTCAACACAACTCTAGAGTTCTGACATGAAGGAAGGCTCTGTTGATGTCTTCCATTACAAAAAATTGTAAGATGTCCTTACAGATTGAGCTTCTTTTCTCACACTGGAATTCATGCTATTGTTATGCAGTGGTACATGTATTCTTTTTACTCTCCTTTGAGATTTGATACCAAACTACTCTAATTTTTTTATAAGTAAATAAATTCTTAATTAATATTGCATCAATACAACAAGATAGTCTAAAATACAAGCATTACAAGCAAAGAAAACAACAACGCTAAAAACTAAATCTCACACAAATAAAAATCAACTTCCCTCAGTACTTAAGTCGAAAACTCAAGATTATTAATGAGAGATGTCATAGATGCTCCACCTTCTTCTCCATGGATCTTCCACCAATCTAACAGTGACATAGTCGCATTCTCAGCCATCTTCCTCACCGATTTGTTCTCATTTCTAAATACTCTACTATTTCTCTCCAACCACAAACTCTACATATTCGCAGCTGGACTAGCATTCCATAACTTCTTTCTCTTTTTCATAGCAGTGGAACACCTCCAACTAAATAAGAAATCTTCAATTTTATAAGAAAATACCGTCAATACTTTTTAAAATGTTGGATATGATTCTAAACTCCATTCACAAAAGTACAATGCAACAAAATGTGTTGTGGTGTATTCTCCTTCTTTTCGCAAAGCACACATCTATTAACTAATTGTATACCTTTTTCCTTCAAATTATCGCATGTTAGGATGCTTCCCCAAGCCGCAACCCACACAAAGAATTTGCATTTATAGGGTGCCGTATTCTTCCAGGCGACATCGCTGGAAAACTGACCCCATTGTTGTGTTTCAGGCCATCAAAAGAGGAACCGATAGAAAAAATTCCATTAGGAGATAAACTCCACACAAGTTTATCATCTCCCTCTCCTATTATATTACCATTATAAATTTGTTCAAACGAAGTAATAATTTCATTCTCCTTTTGGCCTCTTAATCATCTTCAGAATGTTAGATTCCAACACATCACCCCATTCTCTTTCGACATAAATTGGCGATAAGGACTTTTTTTTAGCATTAATAATTTGAAAAATATAAAAAATATGTGACATTGTTTTCGCAAATACGCCATTGCCGCTCCAGTGTACACCGCAAAAGCTAGTGTTCTAACCCCTCCCTACTTTGATCACAGTAAACTGCCGAAAATTATTCCCCTCCGTGAAAATTGCTTTCCAACATCCACAACCAAATGGACCCCTTGGTTTTTTAATCTCCATAAACCTTCCTCCACACCATGTTTCCGTGCAGTCACATCTTTCCATGCTTTATTAATCTCAGTTGTGAATCTCCACAACCATTTACCAAGCAGCCAGCGCTTTATTCATATTAACATTGTGTCTTAATACCCAAGCCACCTCTTTCCTTGGACGCACAAATTTTCTCCCAAATCACGCGGGGGTATTTCTTCTATTCTGAACTTCCACACCAAAGAAAGCGTCGAGCACTACTTTCAAGTTTCCTTGCCACACTAGCACGAATCTTAAAACAATGACATGTAATAAATCAGAAGGCTACGTAGAGTACTTTTAACTAGCACGAGCTGCCCCCCCATTGAGATATATCGAGCCCTCCATCCCGCTAATTTCCTATCAAATCTCTCAATGATAGGATTCCAAGCCGATTTGGATTTATAAGGAGCTCCAAGTACCCCTCCCCGTTTACTAGTACCGAAAATGAAGGAGTAAGACACACACGGAACTTCATTTGTCTCTTCCATTTCTCCCTAAAGCCCATTCTTCTCAAAGACTCATCCGAGAAGGCCCAATTTACATGATCGTAGGCTTTCTCGATGTCCCCTTTCTAATCACATCATCAACACCTTCATTTGCTGCAAAAGAAGCATCAAGAACTTGACGGCCACCAACAAACGCAATTTGAGGCCTGGAAATGACAGCATCCAACACCACCCTTAGTCTCATAGGCATTTTTGCAATAATTTTATAAATGCTCGTGAGTAGGCTAATAGGTCTAAAGTCATGAATAGACTCGGCACCTTCTTTTTTATCTCCAAGTTGAGTTGCTTATACACGACGTTGCTAAGTTTTGGTCTCCATCTTACATTCTCTACGTACAAGTCCTTACAAAACTCAACAATAAAAGTCTTCAGCATGGTAGAGTCCTAAATTTCCACACCGTTATGTACAAGCTTTATTATATTTATTCTATTTTCCTCAGAGTGACCACTTTGTGAAAGAAACGTGAGCTATTATCACCTTCTTTAATTCATTTTTGTTTTGCTCTTTGCTTCCATCTTCTCTCTTCTGCTAGAGCAATTTCTGCAAACTTACTCTTTAATGATGCTCGCTCTGAAATTTCTGCATTAGTTAGATCCACTTCTTCCTCCTTCAAATACAACATTTTAATGGCCATCATACATTCGTTTTTATCCGTGTAAAGCTTCCATAATAGAAAACTTTCTCCATTGCTTCAACGAGTTTTTTAACTTTTTGCTACTAAATGACTTGGTTTGCCCCTCCCAACCTCTATACTCCAACAATTTTTAAATAATCCATAAAACCCTCCTCCTTTAACCAAGCATTTTCAAACTTGAAATGTGCTCCATTTGATCTCAAAAAATTGGAATCTAAACATATTGGAGCATGATCTGCAGCAACCTTTGCGAAAGCACTTTGCCCAATTCTTGGCATCCACTCCTCAAAATTTATTGACAACAAAAATCTATCTAATCTGGAAAGCCTTGTTCTTATTTCATTACTCGACCATGTAAACTTGGCATCATTCAATGGCAGGTCTACTAATTCAAGCTCCTCAGTAAAGGCTGAAAAACATCTCATCTCCCTTGTTAATCAGTTTCCTCTATTTCCATCCCTTGAAAATCTTACAACATTAAAGTTGACATCCATACACCACGGCGTATCCCACAAAACTTTGATAGCACTTGACCCGTCCCAAAGAATTTCTCTTTCCACAGACAGATGTAGCCCATAGACCCCTGAAAATATAAATCTTGACAGCACCTAACTTATCCCATAGAATTATCTTCAAAGTTTTTTTGCTGCACTAAAAGTTCAAAGCTGTTGTGTGGATTGGGGGTTAACGATTCAGAATTATATAACCTTCACTAACAAAAAGTGTAGTGGAGAAAACTACTACACTTCACTAAAAGTTCAAAGCTGTTGTGTGGATTGAGGGTACTTAATGATTCAGAATTTAAATAATCTTCACCAACAAAAAGTATAGTGGAGAACACTACAACTTTTTATTACAATCATTGATTGTTTATTGAATGATGATGATTCACTCTAAATCTAGCATTCTCCGTATTCTCTATAAATTGCACTCATTTTTTAATTTATACTCAAAAATAAATCACAATTATCCACTAAATAGTTGATGATTGTGATGAAAACCGGTATTGTCTCCTCTACATTTTACTGTGAAAAAAATCCAAATCCAAATTCATAAACTTATTTCTCGCCTTATCCGTTATGAGTATACAAAAATTTACCTTCCTCCTATACTCAAAGATCCATTGACTAAACATCTTTGGAACTGTTATAGTTTGCCTCAAATACTTGGAATTATGTACTAACCCAAATCTAGATCCTTTGGTCACGGTGACGTCTCGGCAGAACAAGAGAAACAAATTGATATTTGAGTTGGATTTGTTTTTTAACTAAGGATAAGGCCAGAGCCCAAATATGTTTGGAAGTCCTAATCTAGTGATTATAATTATGGATAGGAATTCTCGTTTGAAGCAAGCTCTTGATCACCGACTTGGCCCTTTAAGTATACCATCACATGATGCTCCCTTTTGTTGATTTAATCCCACCGCCGCAGCAATATGCAAGCCGCAGTTTATGGAGATTCCGAGTTTATGCAGGCAGCGACATCAAGAAAATTGTGTAGGGTTGTCGGCCGCATCAAGACGAGAAGCGGAGAGTTTCTCTTTGAAGCCATGAGATAACTAGGCTTTTTGGTTTGCTCTTTTTTGTGTTCCTTCTGCTAAGAGAGATTGTGATCCACTCGACGGCAACAGTAAGCATTGAGAAGGGCTCTGCAGGCTAAAGCAATATATTCAAAAGACTCTTGATTTAGCTCTCTATTTGGTTAGCTCTCTAGGTGTTAGAGATTGTTAGAGAGATTAAGTGCTTTCAGAGGTGTGAGATTGAGTGATTGAGAGATCTCTACATTGTATTCCTCACAATTTAGTAAAACTATTCTCCTCATTCGCCCGTGGATGTAGACTGCAAGCCGAGTCACGTATATTTTTGTGTTCGTGTGTTCTCGGTATTTTTTCGCACTTTCGTGTGATTGGCTTAGGGTTTGTCATAACAGGAACAGTATTGAAAATAATTAATCATATAATATTAAATATTTAAGCAACTTTTTAACAGGGTTCAAAATGTGAGAGAACAAAAATGACATGATAACTAACAGAAAAAAATTCTTAACTATTGATTAGTTAATTTAGACGTTGAAGTGTTAGCTAATGGGCTATTTGGCTTCCTAATCTGGCAACCCTTAACTTAACTGGCTAATTTGGATCTATGTGCATGGTCTCTTTGATGGGGACATAAGAAATGCCTTTGCCAAGTTCAATGTTCACATAAAAAGTTAATCAATCATGGAAATTAAGTTTATCCACAATTTTATTTAATAATGTTTGGTCCATTCATGTCGAAGGACATGATAACGATGTTGCTGATATTAATTTTAACCCATTTGTTTACAGGAGGATATAGTTCACCCCACAAGACTACGAAGCCAATTAGCCAATTGGCTAAGGTTGCAAGATGTAGTTAGCTACCCAATAATTACTTAAGGAATTGAATAGTTTCTTGAGTAGGTGTGATGTCTTTTTTTTTCCTCTCTCACGTTGAACACTGGTGTTATAATTTAAAAAGAAAATAGATTAAATATGAAAATATTATACACAAATTATACATACTGCATTGTTGGGAAAATCGAGACCCGATAGAGTAGGGTCGCAGCGAAAGTAGTGCAGAAATAAATAAATTGAACATACAGATTTACGTGGAAAAACCCCTAAATAAATTTGAGGTAAAAACCACGGGAAAGAATAGAAGAATCTACTATGAGGAAAGTTTAGGAGTTACAATCTCTCTTTACAAGAAGAAACTCTCCCTATTTTTCTCTCTTCCTTTTTTCCCTCTCGTAATTAGAGGCACTGGGATTTGGGATGATTCATAAATCACGCTAAGAAGGGCTATTTATAGGAGATTTGTGGTAGGTGGACACTGTTGCTACAGTAACCGTTGGTGGACTTGGTGGTTACTGTAGCGTGATAGATATTTGCAGTAGCTGTCTCAGTTTTTCAACAATCTCCCACTTGAAAATTCGATTGAGTATCAATCATAACTTCACATCATTCTTTCTATCTTGTCATTTTAATGTTGCTCACGTCTCCATCAGAGCACAAGAGGATCGACACCAAATAAATTGGTCAGTACTGACTGCTTTTGTCAAAAAGTCTGCTAGATTATATTTAGTGTGAATTTCCGCATATCCACTGTTCCTTCTTCCACTTTCTCATGATCGAAGTGGTTTTAAATTTTCTAGTCATATTGTGTCTTCAATTCTTTAGTACGATCTTTGTTAGGGCCTACAACCAACATGTCGTCAACATACAATAATAAAATAACAAAGTTATTTTCATTAAATCTCTTGAATTATGCACAAAGGTCTTAATTGAGTCTGTTGTATCTAAAGTTCATGATGAATGACTCAAATCTCTTGTGTCAACACCTCGGCGTCTGTTTTAGGCCGTACAGAGATTTGTTTAGACTGCAAACCAAGTTCTCTTTTCCTTTTTTTCAAAACTTTCCGGTAGGAGAATATAAATTTATTCTTCAAGATCTCCATAAAAAAAGCTATTTTCACATCTAGTTATTCTAGATGTAAGTTAAATATAGCGCTTATAGCCAAGACTACTCGGACTGTTGTAAGTCGAACTACAGGAGAATATTTTATTAAAGTCAATACCTTCTTTCTGAATATATCCTTTTACCACTAATTTAGCACGATATCACTCCACTTGATCGTCAACATTTCGCTTGATCTTATAGACCCATTTGTTTCCAATGGTCTTGCTTCTTTGTGGTAGTGATACAAGTTCTCAAGTCTTATTTTTATGGAAGGCTTCAATTTCTTCCTGCATTGCTGCCATGCACAAAAATAGATATGTGCTATTTATAGCTTCATGAAAAGGTAATGGCTCTCCATCCTCTGTTAGAAGACAATATGCAACATTACTATCCATAATATACTCCGAGTGCTAAGTCGGTGGTCTTCTCTCACGAGTTGACCTTTAAACTTCTAGAGCCTCAGACTCGGCTGGTTCTTGTACATCATGCTCCGGTATTATTTCAGAAGAATTTGGATCATTTTCTACCTAAAAACTATAGTCTCTGAGTCCTTCCTTGAATTGTTTTCTTCATCTTCTCTTTGTAGTTGGTTTTCTACAAAAATAACATATCTATTGATGATAACCTTGCGGGTAGTGGGATCCCACAAGCGATACCCCTTTACTCCGTCAGCATACCCTAAGAATATACATTTTTTGAATTTTGAATCCAACTTGTAATTTCTTAGGCATTATACAATACATACATTAGACTTCCAAATATATTGCGGTTAGAATAATCGCTGGCTTGCCAGTCCACATCTCCATCGACACGTTTAACTATATTGCGGTTGATAGAGATCGATTCACCACATAATAAGCGGTTTTTACTGCTTCCACCCAAAAAACCTTTATCCAGATTTACAGTTGTCAACATTGTTATTGTTATTTCCACCAGAGTTTTGTTCATCCGCTCTGCTATTCTATTTTTTAAGGAGTATATGCAATACTGATTTATTTTTTGATGCCTTATTATTTGCAGAATGTAAGAAAATCACTGTTTATGTATTCTCCTCCATTATCTGACCTCAAGCACTCTATTTTCTTTCTAGATTCAAGCTCGACTCGAGCTTTGTAAGCTTTAAAGACTAGAAACACATCTGCCTTCTTCTTGATAGGGTACACCCAACATCTCCTAAAATAATCACCAATAAATGACACAAAGTATTTTGCTCCTCCCATGGATGTAACTAGTACTTGTCATACATCAGAATGAACCAGTTTTAGAATAGCATTGCTTCTAGAACTCAATGTGTTGAACTTCAGCCGATGTTGCTTACTTGTAACATAATGCTCGCAGAATGGAAGTACCATCGATTTGAGTACAGGAAGCAACTTCTAATTAGAAAGAATCTTCAAGCCTCGTTCTGAAATGTGGCTTAGTTTATAGTGCCACATCATGGTTTATTTTTCTCCACGGCTGGTTGATGCCACACATGAATCAGCCTCATGCAGGGTTTCTCCCTTGAGCATGTATAGATTTACAGCTATTTTTTTCCTTTTATTACAGCAAGCGCCCCTCTAACAATGTTCATAATCCCATTTTCTATATGAGTCTTGCATCCAAGCTCAGCTAATTGTCCTAAAGATAATAGATTCTTTTTCAAGCCCTTCACATGCCGTACATCTCGAATGGTGCATATTGTACCATCAAATTTAATTTTGATAGTACCAATACTAGAAATTTTTAAGGCATGATAATTGCCCATAAATACAGATGCCCCTGAGATAGATTCACATTTGTGGTAACATTCTCTCCGGGAGGTCATGTGCCAGGAGGCTACTGAATCTAGAAGCTAGATATCAGCAAACCTCTTCCTGCCTTCATCAACAGTGGTTGCTCCACTGTATAAAATTTCATCATTATCCGATGTACTAACAGCGTATCCTTGAGATATTAATGGCTCTGAAGGCTTTTTATCACCACTTTTTTATTATGCCAACACTCTAATTTCATGTGCCCTCTTCTGTCACAGTTGTAGCATTTGATATTCTTCTTACTTCTTGATTTTAATCTACCATGGGTGTGACTCTAACTAGAGCCACGTTTCGTTAATCTTCCTCTTGTTACCGATAAGGCATCCGCTTGTTGCGAACTTGCCTACATGTCTTCCTTGTTCTTGCACTAATTTTCTTCCTCCAGAACGGCAGCTGCAATGTCATCAAAGACTAGATTATCCGTAAGGATGTTATTTGTTAAATTGATGATGAGCTGATCATACGAATCAGGTAGACTTTAAAGTAGAAACTTCACACGTTTATTCACACCGATTGTCTACCCTAACGTTGAGTTGGGAGAATAGTGTGTTTAGGATGTTAATGTGGTCAGTCATCAATGTAGATTTCGCCATTCTTAAAGTATAAAGTCTTCATTTTAAGAAGATTTTGTTATGCAAGGACTTGGCCTCATAGTTTTGTTAGAGTATCTCAGATCTCCTTTGCTGTCTTCTTCTCTTCTATGCTTGATAGCACCCTATCTGCTAATGCTAGATGGAGATTTGCAATAGCATTTTCGTCCACCTCGTTCCACTTCTTATCATCTGTGATGTCGTCCGGCCTTACACTGATGGGCGCTAAGCAATTATCTTTTCTCAAGATGGTCTTTATCTTCAACTTCCATAGTGAGAAATTACTCCCGTTGAATTTCTCGATCTCGAACTTTGCCGCCATTACTTCTACCAAGAACAATAACTTCTACTATTTCACAGTAAAATAATCGTATTTGTGAACAGTAACCGTATTCGTGAATAACCGTACGTGTTAATAGTTCCGTCCTCGTGAATAGTGCCTAGTGCCTTCGAGGGGTAAGTGCTAATCTAACTTATATTTTGATGTGGAGGATCCACCTTTGGTGGCAGCCATAGAGCATACGATAAGCAGATACACACACCCTAAATCAGGCTCTGATACCACTTGTTGGGAAAATCGGGGCCCGATAGAGCAGGATCGTAGTGAAAGTAGTGCGGAAATAAATAAATTGAACACACAGATTTACATGGAAAACCACCTAAATGAATTTGGGGTAAAAAAACCACGGAAAAAAAAAATAGAAGAATACACTATGAGAAAATTTTAGGAGTTACAATCTCTCTTTATAAGAAGAAACTCTCTCTATTTTTCTCTCTTTCCCTTTTTTTCCCTCTCTTAATTAGAGACACTGAGATTTGGGACTATTCATAACCCACGCTGAGGAGGGCTATTTATAGGAGATTTGTGCTAGGTGGACAGTGTTACTATAGTAATAGTTGGTGGTGTTGGTGGTTGTTGTACATGGTAGATATTTGTTGTAGCTATCTCAGTTTTTCAACATGCATGCCAGTCAAATTATAAAAACAATAATCCTCAAACTCTCATCATATTTTTGAAGTTTTGGTGCAATATTGGAGGAGACTTTACAATAATATTAGGGCAATATAATGGTTAAGGACTATGGCATTGCCTCTTAACCCAGATATCGTATTCTTATTTACAACAGAGAAGAGTGTTATTTTTCGGATAGTAAGTTCAAAACAACGACACTAGAGGGGCCTATGTGCAAATTAACCCCATTTCTGAAAACATCAGCACTTGAGGAATATTGCGAGAAAAAGAAGTTTCTTATTGTTTCTTTCTGGACTTCTCCCGATTTTGAGGCTTCATTATATTTATATCCTGGCATAAAATACAGCTTGCTTCATTTACTATTTTTATCTGGTATAAAGATAAGCATTAGCTATCCATGAAGGGAAGAAGGGAGCTAAAGCTGTACTCCATTGAGATAATGTTCATGGAGGGAGAGTGTTTTAATTTATTTGAATATAAGAAATATGAGTGTTCAAATAAGCATACGAACAAGCAAACGGAATTTGACAAAAAATTTCTCAGTGGGTTATTAACCACTCATTTTATCATGATTTCAAAATTAGATAACAAATCTCAATCTAAATGAACATACTGCAACGAACTCATCTATATATAGAAGGATTGAGAAAGACGCGTCCTATACAAACAAAACTAAAGAAAATTTGTCATGAATTTGCACTGCTTAGTCCTTCATCTGCACTTAACAAATCAATACAGCTCTCGATGCAATCCGATCTATTTGACAATATCAAGCTTTTAGAAGGACTTGAATCTCTTTCTTCGAGGACCTCCACAATAAAAATTGCCCTAACTGGCCGATGATCAGATAAATTAGTCTCACTCCTGTCATATTGATTTTGCTTCAATCCTTTACCATACCAAATTATTCTATCACACCTACAAAACACACCCAAGAAAAAAGTCATTGAATTATTGATAATAAAATTAGGGTAATTAATTACAAGAGAACTCCTCCATTTATACTCTTTTTCAAGAAAATCTCTCATATGAAAAATCCAATAAAAAACCTTTTATCTGTGAACATTAATGAAATTGTCATTTTCCGAAACAGTTTGATTCTGCAGGCGTTTGGTTCTCATGAATTCCAGGTTAATGATAAAAAAGTGGTTTTTACTTAATCGGAGAACTAAAATTTTTTTCCTCTGTTTTCTTCCTTTAAACCCCTAAAATCTAAGAAGTGCATGTGTCTATTCAAACATCTAATCAAGTGCGAACATCTGTCATTGCGTCTAAAGAATAAACGTCCGTTATAACATTGACATGTTCATTAATTGATATAGATGATGGTGCTTTTAGGGGGTTAATTTCTTAAAAATCAAACTGTATATAGATGAAGGAGATTTTTTTTTTTGCAACAATTGTACATAGAACTATAATATTTCAAATTCTGATGTGAAAATATGTCAACCTATTTGAACTCACCATGCAGGAGCACGCTTCTTCTCTCCTTTTTTGCCTTGAAGACAACCATAGTACTCACCAGAATTAGGGTAATATTTATAAGTGGGTGAAAATGTGATTGAGCCCTCTTGCCAACCTTGGAAGGTTCTACCCTCTGAGACCTCAGCAAGTAACTGAATGTAAAAATAATTCAGTAAGTACATCATATGCATTTTTTAAATATTAAGAATTAAAGTAAGTTCTAATGATTTTCATTCAAGAGAAAAAAAAATTGAACAAATACCTGATCTTTTTCCAACAACTTGTTCCATTCTTTTTGTGCAACAAGTGACCTTGTCGCATCCTCTGGCAAGGATATTCTATAGTTCAAATCTCCAAGCATTATTATTCGACTGTTCATGGAATAAGAAACAAATAATTTAGTTAATAACTGCGGTATGAAAAGAAAAATTGAGCAACATGATACAAAAGACATAATTAAATACGATAGTGGTTGCTGTCGTTGGTGTCATATAGTAACGCTAATGGAAGAAAAATAATAGTTTGCATCACTATCACTAATATCGCTTTCAATAAACCACCATTATAAATAATGTAATTAACCAAGTTGTACCTTAGTTATATGTTTTTCAGATTAGGTTTGCTAAACGAGCAAGACCTTCAGCCAATTTGTCCAATAATCTTAGTGATAGAGATTCTATATTAAATTATAATAAGTTAGGTTGGGACCATCGTTAAACAATTAATGATACTTTATGTTTGATTACATAAACAAGTAAATAATTACATGCAATGAGCAACGACTAAAATATCTCAAAGGAAATAGTTCCATATTTTTAACTACTTAGCTTTATCAACGTTACAAGCTTTGCTTAATTTATCACTTGTTTTTATTTTTATTTTTTGTCATAACACAAATTTCAAAACGTAAATATGGAATCAAGGTTGTTGCCTATTTATGTCAAACCCTAGTATCAAGCCGATCTGTCCTTTTATTAGTTATCCATTGTTAATGTTTTAATAATCTAAGTTAGATTATTCATAAGTTTAGTTTTAGCTGTTTTATTATTAGTAGAACTCAGTGTTAGACTTTTTGTTTTTTGTTTTTTGTTTTTTTTTTTTTTGTTTTGGTAGTTTACTCACTCATGATCGAGGATTTTTTGCGGTAAATCCAAAGATTCAGAACCTCGTGGAAAACTCGTCCTAGAGAATATCTCCATGGCATCTGAATTTCGATGAACCTCATCACCTTCCTTCCCTCCTGAAGCCAAATGACAGCACACGATGCAAAAACTTGTACCATGCAAGCAAAATCTAACCGATACCGAACCCTAAATACAATCAAACAATAATTTTTGGATCAACCAATGCTTTCACCAACAATTTTGATTGAATAAATGGAATGATAAATAACAAGAAAGACCGTTCATTTATTTTTCAAGAAATTTCCTTATCTAATAAGTTTTATGAAAATCCGCTTCATCTATGGGTCACTAATAACACTTTTGATTTTGTTGGAGTTTTGTTCTTCAGGCGTCTGGATAAACATCCACATGGGACAAATGTTTGCGCAAGCATTTGAACTTTAAATTAACAGACAATGGCCCTTCGAATTTTCTTCATAAATACAATATGTCTGAAGAACAAAACTCAGTTACAAAACTAACATTAACTCATTAATGAGCATAAAATATGGAATGTTTATTGAACTTATTGTATGAGGAAATTTCTAGAAGAACAGGATATAAATGACCATTCATCTTAATTTACTATAAGTAAAATACACACCTTGTTCCCGAGGCATCCAATAATGCCGCAACCAATGCATGAAACACTTGTTTGGCGAATGTGCTGCGCAAGATCGCTTCTGATCCAAACCGTGAGAAGTATTCCAACCATATGTTTGCTCACTATGCATCTATAATCTTTAGCTTCTCTTGGTGATGAAGACTTGTCATTTTCATAAGGATGCACCTTTTGCTTCTCACCTAACTTAGGCTCCTCATGACTTGGGTCTGATAGGGTCTTGTTTAGTGTTGCCCTAATGAGTGAGTTCCACTTTGAGGAGATCTTGCTCTTCTCTGCGCCTAGAATGTTCTTGGCTTTGAGAGGCACTATCTCTTGGAACCTTTACAAGGTTTAGAGTTTGTTAGTACACATTTTCTTGTTTTGTGTCTTTTCAGGGTATTGATTGGTATGTCGTGGCACACGTTCAAACCATCGACGAAGATATGAGAATACAGTGACAAACAATTTTATAGTGATCGGAATATGTGTCATGTCAATGACATGTAGTACCGCGGATGGACACACCAGTTTCAGTTTGCTCATATAATCAATAAGAGTTGGAATATACGCATACATACCCAAGAACATAGATATCATAAGAATTGTTGCTGGTATCCAACCAATCATCCAAATTGAGATCATCTGATGGCTGGACTCCTCCGACATTCCATGTGCTAGCAAACAACCTTAAACTTAAAGAACCAAAACAAGGGAAAATAATCATATTAGCATTTGTTAGTTGATGCATACTTGATTCAATATTATTAATACTTAAAAAGCTTTAGAACTCACTTATACTTGTAGATATGCTTATGGTTATGAGATACAATATTGGAGCTTGCAGTATCTACCGAATTATCAGTGATTGGGAAGTCGGCAACGAAGCATTGACTCCCCGATGGTATGCGAAAAAGCTTGTTGGCCACCAATTTAGGCCACATAACCTGGAAAATTACATAGAGATAAAGGTCCGGATTAGCCTTTAATGTAATATTTAAGGTTGAAAATGGAGGAGAAAAGAGAGAAGGTTCTCACTTCTTGCTTGTTGTTTTCTTGCATGGTGATGGAGGAGGAATGGGGGAGGAGGGAGGGAAATAAAGGGGAGGGATGAAGGGTATGAGGGGATGAGAGGGATGTGACGACTTTATTCAGAAAGTTGTAGTCCTTAGTCTTTAAAGGTAGCAAGGTACATGAAGCTCCAGGTTTGGATTATTACAGACCTATTATAATATTTTCCTAATGAAATTGTATAGTCCTTGCCTTAATACTTCTGTATTTGGGAAAGATTGTTTGAGAATAAGTTCAGACATTGTCCTACACTTGAGTAGATGATATGTCTCTGAGTACCATGTGTCATAACGTCTTGATTCAAAAATCTAGATTAGTTTGATTTATCTTCTTATTCTTCTTCCTATATATCTTATTGTACCTCTTCTTCCCCTATTATCTTTATGTATATTATGTATCTACTTGCTTTTACTAATAAACTTCTTTGATGTCTTACCTCTGTTAAATGCAGAGCTACCTCTTCTAAATGCGGAGCAAATCAGAAGGAAATGATATTTATCCTTATTGATATTGCTATCTCTATATACAATGTAAATAAAATTATTTTGCTACTCCACCCGATGTAGGACTAAACAAGAACTGTATACGCAATATTTAACACCCCCCTCAAACTGCAATTGGGTTGACCAATGATAGTTTGCCAAGAAGAAACAAATATTGTTGTATGGTATGAACTTTCGTGAATAAATCTACTAGCTGAAGATCGGTATTCATATAGGGAAGTGAGATTGTGCCAGCCAAAAAATGATGACGAGTGACGTGACAGTCGATCTCACTATGCTTCGTTCGTTTATGAAATATTGGATTGCCGGTGATTTTGATTGCGCTCATGTTATCGCAATGAAGAGGAGTTGCCGTTGTGGAGGGGGTGCCCATGTCAAGAAGGATTCGTCATAGCTAGACGATCTTTGCGGTGGTGGACGTCATGGCACGATATTCTGATTCCGCACTGGAGCGAGAGACAACGTCTTCTTTCTTGAATTTCCAAGAGATGAGGGTGACCCAGAAATATATAGTAGCCAATAGTGGATCGTCGGTCTGTAGTGTCGCATGCCCTGTTTGCATCACTATAGGCATGGAGAGTGAATGATAATGATGCTAAAAAGAATAGCGCCCTGTCTGGAGTCTCGCTAAGGTAGCGTAGAACACGAAGTAGTGCAGCTTGGTGAGAGGGGTATGGGGCAGCAATGAACTGACTGATCACATGAACGGTGTGTGAAGTATCAGATCTAGTGATGGTGAGGTATACTAGACTCCCTACAAGATGTCGATATTGTGTGGCATCAGGTAGTGAATCATCGTCAATGGCTTTGAGCTTAAAATTTAATTTCAAGAGGCGTCCGAGCTGGTTTGGGATCTGTTGGGCTAGCAAGATTGATGATGTCCTTAGCAAACTTCTGCTGAGAGAGATGGTAGCCACGTAAAGTCTGATTGATCTCCAGCCCAAGGAAGTAATGTAAGTCACCTAGATCTTTCTTCTCAAACTCTCATTGGAGGTGAGATTTGATTTGTATTATGGTTGATGGGTTGATATTGCTGTCTATATATACAATATAAATAGAATTGTTCTGCTACTCTACCCAATGTAGAACTAAACAAGAACTGTATATGCAATATTTAACAACCTCCTCATCAATAACAAATCTATCTAGAGTGTTTAGTGACATCACTGGACATCACTGAATTGCTTGGTTTATAGATATTTTAATTTATTTTTATTTGCATTTACTATTTAGGACACTATCAAAATCAAAGTGAAACAACACGAAGAAGGATAAAATTGTAATATCGTCGGTGTAAATTCCAAATACAAACACGACAAGTTATATGAGAACATCGCCGGGACAAAAGCTCACAACTCCCATTGCTCCTCATATTTCATCTTCATGTACATTGTGTATCTATTTTCTCTAATTAACAATTTTTCTAGAAACCTTGCTCTGTTATTGAGAATGTGTGTGTGTGTGTGGAGAAACTTGATATCAAGCATTAAGTTTTTATGTTTGGTAGTGAGGTGACACATTCTCATCCACTCATTTAAATGGGGGACCACATTCACATGGGTTAGAGAGTGGATAGGAATTCACCACCTTATTACCAAGCAAAAAATTTGTGTTTGGTACTAAGTTCATATAT
>JBAKGM010000365.1:33606150-33620082 GCA_037177215.1 Asparagus racemosus | reverse complement strand
TTATGGATTTGGAATGCTAAAACTTTAAAAAATTTGATTTGAATCAAACAAATTTATGGAATCCCAAAAAACTAAAAGCCAAACTTCCAAATCTATAAACTTGATATCCCAAATTTTTTTTGAAACAAACACCCCCTAAAAGAAGAGAGCAAAGAGAGCAACAGGATAACTTCCAGGAGGTCACTCATCTTAATGGTTCATCCAAGCATGCTTAACTACAGAGATCTGATGAGACCTGGTACATTAATGCCGGTATGATTGAACCTCATATGATTTTAATTTTTATATTTCTTATTCTGACCCCTCTTTTAAATTATACCTTTCTCACTATATTAATCAAGAAGTACAACATTAAGACGGATGAGCCATTGAGTTAGACAACAATACCAAATTTGATGCTCTCCAACTCCGTACCCACTATAATCATATTCAATCCAAAAGGGAGACAGCGCTGATTAAAACTGCATATCTTTCTCCGCCGTACTAGTCTTTAAATTAGATGCTCAAATTGTAAATTAAAATGAAGTTTACATAAGACTCTGGAGCTTAAAAGAATGCCGCAAATGACTTCTGCCTCGTATTTCAAGTAATCACTAAAATAGCCAATAAAATGGAATTTGGGAGACCAGAGATTGCACAACATATTTTAGAGAAATCGTAACATCAAAAAATATTCATATTGTCTAGTCGAATTGCTAAGCTGTCTAACAATAATATTTTAACATCTCAGATTCAACTCTCCTGAAGATGATCCGCAGAAATTTAATTTACTCGAATCCTTGAAGTCGTGCCTTGAGAGTGCCCAAAATTTCTTAAGTCGGTCTATATTCTCATTCGATGTATAAAATAAAGTTTTTATTACAATATAATACCTAAAAATACATATAGTCTCTTTCCATGAGTTCCGACATCCATCACAACATGGCATCCCCAGTAATTTCCCCGAACTTTAGTAACCTTTTTTTTTTCCCACCCCAAAAAGAACAACAAAAACTTGTCCAAATCCTAACCCCATCCAGTCCACGTCACCAATCCGAGTGATCATCGCCTCAATACCCACAACCATCAGATCCACACCTCACTACTCAATCCCATCCGTCCATTCACAGTCCCAAGAAACACTCCCTTCTCCTCACCTCCTCTTCCCTTTGCGCTTATCACCTCAATAAAAAAAAGAGGGGAAAAAAAAATCCAATTCCTGCCTATTTATTCCCAATTTCTCCATCATTAAACCAATCTCTCTCTCCCTCTCAACTTATCTCTACCCTCTCGCTTCCGCCATGGCCACTGAAGATGAAGCTAGCAAGCCCTCAACTCTCCCCTCCTACTCCGAGGTACGATCCCTGATCCTAGCCCTAGCCCACCCCAACCTTCAATTTTTGATTTTTTTCCCAACTAATTTGATGATGAATTTTTTTTTTATGGGCAGATGATTTTGGGCGCAATTGAGGCTTTAGACGAGAAAGCGGGCTCAAACAAGACGGCGATATCGAAATACCTGGAATCGAAGTACGCGGAGAAGTTGCCGGAGGCCCATTCGTCGCTTCTGACGGCCCATTTGGAGAGGATGAAGGAGAGCGGGGAGATCTTGATGGTGAAGAACAACTACCTGAAGCCCGGCGACGCTCCGGTGAAGCGAGGCCGCGGCCGGCCTCCGAAGCCCAAGGACCCGCTCGCCGCCGCCGTTGCGAAGGCGTCGGAGGGGATCCCGCGGCCACGTGGCAGGCCGCAGAAGAAAGCTAGGGTTGAGGGCGAGGAGCCCGCGGAGGGGGCGGAGGAGAAGGCGAAGGCTCCGGCGGCGCCGGCGCCGGCGGGCGTGAAGAGGGGGAGGGGGCGGCCGAGGAAGAATTGAAGGGGTGGTTTGATGATGCTAATTGAATTTGAGTTTTTTTTTTCCCTCTTCTAATTGTTGTGGAGTTAGGGCTAGGGTTAGGGTTTGAGCATTTGGGGGTTTTTGATGATGTATGTGGTTGTAGTTTATTAGTCTGTATGTAAAAATTGTGGGAGATGTTTGGATGGAAAAATGTGGAAATTTTAGGACGAGTGAAATTGACGTTGGTGGTGTTTCTTGATTCTACGTTGGCTTTGATCTTTTTTTCCCATTTAACTTTGGGCTTGTTTAATTCAAACTTGTGCATATTAAATTCTTGAGTTCGGGATTACATCACAAACTTTGGTGAGTGCAATCTGCTGCGATCGTTGAGAATTGCAATTCTTTTGGGGTAAATTTCCGTAAAATAAAAAAAGTTCGGGCATTGGACACCATTTTTTAAAATTGGGAAACTTCCGTTAAACTCCCAGTAACTTTGGAAATTTCAATAATCATCACATCGGTAACGCGTATTTTGAGTTCCAGAATAAAGTTCATAGCATATGAGCATTATGAAAATAGTCAATGGGGGTTAAACTTAAAAAAAAAATCATAGCGTTTTGCGCTTGTTGGAACTCTCGACGTTATTAAGCTTTAGTGATAGTATCAAATGGGGTTAAATGCGAAATCGAAATTTCCAAACTTATTGGAGTTTATTGAAATTTACTTTATTGTAATTTACTCTAATTTTAACTGTAGGCGCTATTTCAAGAAGGAACTCATTTCACGCGGGAAGCTTTAGCTCCTGTGCCATTGTTCTTCTTAAATGTGATGTATAAATTCTGTGCTTAATACTTCAAAGTTGTGAAAGTTGAAGTTACGATTTTATCTGCTCATACTTTTGGATTGAATTACAAGAATTTCCTTTTGTTTGTATGATTAACGGAGGCTTAGCACTTAAATCCTCTATAGTTTATTTATTATCTTTTTTCACTTATATGTATGACTTTTATCACATTAATATCCTTAAGGTTTCTAAAGTGCCGCTCGGTCACATGCACGGGTAAAAACCCAATTTATCGAAAGTAATCCAATATTAAAAGAAGGAATTTGTCTTGTGATTAACTTTAAATTATTGTTTAAAATTTCTATATGTCTGCAATTATTGATTTTTGTTGTGTGGTGAGTGACGATATGATTGCTCTACATTCTCATAGCTCTATGGTGGAAGATGTTGATTTCACTTTTGGTTTGGTAGAAGGCACAAAGACGGAAGGTAAGGTAATTTTAAATGATGTGCAAGGAGAGATATAAATTTTGTGATACTTGTTTGATTAGATAGCGATTAAGGGAAATGTACATCGCTTTTTAACTTTGAGTTTTCTTTATTGTGTACATTTAAATTGGAGGGATTTTCTATCTCTTCCTATTCTAGTTTATTTTGCATATTCTCTCTCCTTACATCATTTTACTCTATTTCATCTTATCCTCCAAAAACTTCCCACTAAAATAAATTTTTAGTTTTTTCATTTACATTCCTCTACCTTCCATCATACCAAATAAAGCAAAAGTACTAAAAGTCCAGAGTACATATATCTATCTATATTATAACTGTTTTATCTATCTATATTATTATGTTAAAAAATCATTAATAATTACCTATAGTAGAAATGTCCTTCAGATCCTCTTTGCATTTTCTCCCACTCTCGTTCTTTTTCATCAATTTTTGTCCTTATCCTCCCACTCTCCTTCTCATTCTCTCTCCTTCTTCTAAAACAATTTCGCATGTATTCTTTTTATTTTTTTGTGATCGCGCATTTGATGCACACGGGAATCGAACCCAAGCCTCTCACGATGGAACGAAATGGCTGCTATGTGATCTACTAGGCCGCCCCCTTAGCACGTATCCCTTATAAAACATAAAATCATAAAAATATACATTAATAAAATATTTCTTAATAACTAAAGCTATATAAACCAAAAGTGACAGCTACAATATATAAATATGTCTTCTACTAAAAATTATAAAAATTTTAACTTCTAAATTACGTTATATTATAAATAATTCTCCTCCATCACTTTTTTTCCTCTATATAGTGGACATAAATATTTTTTCATGTAGATAAAACTTTCAACATCCATCAAACTATTTTATAGAGCTCGAGTAATTTCTACTCTTTCAAGTATGCCGGTCGAGTACTTGAACTGTATGATGCCATAATGCTATGAGAAAATTTTTTGATTCTCACCAAATGAATTATTAAAAGTACTGGAAAACAAAATAAATATGCAGTGCGATTAGTAAAGTCACATCATCAAAAATCAAAGAGTAATACAGGATAAAAACAAATTTTAGTTATCAAAAAATTTTATTCTTTTTCTCCTCTACATACACATTTAAATAAAAAATTCTAAATAACTTCCACGCGCATCTGCACATATAAAGCTGCTAGTTATTATTATAATTTTGAGCAATGCATCTTGCTTTACTTGTGTCATAAAAAAAAAAAGACTATTTAGAAAATTGACCCCTCAAATCTTCAATAATTTCATGTTTGTTCATTAAGTCTTAGCAATTACTCATTCATGTCCCATGAAATCCTATTGGCTCTTGCAACTTGTCTCGCAATGATCAAAATATCCATCAAGTAAGTTTTTAGTTTTCAAGGGGAAACATAAATTGAAAGAGATCGTCAAGGTCATATTGTCCTTGAGTTCACAGTCCATCCCAAAGGTGGGAAGCTGATCTTAATGCGTGCGATGATGTAAGCGCTTGAATTTCAATAGCTTTCTCTCAACAATTTACAAATGTCGAAAGCTGGTGAACTTAAGAGTAAAAACTTTCACGGTGTGGTGGTGCGTGGGCTCTTGGTGGGCGTAGAATTCCTCTAATTAAGGGCTAGCTTGGTATTGCTATCTTCGATCTATTTATTTTTGTAAAGAACTCATTAATAATGGTGTTCGACAAAATTTTTATACATGCTTATTGAAATTACTTCTGTTTTTAAAGGGAGTGCTTTTTAGAAGCAATATGAGGTTGCCTAGTGGTGGATCAAGGATTTTTAGAAAATGGTGTTGCTACTTTATCAGCAATTTAAATAATATTTACAATTGCTCCTGACGAACTTTTATATTCTAGAAGAAACTGCATAATATCATCATTAGAGACACCAAATACATCTTAGAAATAATAGGTATGATGTGCTGACTCATTTTACTAATTGGCCTACCAAGAAATAGCCATGTGGTGAGGTCCGCATTGCTAGTCATATCAAAATGTGTGGATCTCAACACTCTACTCTTAGTAGCTTCTTTAGTCAAATGAGCAGCTACCTCATACTTATTATTTCTTTACATCTTTCTCAATATATGTCACTAGTAATAATAGATTATGGATTTGAATCGAAAGGCTAGTCTTTTTAATAGATAAATTCAGAAACTCCCTTTGAGTTAAGGTGTTTATCAGATAACTAACTTTAATTTTCAAACTATAGAAAACTCTCATTAAGTTTTAGGGTTCTCATAAAACCCCCTTCAACTTTCAACATCTTTCACAAAATTCTTAATGGTGTTAACCATAATTTTCACATGGGTGAAAAAAATTACTCATGGAGATATTTTTACTAGTGAAATTGCAGTTCATGTTGTCAAGTCTTTTTTTAAAAAATCAAAAGTCAAAGGAGATTTTTTTTGAGAAAATTCAATAAGGGCAAGGGGATGAGGTTGTAGCAGTTTAAAAGTTAAGGAGAGTTATCTGCGAAACCCCCCAAAGTTAAAGAGGGCTCTCCTGATGCTGCTTCATCGAAGTGCAGTTACATGACCCACTTTTGGTGAAGGTGGATCCGTTCTTAAAGATGCTTTTAAAAACAGCTTCGGTTCTTTGTTGATTTATATACCATATGTGTTCTTTAGATTTTAAAAATTTTCTTTTACTGTTAATAAACATGAAGCTAAATTTATATTTATTTTATTCATTTTTACTTGTAATGATTTTTAAGCACGTTACCAAGTAACTTAACTTCTTTTGAAAAGCAAATTTTAAAATATAACATCTATTTTACCAGTTTACCAGTAATTTATAAGCAACTTATTATAAACTCTATTAATGCCAACTGACCCTAAGTTTTGCTGTTATCCAAAAAAATCCCTTATGGTATTTATGGTATTACATTATATATATGGATTTCAGAATACACATCCTATCCATTTGTACATCATATTAAAAACTTTAAAAATGATATATAAGCAGATTTTAGGGTACAATATCAAAATAGGATAGGCGTAGGGTCTAACGTGAGAAAGAAAGCTCCTAGCAATTTGGGTACATGGATTGAACCCGACCCGGAACTAAAAAAAAGAGGAAAACCCCAGAGTGATCCAATCCCTAATCTCACTCCCAAGAGCTCATCTCCCTCTGTCGATTCGCCAACGATCGAGGTACGTGATTCTTTCATACGAATTATGCGCTGGATTTTAATTTCAATTTTGGGTGAAAGTTTGACCCCCGCAGTAGTAATTTCTAGATTTTGGATTTGGGGGCTCGCACAGTAATCAACTGCTAAAGCTAGGGTTTTGAGACTCTCAGAATTAGGATTTTTGAGTTCAGTCAGATTAATCAGTTTGCTAATTTTTTTCGTGAGAACTTGATGTAGTTTATGAATTTTGGTTGTGCCATTGATGCAGTAGGCTACATTGCTAATGACTGTGCTTTATCATATAAAGGATAAATTATAGGAACCACCGCAACACCCCCCCTCCCTTCAGAGTTTTTGGTGATTTTAACAAATCGGTCATGGACTTTAAATAATAAGAAAACCTTAATCTTTGGAAGTTTCACAAAAACCACCCTGAACTTTTGGAAACTTGCACCCACCGAAGTACCATAGTTTAGAAAATAACCTTTGTCAGTATAATGTAGAGCGATCGTCTCCGATATATTTCTCATTTCCTTCTATTCTCTCTTCCCTGGCAAAACCCATAATGGGACTTGCCCCAAGTTTAGGTAGAATTTTCTGAAAGTTCACGGTAGTTTTGTGGAACTTCCCAAAGTTTAGGGGTTTTCTCTAAATTTTAAAGTTCACGATCACTTTGCGTAGGATACCCCAAACTTGAGGATTTCTCTGATATTTACCCCAAAAAAAGGAAAAACTAGTTATGAGCTGTCATGTAGCAAAATGAGATGCCAAGATCAGAGTGTTCTGGATCAGCTATTTCTGTGTGGTCACCATGGCTGGATTAAACCCTATTCTATCTATTGATGATCCAGTTAGGAAAATGAGCTGTCACATCATGTCCTTTTTTCCTAAAATATTATTTTGATATAGTTCACTCGAAAAATCTGTTTATATAAACAAATTATACATTATGTCTTATTGTGTTATATGCACAAAATGATATATGGTTTCCAGCATATGTTAGGATGTCTATGTTTATATTGCAAGCTCATAGGTAATATGCTTAGCTGATCTATTGCCAAAGAACTGCACTCGTTGTTAATAGATTACCATTCCCTTATTTTACATGTAGTTTTGGTTTAGGAAAATTTGGAGGATGCTAATAGGTCTTCTGTGGCAAACCCTCACTTGTTCATATTTTACTTCATCAGGAACTTGGTAATAGTTAAGCTAGGATTGACATGGACGGTAGGCGGTCATAAAATTTTGTCAAGTTTTATGTCGATTCTCTCTATGTTGGAATGACCTTAGTGAACTCTCCCAAGGGTACAAACAACATAAACACAGTCTAAATTAAGCATACCTCCTTTGTATGTGTATTTGTGTAACATTTTAAAATAGCATACTATTTTCCTTGTATGTGTATTCCAGGTTTCTTTTAAATAATGGGTCATTGTTCATATTTTTCCTATGTTATGTCATATTAAAGTTAGAAGCTTTTTACTTCTTCGTTATGATGAAATTATTTTTCTTAAGGTTAGGCTCATGGGTTAACAATGAGTATTGAATTGACTGTAGAGAAAGAAGATCAGTTGGGCTCTTTATAGTTTGGACGGTGTTCTGTAAAATCAAATGTGAAATCAGATGACAGGACAGTAACTAGTGACACCATAGTAAAAGTGGGTGGTTAATACCAAAGTATACTCTCCACAAGCAAGAAGTCTTGAGCTTAATTTCCACCATATATAGTGTATTGCTCAAAGAGTCTTTTTTTCCTGATGAAATGAGGGTTCAATTTTGACCATTAACAATTAGAATGCCCGAGATCTTTCCGCTGAGAATCATTTGATAGTTGGAGTTTAGTGACATACAGTGGATGAAACTGGTTAAAGTGAGTTATGACTTATGAGTGAATTTAAAGGGGTGTGTTGCGTAAAGGCTCTATTATTTTGAGTGGAAAGCAACTAAGTCCTCAGGTTCGTTATGAAGTTTTTGATTTACTCCATACTGACTAGATCTTGGGTATTTCATAGAAGTAGCTCAAACTCGACTGGAAGGATATTTGGGTACTGTATATTTATTCTCTTCACAATAAAGAAAGCTCATGATGGGCATCTCTCCAAAAGCATCCAGCAATATCTTGTCGGAAGGGGATTTTTTCCTTGAACAGTAAACTAAATTCTAACTTAAATGGGCTAAATTAAAATGGGATACAAGTTTGTAAGAGTTGGGGTGCGAATATATGTAAATCATGGGGCATAAATTTTACATCTAGAAGGCTTAATAATGCAATTTTACACATTCGAAGGGTGCAACTTCACCCCTAGGCATGCATATAAATCCGGCCCTGACCATGTCAGTGCAGTCACCAATTTTGAAACCAGTGATTGACACTTTTCATGGATTTGCTTCTCATTGATCTGCTCAATACTCTACTTTTCAGAACCTAATGCTTCCTCTATGCAGGATCCAATATGGCAGGGAGAGGTCGTATGCCTCGTCGCCCGGTTCATGACGAGATGCATAGATTTCATGATGGACCTCCGCCCCCATTGCATGACCGCAGACCCATGCCACCGCCACCACACTCTATCGAGGAAGAATTGGCTATGGGGCATGATGAGATTAGAAGATTGGTTTCTGATAACAGGCTTCTTCTTGATGAAAATGTTGCTATGAAAAGGGAAATAGACGCAGCTAGAGAGGAACTCCATGTCCTAGGTCAGGCTATTCCTAAAATACGTGCAGAGAAAGAAGTTAAAACTAGAGAATATATACAGATGGGTCTGAAGCTAGAGGCTGAGCTTCGTGCCCTTGAGCCTATGAGAGCGGAGGCCGTAGAGTTGCAATCCGAAGTAAAGAAGCTAGATGCTCTGCGCCAAGAGATGACAACAAAAATACAAAATATGACGAAAGATCTGAAACGTGTACAGGCTGAGAACCAGCAGATACCGAAGTTGAGGATGGAAATGGAGAGCCTACATGAGGATCTTATTCGAGTCAGGTTAGTAGTTGTATTTGTTCAAAAGGGTTTTTGATAGATGTAAATAGTGTCAGTTATTTATATGAGTCCTCCAGATGACTGCGTATTAGGATAGCAAGCCTTGTTGAATCATCAAGGGATGTTCTTATCTTGGTCCTCCAAATGTATAGTATTTTAAGAAAAGTCCCTCAAAACAATTATTTAATAAATCTTCCAATTCTTATAAGTTGTTCATAAGTTCCTCGTCTTACAAACCATTATTTTTAACCCCTAGAACTATTAAACTTTCCCATTATACCGACATATTATTTAGAAATTTTATGTGGTGTGGATTTGCTATATTTGAAATTAGAAATTATTTCAAAGACAAGATTAAACAACATTTATATAAGGACAATCATCAAAACTAGAGGGAGAAGAGAAAAACAAGTGAGCAATGGAAAAAGGTAAGGAAAATGAAATATTTAGTTGAATTTTAATGGGTTAAGAGTTATGTTGCGTGGACACTTCTATAATGAAGCCACACCTGTCCCCGACACTTCCAATATCCGTACCTGTATCTGATACGTCTTGTACACTCCTTGTGCATATGCATGCATTTACTCGGAAATGCAGTCAATTATATAACACATGTTTTAGTAACATTCAATTATATAATACATAATAAAAGAAACAAATAGAAAATGTTATAGAAAGTTTGATTTTCATAACATGTGAAAGAAAAAACAATAGTGATCTTATGTAAATTATTAAATTCCAATGTGTATGTAGCTGTGGCCCCGTACTGTACTTTTTATAAATTTGTCCTATCCCGTATCTGCACCTGTATTCATGCAGCATAGTTTAAGAGGGATGAGAGCATAATGGGTATAGGCTATAGCTGATAATTGGTAAAGAATAATAAGGTATAATATGAAGCTTTAATGGTTTAGTAAGCTGAGGGGCTTATTTGAATAACTTATGAAATTTGGGGTCGTAGTTAAAATATGTGTTTTGGGGTCCATATTTTAAGCCACTGTAGATTTAGAAGACCAATATCGGAAAGCCTAATTATCAATCTGGCCTTTTGATCTTTTTGAGTCTTGGACTTCATCTGTATGGGAAAACTATGTACTCCTTTCTTCTACTAGCCTAGTAGTCCTCTGACAAGTTGTTAGAATCTTCTCTTCTGCTTATAGTTCCTTTAGTCTAAAGGCAATGTCTGATTGGCACAGTTTCATGAAAATTTGGTTGATTGAAGTTGCATCCTTTAACGAGACAGATTGTACTCCACGGTCGACCCTCTTAGTGGAAAAAAAATGCCAGATAAAGATAATTTTCAATTGATTAGATGCCATCAGTGGCGGATCAATATTTTATCATTTTTGGAAGTGGTGTCACCCCACAATTAACAAATAGAAAAAATTACAAACTTAAATGATTCTGTACTTAAAGAGCTTCATGACTTTATATGGATTTATATCATTAAGAAGTCACTATGGATACCATGAAATCTTTTTCGCTAATGTTTGAGATAATAAGTGGTTTAAAATTCATTGGCAAAAAAGATTAATACGTATAGAATAGCTTAACAGCTTTCCATTTTTTAAACCGGTAATAAGTAGTATAAATCATAGATCTTACTAAATAGTTAACAACTTATCAAGTTGGAGTTTGAAAATGGTAAGTTGTTAAGAATCTGTTTTAGATATGAAAATGATAAATTGTTATCTGGTTGAGGTAATAAGTTCTATGAAATCATGAATCTTACTGAGTATTATAAAACCCATGTTGCCCAATGAAGTCAATATTCAATCCACCTCTTATTACCTCATGAAGCACCATCATTTATACTAACCATCCCCTGAAGGAAGTGGTGTAAGGTGGATGTGCTAATGGATGTCATTTACTAGTTTTCCACAATTTTAACTTTGTTGGTGTTGTGACTTAATGTTATCTTTTCACTGGTTAGCCCAAGACAGGATTAAGGAGGGGATAGACAGCACAAAACCAACTTGGATCTCCATGATGAATCCATTATAACTAATAATCCACAATTTTGATATAGCTGATTGATTTTGTGTATTGTGAATGGGCATTGTGCTAACAGGACAGGCTACGAATATGAGCAGAAAGTACATGTTGAGCAGATGGAGCAGAGACAAGCAATGGAAAAGAATCTTGTTTCAATGGCTCGGGAAATTGAGAAATTGAGAGCTAGAGGACCTGGTAACCTTCTAGCACAATCGTTTAATGGGTTAGTTGCAGATACACCCGCTATGCTATGGTGGTGTTGCCACTTATATCCTCTAAATGTTTTATTAGCACTTGCACCCCTAACGTCAGACGATGTTATGTTTTTATAACCCTCCAAAATTTAGAAAGAGTTTTCTGAGGGGCTTATTTTTGGTCAAAGAGGCTGTTAGCGAAGCTTTTCTATCTTTCTGTTTGGTAACATTCCAATAAGCTAGCTTTAAGTCTCATTTAAAATAGGTAGGATTTCATAACTTTTGAAAACTACCTTACAAACTCTACCTAAATATCTAGGTTTGACCAGTCAATTAATTATTCTACCCAAAAGCCACCAAAAAGCTAACATAGTTTAAAAAGCAAAAAGTCAGCAGAACCACTAAAAGCCAACATAGCTTATAAGCTTCTAACAATAGCGCAAAGACCCTCTTAGTCTTTTTTCTGGTAAACTGAGGGCAAAAGCTAATTTATCGTCATGGGATTCTATGTGACATCACTTGGTAAATAAAATAACGTCGTTTGAGGCTCAAGGGGTGTAAATGCTAATAAAAAAAGTTTAGGTGGTATAAATAACTGCCCACTAGCATATAAGGGGTGTATCTGCGTTTACTCCAGTCCTTCTAATTATCTTTGTTGCTCATTCTCTTGTTAAAGTTGCCTACTACTTTCTCTTACAGGTGCTGGGACTTATGGTGCTGATATGGGTTACCAAGCCTCGTATAGCGACGGTTATGGCCGTGAGCAGGGACGTTATGGTGCTGGCTCTTGGGCGCCTTATGAACAACGTGGCTTTCCTCGTCGCTGATAGATTTCTCAACCTATTTTGTTCTGGTTCAGTTTAATTGAATAGCCTAGAAGGAGGCATCTTGGGCTATATCTGAACTTATTTAAATATAGGCATGTATAAACATCTTAGGATTCTAACAATGTTTCGAGTTGTGTTGCGGCCCCAAGCTTATGTGGGAGCAGTATGGAATCTGATAATGTGTAGAGGGCTCCACAATGTAAGAATTAGAGAACAGAAAGCTAACTTCGTAATGTTATTTTCAGTGTGGAATTGCTCTATAATGTGGGGAAGTTTTGGAGACAACATTTAAGGCTTCGTAAAACTGCTGAAAACCATAATATATTGAGTGGGAAAAGATGTATATTAGTTGCTAAATGAGCCATTGAGAGGCAGTGGAATTTCGATGCCTATCGGCTAGTGATATAGGAATAGATGTTTTTTGGTGGCTCGATTTGCTAAATGAGCAGAATAGATGTTTTTTGGTGGCTCAATTTGCTAAATGAGCA
This sequence comes from Asparagus racemosus, assembly GCA_037177215.1. Taxonomy (NCBI): domain Eukaryota; kingdom Viridiplantae; phylum Streptophyta; class Magnoliopsida; order Asparagales; family Asparagaceae; genus Asparagus; species Asparagus racemosus. The sequence goes on along the minus strand of JBAKGM010000365.1, from coordinate 33,607,373 downwards.
GAGGTGTCGTCTCATATCTAATAATGATACTGATTTGGTTGGTTTTTAGAATTATTAATCTTTGAGGTCTTCGCTACTGCTCCCTGATTATGAAATAGGCGTGACTGTGAGTATGTGATTACCTAACGCAGGTGATTTATGCTAATGCTTTGTGTGGAACTACTTCTAAAATAATTATGTTATTTAAAATAATTTAAATATTTATATATAGTTGTTATTATGGAGCACGAGAAAAATATTCCAATTTTATTTGCTAACTGTAATTATACGAGATAAAGTTGATTGTTTGATTATGATTTAAGAAGTGAAATAGATTTTTGAAGGTTTAGAAGTGTTATCTAAACATCCGCCAAACTTGAGAGGGGTTCTTTGACATGTTTAGAGTTAAGGGATGATTATAAAAAACCGCCTCATCATAAATGGTTATAGTTGTCGACCAGCAATATTCTTTGTAGGATTAACTCATCACACCCGTGCAAGTGCTTGGCTAAGCAGTAACTAGCTTCACTTTTAGGTACTTTCTCTCAAATGTGGGTGTTTTCTCTCAAATTTCCCAATGTGACACTTACAAGGCAATATTAGAATTTTGTACCTCTTAATGTTTGTTAATTCATTGTTAAACACACTTTTATTCTATTTCTTCTGCTATTACACATGACTTTTATGTTTTTGACGCACTTATTTTTCTTACTTTAAGTTCTACGCTCATTTTAAGAGAAATAAAGAGTCCCAAATCAATTTTAACAAAATATTCAAATTAAAGATTAATGCATTAAGATTATAAATGAACAATTTTCAATTGTGAATATAAATGATATTTTTAAATAATCAAATTCTTTAGAAAAATAAAAATACATTTTTAATCAAATAACAGTATTGTCTTAATTAAATAGTTTAACACTCATAACTATAAACCATTAGTTAGATAAGTATACTTTATATTCAACCAATATTCATGAATATATGATAAATATTTGCACTCAGATTTGAATTTGAAGAAAATCAAAGAAGACTTTTTTAGTTTGAATATCGCAAGTAGATACAAATATGAAATAATGTTTAATTTGATTTGATTCATATTAATGATCGGCTTAGATGTAAATTAGTTATGAATGCATTGGTTTATTTATGAGAATGTATTTTAGCCAGTTGTTTGATTATAGCCAGTTCTTTGGCTAATTCTTTTTAGGGCGTACCCCAACCCCACCACCCTCCCTCCCCCC
>JBAKGM010000365.1:33567384-33577708 GCA_037177215.1 Asparagus racemosus | reverse complement strand
GAGGGGACGACTAATACCGCCCTTCGTGCCGGCCACGAAGAGGGGACGACTAGTACCGCCTTTCGTGTCGGCCACGAAGAGGGGACGTCTAATACCGCCCTTCGTGCCGTCCACGAAGAGGGGACGTCTAGTACCGCCTTTCGTGTCGGCCACGAAGAGGGGATGACTGATACCGCCATTCGTGCCGGCCACGAAGAGGGGACGTCTGGTTAGCGCATCACCGTCGCCTGGGAAGGAGGTGTTATCCTCTTGATCACGTAGATTATCCTTATTAAGCGTTCAGGACCATAACACTAACTATTCTAAAATTGTATTTGTTTATATTTTTTAGTAAGTGAGGGGAATGGAGGAGAGGGTTAAAAATAAGCAAATTTCTTTATACTTTCTTAACCCTCCTAAAGTGAACGGATTAAGAGGAGAGGGGTTAGATTTTAGTGAATTGCTCCTTTATCTTCTTTTTTTCTACTTTAGATAAACAAAAATTAGTTCAGTCACTCTCTCTCCCTCTCCATTTTCTAGTTATCTATCCAAACATAATTGGATCCATCACACTCACTTTCTCTCACTTTAACCCTTGGGTTTAGTTCAATCACCCCCTCTCCTAACCTCTTCTTTATCCAAACCGACCATAAATTTAGATTTGTTATTTTTACCATTTTCTAACTATTCTTATAGAAGAATTTTTGATTTGATTCTTTGTTCCTGTTTTAATAGTGATTTACATTCTTATAAAAGACTTTTAGAATAACAAATCTAAATTTAAACATACATTCTTGATTTATGTTCTTGATTAAATGGTGTTATTCTAGCCACCCTTATAGAAGACTTTTTGATTTGATTTTTTTGTTCCCGTTTTATTAGTGATTGAGGTAGGTTAGTCTAGCCATTTTCTTCGCTACTATTTGATACTTATGATAATTATTTGTTACAAATATGATCATGTCACTTCCAATTTGCTAGAATGAGTAAAAGTCACAGAAAACGACTACATTAATAAATAAGTGTTACATGAAATAAGTGGACGTCACAGAAAATGGCTATGTATCACAATTAATAAATAAGTGTCACAATACATAAGTAAAAGTCACAGAAATAATTATGTATCATAGTCAATAGATAAAGATCACAGGAAATAAGTAAATATAACAAAAAATGATTATGTATCACAATTAATGATAATGGTCAAAAGTCATAGAAAATGACTATGTATCACAGTTAATGAATAAGTATCATAGACAATAAGTAAAAGTCACAGGAAATGACTATGTGTCACAGTTAATAAATAAGTGTCACATGAAATAACTAAAAGTCATAGAAAATGACTATGTATCACGATTATTTGTTATTTGTGATATATCATTGTTTATCTGTGATTAATCGTCATTATCTAAGATAATGAAATGTTACACTTTGTTGTACTTTTGTCACTTTTTAAAAGATATTGTGGCTTTGAAGTTGTAGCACTGCTTCTAAAATTGCTATTGATAGATGTTATATGTTAGTTTTATACTCAAATTGTTGACTGATGACTATATTACGACCAAAATAAATAAAAAATTTGCCATTCAGTTTCCAACATGAGTATGTGATTATATGACAACCAAAATAAAGAAAAAGTTTTACATTAATTTTTAACTTTTATATTTTGTATTAATTACTTTTCATCTACCAAGCATTCCATCCATCTCGTCATATATTTTCATCCCTCTGGTTAGACTCTCAACAGAAACAATCCCAAGCCATCAGGAAATAACAATGCATCAAAAATTTCCACATCACCTTTGTGTCCTTATTCAAAATCACCTACATTATCCACTCCAACCAAAACCCATTACCACCAAATCAATAACCAGATAACCCAAAAAATTCCAACATCACCTCCATGTCCTCATCCAAATCAAACGAAAACAATTTATCCCATACCATAGAGAAACACCTGAGAACCAAACATTTAACAATAAGAAAACAAAATAGCCGACAAATCTATGCCTCCCACTCGCCATCGAACAAAATAGCCGACAAATCCATATCTATTATTAAGACACCACATAACTCAAAACCGATATAAAAAAAACTTCACTCCACTATTCTCTAAGTCTTAACCCGCTAACAAAACTCCATACCTTTCTTCTAACCCAAAACTCGTTTTTAATATGATAAAACATATAAGTAATCTTAAACTATTATAAAAGTGTGTTGGATGTTAAAACATTTTATTACGAAAATATCCTCCAAAGCACATACATGCATACATAAAACACATGCACACATACATAAAACATACAAAAGTCATATCACTTCAAATCAAATACATACATACTCAACTTTCATAGTCTCCCCATTAATTGCCATTAATTTTTTATTTAACTACCCACACGTAACCTCCACCCACTCATAACCTTCCACCACTAACTCTCAATAATAACCTCATTAATTATCTACTAATTGCTCCATCTTCCCAATGTCCATCACCTTCAATCTCTTTTAACTCTGTCGTATAAAAATTGTCATGTATTCTTTTGGGTATAAAGATGATTAAGGAGGATAGAGAGCAATATGTTTTTGTTATACTTTAATTTATGATGTTTTTCCTTTTTGATGATAATGAAAACTAATTTATTTTGTTTAATTTTGTAGGTGCCCAAATCCCCTCCTCATACTCCAATTACCAGTTTGTATGTCTAGAAATCTTTATTATTCTCTTTGATTTTTGTCAACTATAAATCTTTATTGTTGATAACAAATATTGTGTGATTTTTCTTTTTTTTCTTTATTTCTCTGTTAGGCCTTTCCTGTAGGTTTGAAGAGGAGGTTACTTTATGATCATTGTTTTTATTTTCTAGAAAATATATATAGAAAATGAAGAATGAAAATGATTTTTAATAAAACTCAAAATACTTGCAAAAATTATAGTTTTTGCAAAAAGAAACCCTAGAACTCACAAAATTCGCATATTTATACAAAAATATGTAAAAACATCCTTGACAGTAAGTATTTTGTTTACCCTTTAAAATGATATATTATATTGCAAATTTGCATGTAAGACCCTAGCTACAAAATTTCTCAATTCATAAACTAAATGCAAGTGTATCTTTTAAGAGGTTTTAAAAGATAGATACACCTTCTATATATTCCAAAAATTATAAATTCTATAGTTAGTATCAAGTTTTATAAAAGCATTATAAGTTTGTAAAATTTATAGTAAACCATAAAGTTTGAAAAAAACCCATAATTTTCATAATTTTGCTAAATAAATCTAAAATTTTTGCATGAAGAACCGTATAATTCATAAATTTAAAACTAGAGCATTGGAACTTTATAAATTTAGAGATTAATGCCGATAAACTTCAAAATAAACCTCATTGAAATGTGTATTTTAATAATGAGAAAATTACAAATAAGTCATCAAAGGTTTCATTCCCAAAATCAAACATTACAATAAATTATAACAAATTACATAAAAAAGATTTAAATGATAAAACAAGTACATCTATGTGTAAAGCACGTGCACTATACTAGTATTAAAAAAAGGATCTAGAACAGGATCTGGCGGAGCTTAGCCGGGTCCATCTCCCCGACCCGATTCACTAGCCTGTAATCCCCGATAACAGGATCTAGAACTCACAAGCTCATCCAAACTGTCTCCATACGCTCCTTGTCCCCCATCATTGCCACCATCCTCTCCTCCCTCGCGCTTTTGCTTGCCGCTGTAGCAGATGCTGATGCGTAGTCTCTTTTGAAGTGAAATAAAATAAAGAGATTAGATCCGATAAGATAGTATTGGATTTGGTTTTGTTTTGAGTTAGAGTTTGGATTTTGGGGGGTTAATTATCTGGAGATAACGGAGAAGAAGAGAGTAGAAAAGGGTAGAAAAGGAATTAGCAAGTGAGTGATGACGTGTAAAGTTATGTAATAGGTTAAAAGAATAATTTTTTGAGTCCATTGAGTTTTAGGGGTTTGACTTTTCCCTAAAGTGGAGGATGCATAACCTTTTATTTTTTTTTTCTCCCTACAAGCAATTTTCTTTTTCTCTTTTCCATAATCTCCCTTAAACAGTTTATATTTTGAAATTAGGCCCTCAAACCATGGAAAATATTAAGTCTCTCCATTCTTTTAAAGTCATCTCAATCCGCCAATCAAGAATAACGAATAACAAATAACAATAGCCAGATATAACAGTTGGGGGGAGGTAATAGCAAATTTTGAAGGGCTGGTTTTAAAATATTAAAGATATAAGGGACTAATATAGAAATAAAAAACCTCTTTTCTCCGTCATCTCTCTTCACAAAACCGGTGCCCCTACCGTCGTCCCTCTTTTGGCATGAAAACGGCGATACTGCGAGAAGAAGAAGAAGCTCGATGAGGTAATTTTAGCAATTATTATTATTTTATTATTTTTCCAGCAACAAATTTCTTTCTTTAAGTTAGGGTAGATACTGATTCGAGAATTAAAGGTTATCTTTTGTTAATTAATACCCAAACTACCATTTTGTTGCTTTGGTATGATTTAGGCCTCGAATTAATAATAAATATGATATTGTATTTGTATGTAGGCTTTTATTAGATAAATTTTGTTTAGGGATAAATACTGTACTTCATGCAATTTTCTGGATATATTTGAATAAAAAAATGGTTAAAATTTTAATTTATTCTCATTTTAAGAAATTATGTAAGATAGTCTGAATCCTAATTAACATCCATAATTGGGATACAAAGATATTGTTTTGAATTCGAGGGGTTTGAATTTTATAATTCATATGCTAGTTATTGGGTTATGGACCTTGAAAAGAAAAGTGATATACGATGCAAATCTGCTTTTGAAGGTTTTCAGATTGTTAGTTTCACAAAGTCTGGCAGAATGAGTCATCTTAGTTTGGCCGATGACATGAAATATATCACTATATTTTACAGTAGTAACCTGTCGAATTGTGGGGTCTTTTAACTAGAAAATATGCTTCTCTTCATGATTATTTGAATTTATTCAGCATAGTAGTTAGTTGTGGCTTAAAAAATTATGAGTAGAGATGGTGATTAATGAAAAAGATTAAATTTTTACTCTTTTTTACTCTGCTGTCGTCTCTGCCTTCTTTATATGTGCATCAGCCTAATTTGATGCGTGAGAAAGATTCGATTAACGTGGAGCGGGTTACTACGGCTTTGTATGAAATGAACTTTGAAAGAAGCCAATGTATACCGATTGTCTAATTGGAGTTTTTCTGTAGAATAAAAGAATAGAAAGAAGGCTTTTAGTAATACTAATAAAGGTAGGATGCCCTATTGTTACTGTAAAAGTAACTCATGAAGTTGGATATTTGGGTTCTTCAGAAACAGAAAGTAGAGGAAGCGAAGCTGGTTGCTCAAGCATGTCTCGCGACTCATTTGGATTCTAGGAGCTCTTGTCACATTTACCCCTTGTTAGCTACCTAATGTTTATTGAAAATCAAATATATATTATCACTGGCATGGAGTGCAATAGAAGTGAAAGTATAGTCAGCTCAATTTTTTTTGAGCAATGCGCATATTATCAAATGATTAGCATGATCCTGATTTGAAGAAAAATCTCATCTTCTTGGACATTTGACACTAAGGCTACGAAGACTCACTTTAAGGTGAAATAGTAAAGGTTTGATAAGAACCAGTTTCTGTTATCAAGAAAATAGGTCCAAATCCTTAGCTATGTTCTTAAGGCTAATAACAACTTGCTCCTTGATATTATAATATACAGCGAACATGATCAACTCTTGTTAGTATTGTGTAAGCTCTAAGTTTAGGTGGAGGTCAGGCAAGTGATGACATTGTAGTGAAGAACCTAGTTGATATAGTTTATAGTGGCTTGCCCAGAAGGGACTTGGACTCCACCAACCTTGACGATCGATGAATATGCCCTTACAAGCTGGCAAAGGGACTGAAGGAGACATGAGAAGGGACTTGTGGAGACTTGATAATCTGAAGCTTCATCCATGTGACCAGAATACACAAATATACAAATTACAGCACCATGTTCTTCACTTTTGGTATCATACATTGAATACAAGGACAGATGGAGTTTGTTGAAAATAGTCTTGCATATGTTCCAAGTTGTGTATTAGGAATAAGCAGTCTATGTTTTCTAATTCTGCAGATACTATGGTCATTGTGCATGTGGTATTCTAACCAAACTAGTGACTAGTTATATTTCCTGATTAAGTTAGGAGTAATATTCTTTATTAAACTAGGATATGTTTTAGTACCTAAAAAATGTAGGAGGTTATAGAGCCTTTCTACCAATCATTCTTTTACCAAACAGATTTCTTTAGTTTTTTGGTGACACCATGAGAGCTTATTGTAAAAAGTATCTTGGGAATAGCCAATCATGAATTAGTATTGCATATGCATCTTGGAAAGTGTTTATTCCATTCTTAAAAATGCACATCAATTAGTTTTATTCCCAACTGTAAAATATATTTCTGTTAATGGGAATTAATGTGAATATGTGGAAAAAATTCTTACCAAAGAAATCCCTTACAAAAGTTGGGATGGTCGTTTTTGCCAGTGCGTTCAGACAACCCAGTACTGTCGAATGCTAACCCGTGATAGTTACCTTGTTTGTTTTCTATGTCAATATTCTAACTTGTGAATGAAACCTTGTTTTTTTCCCTAATATTTCAACACTCAATACGTTAACAAGAGAAGTTGTAGGTGGTTACTCGTCATATGAGTTAGTTCACGTCATTGATTGATCCCGTGTTCCAACTTCTAAGCTTGATAATTATGAGGGGATCTAGTTGATAGCTCTGCTGCAAATCTCTACGCTGTTGGACGAAGATATTTTAGGTAAATTCAGACCCGATAATCTGAACCTGAGCTCTTGGTCCAACCCACAAGCATGGTTTAGACAATTAAGATGCCATCAATCTATGGTTTCTTGTAAATGTTTATGATTAGAAGCTGTGACATGGGGATTAAATTAACTTCTGTATCTGAACTCTCCTACCCTTCGGAGTCATCAATCAGCAGTAGATCCCTCCTAACAAAAGATCTCCCTTCCCTGATCTCCTCAATCATTGACTTAATTTTAACTAGTGCCCAATAGTTCGACTTTTCCTTCATCCTACATCTGTAGTTCATTAAACTGAATCAATCACCAGAATGTAGATTGAATGTAAATCTCTAGCTATATGTCTTGTGTTTTTGTTATTTGATTAGCTAAGATCTTGGAGTTTAAGTTTATTAGATTATTTTCGCAAGTACTGCACTTTTGTTTGATTCAATTCTATTGTTCTTTTATAAATTAAGCATCAATAGCATCGTTTATATGCTCTTTAGAACTCATAGGTATTGTTTTAAATCCGTTTACCTAACTTGTTCACTTTATTGTTGATTTATGCAGATCATATAACTTCATTTTTTATCAGTACATGTCGATCAAATAACATGATGATGATAAGGACATATGCAGAACGCTAATATATCACGCAAATTCATTTTTTGTTGAGATTATTCCTCTTTCTCATTAACTTGATCAGAATGTGGATAACCTGCATCTATTTTTTTTTAATAGAATTGCGAATCCATACATTTTTGGGTTCAAGCATCTCTCCACTTTTCAGTAAACCGTCCTATGATATGTTGTGCACATTGTTTTCGTATCGTACTGCTCCTCTATCATCTTTACTAAAGCAGATCCTCAAACATAATTCCCAATTAATAATATATTTTCACAGCACACCACCAACACCTGAAATGCTGACATGCTGCTTCTTGTTTTGTTATCTACTCTACTGCTGCCATTTATTAATATAGGTGGTGCTACTCAGTATTGCTTGTGCTTATTGTTCTCCATTTTCTGATATTTTTCAATCACTACTTTCTATATCTTGGTTCATATGTCACGTTATTTTGAGGATAAATATCACAAAACCGCCGAGAACTAGAGTGACACAAAAATACCCAGAACTACTTTAACTAAGAAAATAATAGACAGAAAAGTACCAGACTTTCATAAAACTATCAAACTACCATAAATTTTCAGATAAAGGTACTAAATTGTCATGGAATTTATGTTAGTTTTCAAGTATTATGACAAAACTAACATATAATTTTCTGATAGTACGTGGTATCTTTCTGCATTTGAAAGTTTGTAGTAGTTTTGTCTAATAAAAATAGTTTTTGGAAGTTTTACGTAAAAGACCTTATACCTCATCACAGTGTTGTGAAATTTATCCTTATTTTCTTTTGAACTATAAGGTGGGAGATCCTTATGGACTTAACTCAATCTGTCCTCTGACTGTATGCATGATAATAATTGCCAGGAGCTTTTAAACACTAACTTTTCAAGAGTTAAACCATTTTCATCTTAGGGTGTCAGCATCAAAGGATCACTTGGTAATATCAGTGTGAGGTTTCAAAACATTAACTTGTCAGAATGATATGTACATCTCATTTTCGGTTTCCTTTATACTTGTCAAACAATCAGAGTTCTTAAAAATAAATATGATAATTATATATAATTAATTAATAGGTAAAATAATATTTCCACACCAGTTTCAAATAAGTACATCGCAAGCATACACTATTTAACTTGTATGCCGATGTGGATGCACTTTCACATTTGTAACGGGAGTAACATTCACACAGCACTACTTTCAGTTTGCTGAACACCCCCTAAATTGATATATCGTCTTGACTTTATGCAAAATACCGAACGATATCCTTTTCTTCCTAGAGTGCCCACATAGAAGTATCATCCACTTCTGATGTCAATAACACCATTTTCTTCCTAGACTGTTAGCGTGGAAGGGAAAATTTGTCCAAAAACACACGTGATAAACTTATCTGCTACCACTATCATTTTAATTTCTTCCCTATAGTGTCAGCATGGAAGCAAAATTGTCAAAAAACACACATGACTACCCTAATGGTCTTCACGCATAATTGTTTAGTGAAAAAAGTGATGTTAAGCTTCTCGAATTACTTTTTTATGGTAGTTTTGCCCATGACACCCAAACCTTCATGGGAGTTTTGTCAAATTTACCCAAAGTTCTGACTATAACTTGACAAAATAATGTCATTTTTGTCCTAGAGTGTCAGCATCGGAGGATCCCCTAACAAACATTGTGTCATGCACTTTCAAGCTTGTTAGAGAAGAAAGTAACTTTCACACTTTCATTTCTGCCTTCCATTTGTCAAACACTCCCTAAATTGATGCCTTCAAATTTATGCAAAACACTAACTTGTTAGAACAATATTATTATCTTCCAGCAATATCAGCATGGAAGTACCATCCACATCAGCAGCTGATAGCAACAACACCGCCAACACATCCCCGCTCGTTGCTCGCCTGAGGAAGCTTCTAATGCGCCGGATGCTCATCGGAGTGAGCGACGGGAGATTCTTTCTCGGGGTCCTGCACTGCATCGACAAGCAAGGCAACATCATCCTACAAGATGCAGTAGAGTACTGCAGATCCATGGAGCAGCAGCGATGCCTCGGCCTCATTTTAATTCCCGCTTCCTGCCGCTCCACTTGTCATGTTGACTGTTCTATAGATGAGCAGATATCTCTCCTGTCACTTCAGGATTGAGCTCAGGGATTGAGTTATGTTATGTTTATTTGTGATATTTTGATGAAAAACATCAGGAATTTGTTAGTATGAAGGTTTTGATGTTTTCTGTAGCTCGTTTCGGTTTTTGCTTTTGTTCATTCAGGCGGAGACTCTGACTTTTCCTTTCTTATGGATATTGATATTTCTCTTATCTGTGGTCTCATGCAATTACAGTTGTTTTTCATTTATGTAAGCTGTAAGGCTTGGAAGACATGGCTCAATGTATTTTCTGAGAGTTAAAATAAAATAAAATAAAAAGAGAGTGGACTCTACACTTTTCTCTCTTGTAGTATAAACATAGTGTAGAGTAGTAGTATAAGTTAGGTGTGATGTCCATTCTCTCTCTTTTTTTTTTTTTTTCAATTGATGACTCTTCAAGGGAGTTTACTCTTCTCTTTCTCGCAGTGCAGAAGAAGTGTAGGAGAGAATAGTGTAGTTATCATTGTTAATCTTTAGGTATGCATGAAGTTCAAAACTTTCCTTGTTTGTTATATGTACTTAAAAGATTGCTCGTCGTTTTCTTTTTTCAAAAAAATTTCACTGTTACACCCTTGTTAATTCTATTTCTTATATTATTAGACATGATTTTTTTGTATTTGACCCGCTTATATTTCTTATTTAAGTTCTGTACTAATTCTAAGAGACGGAGAGTAGGGGTGGTAAACGATCGAATCGAATCGAATACTAAAGTGTTCGTATTTGTATTTGTTTAAAATTATCGAATTCGAATGTGGACTCTAA
>JBAKGM010000365.1:33545564-33562063 GCA_037177215.1 Asparagus racemosus | reverse complement strand
TCGAATATGACCGAATAGTTACTCGAACAATTATCGAACTATTTGTTAATTATTTGGTTCATTTCCACCCCTAACGGAGAGAGTCCGAGATCAGTTTTTAACCAAACATTCAAATTCCAGTAGTATACATTACAATTATAAATGAATAACTTTCAATTGTGAATATAAATAATATTTAAAAATCAAATTCTTTAACAAAATAAAAGTATCTCTTTAACCAAATTTCAGGGAGCTTTAGTATAAAAAAGGGATTTAGGGCCGCGTGGGTGGGTTTTGTGTGTGTGTGTGGGGGGGGGGGGGGGGAGTGGGTGGGTGGGGGCAGGAGATTCTCATGAAACAAACCAATATATTCATGACTAACTTACATCCAAGCTGTTCCGTAATCCATAATATAATTCGCTATTAACTAAAAATGAATCAAATCGAATCGAACACTATGTTCATATTTGTATTTACCTGCAATATTCGGATCCAAAAAACGAATTCGAATATTCTTATGTTTTTCAAATATTCAAGAATATTTGTCGAATATAAAGTATACTTATATAATTAATGTTTTATGGTTTTGAGTGTTTCATTATTTAATAAAGACAATACTTTTATTTAGTTATAAAAATATTTTTTATTTTTTAAAGGAATTTGATTTTTGAAATATCATTTATATTCACATTTGAAAATTCTTCATTAATATAATTATAATATTTTTAATTAAATATTTGATTAAAATTTGATTTGCGGCTCTTCATGTCCCATAAAACTAGTGTGTAACTTGAAGTTAAAAAAAATATAAATGGGTCAAAAACAAATAAATCATGCGTAATAATACAAGAAATAGAATTAAGGTGATTTTGGCATTGAATTTAACAAACACTAAGAGCTACAAAATTATAAGATTAACTTATAAGCATCACATTGGAAAATTCAAGAGAAAATGCCTACGTTTGTGTAATATAAGATATTAAAGTGTAAATTTTTAAAGCCTCAAGGTATATAAATGCTATCGATAGCAAGTGAACGCATATAAATGCAAAGTAGGAGAAACTATAAGGTATTTAGGTGCAAATTAGCCCTGTATCAACTTTCAAGTTCTGCATATTTGAATTTGGGTACGTAAATGCTGCTAATTTATGCTTAGCCTACCACTTGCACGGGTGTGATGAGTTACAAAAAGAAGCGTCGGCCCATAACACACAACTATTTATGGTGAGGTTGTTCATATCTTTATCCCACATCGGTTCTGTACATTATTAGACTAGCACTAAAATTGTTTAATCCAACGCTTCTGGTCGCCGAGCTCAGTAGCGGGAGCTTGTAATTTGTGCCTAATAGATTGTGAACAAACTCACACCCGCTCAAGTGATGTGGTAACATATGGATACTATTAAAATTGCTTAAAGTAAGTATATATTTGTCCCTTCTTGTTATTAAATACTAGTTAAAACTGGGGAATTCTTTATGCATGATTTGGATTACTTATTGGCTATTGGGAACATCTGGATACTATTAACCTAAATTTGAAAGTCGGGCTCCAAAATTGAAAAATCTAAACTATTTGATATGACCTAATACATATAAAGTAGTTATAAACAAAAATTCAAAAGGATTTCGTTGTGTTTTTAATCATGTATCATGGGATAAAAAATTAGTCATCTTGATGACAATTCTAAAAAGGACGACATATGATATATGAGTAATATCTATTGAACTTCTTTGAAATGTTAGTTCTATATTGTTGGTGTTTAGTAAATACATCCAACGGTTTAAATTTTCACTTTTGATAGCTGAATTTCAATTTTGAGTTGATAGTATCATCATGTTGAAGACTATTAATACTGCGTGCCTGTTGAGGAATGAGCTGGCGACTCATAGGCAGTGGCCTGGTTAAGGGAACCCACGAAGCCGTAGCGAAAGCGAGTCTTCATAGGGAGATTGTCACTGCTTATGGACCCGAACCTGGGTGATCTATCCATGATCAGGATGAAGCTTCAATGAAACTAAGTGGAGGTCCGAACCGACTGATGTTGAAGAATCAGCGGATGAGTTGTGGTTAGGGGTGAAATGCCACTCGAACGCAGAGCTAGCCGGTTCTCCCCGAAATGCGTTGAGGCACAGCAGTGGACGGCACATCTAGGGGTAAAGCACTGTTTCGGTGTGGGCCGCGAGAGCGGTACCAAATTGAGGCAAACTCTGAATGCTAGATACGACCCCAAAATTACAGGGGCCAAGGTCAGTAACATAGATCAACTCTTGGTAATATTTAGGGTAATGTGCTCATGATGGCCTGGTAAAACTGTGCCTGGGTTATTTAATGTTGATTTTCTTGAAAGAAGGCAAGAACTTAAATCAACACTCTCTCCGGGCAACTGCTCTGGGCTGTATACGGACAACCATTAGAATTCCCTTAATTCCCTTTCATTTTTTAGGAAATTTCTCTTGCCCTATTTTGATAATCAGAAGCCTTCATCATCATTTACAGAATAGTTGGAAAGCTTTAGAAGACCAGAGCTAATCACAAACAAAACCATAAAAAAAGTAATCACGAATCTTGGCTCAACGAATTAAGCACAACCCCAATGTCCATTCACATCGGGTTCATTTAAGATGCCAAAAGGATGGCCAAGTAAATGTTCAGCCAAAACTCGCTGCAGAAAACACAAGAATAAACAGCTACATTGATCGATCAAATTGATAAAAAAAGTTCAATTGCCACGACAAATGTCTACTGCCAATCTTAACAAAGCACATTCAGATCCCTATTAGGACTTTACTAAGACTTCAAGTTTAAAAGCAAAGGGGAGGGGGAAAACACAAAATCCATCATGACAACATCATCATCAAAAGGCTGATGATGGGTGCTTCTCCTTGGGTCATCAGTGGCCGTTTCCTGATTCACGCTTTGGGGCCGCTTCTCTAATCTCATCCTCCTGTTGATCAAACAAACAAAAAAAAGATCATGATTATGAATATTACAATAATTTTCATATAGAAACTGATTAAACACAAAGGGTTCATTGCACTTAAGCCCCATGAAGTCTGGACAAACACTATTTTTCCAAATTAGGCTGAGATATCACGATTCATGTGTGAACCATGTGCTGATAAATTATCTCTTGCCCTAAATACAGGTGGGAAAATTCTAAACTGCCCTCTATAGAAAAAGTAACCAGTTAACATAATCATTGGTTCAGGGAGTGCAAGTGCTAATTAAAGTTTAAGAGATAAAAGTAGCTAGACCATAGTAAAAGAAGCATATTTCCAATTAACACTAGAGAACATATAGCCGTTAATGAAATTCGAAGAATGTAAACATACATTCATGTCCGAGGTCCATAGGGTCAAGTTGTCACGGAGGAGCTGCATGATCAATGTGCTGTCCTTGTAGGAATCCTCACCCAGTGAGTCTAGCTCTGAAATAGCCTCATCGAAAGCCTGAAAAAAAGAAGATATTTAGTTCTCATTCTAGAGACACAAGAAGCTCAAATAATCACTCAAACAAAGTAGTACAGTCTGCAGTGGCATAACACACAATTCAGTAGATACTTGCACAAGTTTACTAGTAAGAAATCGAAGCATTCATAAATTGCCACAAGATACATTATGCCACTAGATACGTTAGGAGAGAGTTTGAATGTTAAATGGTAAACTATCCATTATTTTCAAAAGAAAACCATTAAGGGTGAATGCTTAAATAAGAAGCAGAGAACACGTGGCAATTGCTTGGACACATGCAAAATCTACATCCCAATAAATAAATATCTTTCTAGTATTCAAACTACACAGTCCTAAATTAAACTGCTCACAGATCAGTGATTTCCCAGCTCAGAACCTGAAAGCATTTCTCAAACAAATATAATGTTCTGCAAGTCCACTCAACAGTTACCAATGTGCAATAACAATTTCATCCACATGAATAGAGAAAAATTGTCCAATCCATGTGCATTAGCGATCACCAACCAGATAATACTAATGAAAATACTACTGCTTGTATTAGAAAGATGAGACATACTCATAAAAAAATGTAGTCATGAAAAGAACCTAAACCATGAGTTTGAGAGACGAGCCTGTTTAGCGAGATTGCATGCGCGGTCTGGTGAGTTGAGGATCTCATAATAGAAAACTGAGAAGTTTAGAGCCAAACCAAGCCTTATGGGATGGGTCGGAGCCAATTCAGCAAGAGCAATATCCTACAAATGATGCCAATTCAATGCTTAGCTAATGGTCAACAACTCTTAATTCTACAATAAGAAACCCATTTAATGGGAAAAGTAACACAGGAATTTGATTAACACAAACATACAAACGAAGGTAAGCTCCAGAAAATATCATGGCAAAACGACGAGGTTTCTTGACATATAAAAATATCTCTATCAAACCAAATAAGCCACAATAAAGGTGTTATAGTATATAAACTGCTAACTACAGGTATAAACGAATGAAACCCAATCAAAGAAATGACCCACCTGTGCGGATTTGTATGCCGTCAGCGTATGTTCAGCAGCCTCTTTCTTGTCAGCCCCAGTCTTAAACTCTGCAAGGTACCTGTTCAGAATTATTCATCAGTTGAAAACAATGGCCTTCTACTTCCAAACCCAAAACCATTCCTTATAATCTAGAAAGTACAAACCTGTGGTAATCTCCCTTCATCTTGAGATAGAACACCTTCGACTCAGCAGAACTGGAGGAAGGGACCAGGTGAGTATCAAGCAAATTCAAGATCCCATCACAGATCTTGTTGAGCTCACTCTCAACCTTTCCGCGGTATTCCTTGATCACTGACACATGATCCTCATTTCCCCGGCCCTCCTCCTTCTGCTCAATGGATGAGATGATCCTCCAAGAGGCACGACGGGCACCAATCACGTTCTTGTAGGCCACTGAGAGGAGGTTCCTCTCTTCGACAGTGAGTTCTTCAACGTCTACGGTCTTTGCCACTTTCTCCATGAACTCAACCATCTCCTCGTACCGCTCAGCTTGCTCAGCAAGTTTCGCCATGTAAACATTTTCCTCCCGGGTTGACTCAGTTGACATCTTTACTTAAAAGTAGAGTTTGGATTTCTGTGGGCATACAGATCAAGCAATTGCAAATTTTTTCCATTAAAGCAGAAACATAAAAATAAAGTCATCGCTAATGTTTCTCTCAAATAATACAGTAAGACTAAAATTCAAAATTCAGATAATAAGAAAGTTAATAGGTACAATATATCATAAAGTAAAAAAACAGATAAAAGCACTATTCAATGAAGAAAATACAGGTGTAATTTTTTTAATTATTCTGAGAATAACTCATGAATGATAAATATCATATATTCACGTAGTTTTACACAAATTTAAGACACAGAAATATATAAAAATATAAGAAAATCGCATAACTTTTCCCTCACTAATATAGTTTGATATTATTTTCCTCTATGGCAAATATAAGAATAAGACAGAATCTCCATGATGGCCGTTCATTATAAATGATTGATTTAACTTAATTTTATGCCATTTTAAACTGAAT
This sequence comes from Asparagus racemosus, assembly GCA_037177215.1. Classification (NCBI taxonomy): domain Eukaryota; kingdom Viridiplantae; phylum Streptophyta; class Magnoliopsida; order Asparagales; family Asparagaceae; genus Asparagus; species Asparagus racemosus. The sequence continues at coordinate 33,556,563 of JBAKGM010000365.1, read as the reverse complement.
AAATATACAAAACATCAACAATCACATAATTTCTTGAAAGAAATCATATTCCCTTACTAATCCATGTAAACATTATCTCCCTCTGTTCATATAAACAAATGAAATACCTAAATGAATATATTCTATCGATCAATTTCTAAGAGATGCATGGCAACCAAAAAAGACCTAGCAATTATAATATTTGAATTTCAACAAAATAAAAAGTAACCCTAATTCTGCTCAAGAGAACAAGAATTAAAAAAATCCACTTGATTTAATCAATCAACTAGATTTGTACGTATATCTACCAACAAAATTCAAATCGATGCCCATTATTTTCAATTTCAAAGATTCTGCAACAGATCAACACATGAATCGAAATAATTGACTATGACTACGAAAAAAGATTAGATTTAACAAAAAATAGATCTGAGATCGAGAGAGGGATGAAATTGTTGTACCTCGAAATTTGGGGGAAAAACGAAACCCTAATAACTTCTTTTGGGAATGATTCGATGTCTTCTGGCCGCTTCCGCATTATATTCTGTTTGCATATAACGGATCGGGTCTGGTTCAGATATTTGGGCCTAAATGGGGTGCTTTCCAAGGTTTTCCCGCTTGAGATGGGTAGCCGTGCGTGGCCTTACTGATTCGTGTCGGGTCGGGTTCATGTAAGCAGGCTCGGAACTGACATTGGACGAAGTAGATATTGTAAGTAGGCCTGCCAAAAAATATGTGTATTCGCGGATATATCTATTTCCATATTATCAAAATCTATAACTAATAGGATATGGTTACAAATATGGTTATGTGAAAAAATATCCGGATGTGTATTAAAAGTATTCGAATATATGTTGATCATACGGTTGCAATTGTTTTAATTTTAGATTAATGCATTTGAGATTTATTTCGATGATCAAAAGATATATCTTAGTTTTTTAGATATAAAAATATTTATTAACGAAACTCTCCTGTACCATACCAACTATATTTTCTCTATATGATTTGATTTTCTCATGTTCATTTTCTATCTGCATGCATGTCCACATATACATTCGTATGTATATCCGCAGAGGCAGATCTGTCTTGAAGGAAGTGGTTTCACGTGATACTATTTTCCTCCAAGATGTTCGATATGTGTTAAGGATTCTGAATGATGCATAGCAAATGATGATTGCGCTGCACAGGGGCAGAGAGGCGAACAAACGAGGGCATGAGAGATTTGGAGAGTCTTGCGAAGAAGACGAGAGGCGGATTAAATGAAGTCTTTTGCTGAAAAGTTTGGACAACATATCAAAAGGTCACGCGGGTATAGTCTTCCAAAGGGTTTAGATTTTTGACATTATTCTTTTAACCAAGAAAATAAGCTATTAGGATCCTTAATAAACAAAACAAGAAATAGTGATACAGATTATGGGTTAGATCATGTGAACTGCAATAAATTTGAACTCCTACGGCCCTACTACAACTTAAGTTTCAACTAATCTTATTAATCATATCTTTACAAAATTTACACTCAAATCGAACTCTAAAATCATAAGAAATAAAATTTAGATATAAAATTTGAACTTTTAATAACCCTATCTACTATTATTCATGTCAAATAAAGGCATTGAAATTGTCATGCATCCCTATGGTTGAAATTACTAAAATGCAACCCGCTTCTCAAGTAAATAGAAATAAAATATAAGTGGAACTTGAGGAAGATGTATTTCATAGTGTTACTAGTGTATGATTATGTGCTTTTTGCAAAGTACGCAAATTTACTGGGAATAGCTCTAACTTTTTAATTATTAACTATGTAGTGAAACCACTTAATAAAAATCCTTGATCCGCCACTGTTAATATCTATATCCATATTCGGTTTTAGCGGATATGGATATGAGTTTTCCTTATCGAGACATATATGTATTCATATTCATAAATGTATTTGTGATTGGTAAGTGGATACCGATATGATAAATATCATATCTAGCCCGTATCCACTCCTTTAGCACCCACAGTCTTGTTAGAACCGGTTCCATGTCCAAAATATATTGACGATAAATCTCAAATCCGAGCATGTTGCAAAGAGATTGCAACTTAAATGCACGCAATTGAAACATTAGATAAAATTTTAGAATAATCATATTTAAATATTTAATTACGAAGGTTGAACTATTATTTATTTATTTATTTATTTATTTTTCCTTTTCGCCATGTCAGTTAAAAATGTTGTAATCACAAATGCTCAAAGTATGAAAGAAAAAGACGGAGAATATGCAGAGAGAAATTGGAACAAACTTGGCCATAATATCATTAAATTAAATTGTGGTGCAGGATGTGCTCAGGATCGGAAAGGTTGCATGTTAGTGGCAGTCATGTTTACTTAAAATCATAATTAAACATAACATAACTTAATTAGAAAATTCTAAATACAAAAATTCTAGGAGTCCCTACCAAATTGGAAATAATCCATAACCGCCAGAATGGGCTTTAAGCCGCGGATGACCTCAATATTCCTTATCGGGTGCCGTTCGGATCCAGCTTTCCAAGGCCCGACCGGTCCGGAGCCGAGAGTTCAATTTCCCACGACCAAGCGCGGTCACCACGCGTCACGCGTAAAGCTCGTGCGTTTGCCACGTGTCACCGCCTCCCTCTCGTCCCATTCTCGTACCTTGATCCTTAAATTTCCTGCTCTCTCCTTCTCGGGTCCGGTCCTCCGCTGATCACTGACCAGAAGCAAAATCAGCAAGAACGAGGCAAAGCGTCATGGTGGTGTCATCGACGGCAAACGACACCGGCGAGTCACTGCACGCCACGTTCGGCTCAAGATACGTTCGTAGCTCGCTCCCAAGGTCTCTCTCTCTCTCTCCTCTTTTAGGCAAATGTGAAAATATTTGCGCTTAACTACCCCCGAAGATTACCTCAATTTTAACTTTGATCCTCCGAAGTTTTTTCTTGGCCGCATTAAAAAAAAAAAAGGAAAACAAACTCAAGTTCAATTTAATTTTGATGTCCTAAAGTTTTCGTGCTCCTAAAGAGTACCCCAAAGTTCACCATAGTTTAACTTTGATATCTCATACTTAAATTCTTCGTTAAATTTTTGTTGAAGTTTGGGTATCAAACTTTAAACTTTTGTTACACTTTAGGGTACCAAAGTTAAAATAATAATAATAATAACTTTGTAGTCTTTTTTCGGACAAAAGAAAACTTTGGGATATATCAAAGTTAAAAACAGAGCAAAGGTTGGTGTTATTATTTATTAAATAAAAATAGTTCAAATATTAATTGAACTTTATTTCACAATTCTTTCTTCTGTGTTGTTAAAGTTAAAAGTTAAGTAAAAAATTAAAGGTTCAAGATCATGGCGATAATACTTTGTTTTTCTTGGTGTTAGAATGTATAGTTATTTCAATATTTGCTGTAACTTCGAAGTTGTTTAGTAGTGAAATTTGTACCAACAGAGAAAAAAATTAAGATGGTAGAAGAATTCAGGTTTAGATTCAAATCTGATTCAAACCGATTAAACTGATCGAACTGACTATCACGGATCGGTTTGGTTTTAGGATATGTGTGGGTCGATCCAGTTTGAGAAAATTTCAACCCAAACCAAACTAACTGATCGATCGAACTAACCACTTTCTTAAGTCTTGAAAACAAACCCCTTTTTTGTTTTCATGGGTCAACTAATTTCCTTATCGTTTTTCCTAAAAAATGTCAATTATTTCAATTAGCTTGCATCATTCTTTTGTCGATCCCTTAATACATATTATTTTTGCACCATTTTTGCAGCGCGTGCCTTTCTTTTGGTTCGAAATAACGTTTTTTCTTAATTAAATGAGTCCAATCCAAAACCGAATAGACCGAACCAAACTGACTGAGCTAATTTCGGTCGGTTTAGTTCGGATTTGAATATAGAATTGTTCAGTTTGGTTTTGTCAAAGTTACTCAAAACCAATCGAACCGACCGTTTGCTCACCCCTATTCAAATCCATTAATTAGATATCCATTTATTGAACAGTAAACAGGGAGATGATGTATTCCTCCATGCCCTTAGGGAGTCCAGATTGTAGAGAATGCCTACAATTTAATTACGAAGCTCATACTATGGTTTATCGCAGCAGATCCCACAATTAAAAGGTTTCTATATAATTTGGATTATCGATATCATTTGTGGGGTCCACCGAATGAGGCGATTTGGTTGGTGAGCTGTAGAGATTCTCTACAAGGATGTAGAGGATCTCTACCCACACTTAGAAAGTGTTAGACTGCAGTGCTGCACATAGATCTAGAGCTCCACAGTCCGAATCATAATTGATAGAATGAATGTGCATCACCTCAGCAACACACCAACATAGAAACTTTCTGAATGAAAGGACTGGTGTGCCTCAAACGTGACACAAATCAAAACCACTACAGTCCATATCATCAACATACCAAAATCATAACAATGACTTGAATGTGCATCAACAGCACACCGAGAACACACCCTCAAATAATATGAAGCGACACATCAGTTCCTGTTTACTGTAATAGAAAACATATTATGAAAACAGAGTATAGAATTGTATAAATTGCGTTGAAAACAGTTTTATTTGAATAATTTTGTTGTTTTCTAGCCTGCTAAACTATTCATTGCAATTGTACAAGAGGCTTGCTTTCAATTAAATTTTAGTTTGATGTAGAATCTTTTTCTAAAAAATGGATATTTTTTAGGTTCAAACTGCCGGAGAATTCGATACCAAGGGAGGCAGCATACCAGATCATAAGTGATGAACTGATGCTGGATGGAAACCCTAGATTGAATCTTGCTTCATTTGTGACGACATGGATGGAGCCTGAATGTGACAGGCTCATCATGTCCGCGATCAACAAGAATTATGTTGATATGGATGAGTATCCTGTTACTACTGAGCTCCAGGTGATATTGAGATGTCCATAAAAGTTTCCATAGTGTGAAGTTCCTGTTGATTTTCATTATCCTCTTTGTTCTTTATTTGAATTCTCATTGCTAAACATGCAGAAGTTAGTTGTAAATAGTCATTAACAAGGTGCTCTTATGAGAGTCTAGGTTCGATCAATGGTCCCACTTCTCTTAATGATGAAGATAATGTTCAAACTATTAGAAATTTTCTGATCGAGATAACTCTGCAAACAATTTGTAACGTAGTTCTTCTTTTATCTGAAATTCATCCTTGTTTCAGACCATATTCACGTGGCTAAAAAGGCAAATTAAAGTTGTCAAGTGAACATGTTTTCATGTATTTTTCATTATTCGTCAACCTTCCTCTGATATTTGTTAATAGTTCATTCAATTTTCTTTTTTTTATGTCCCTTCTATAGAATCGGTGTGTGAATATGATCGCCCACCTTTTTAACGCTCCTATTGGAGAGAAAGAAACTGCAGTAGGAGTTGGAACTGTGGGATCATCAGAAGCAATAATGTTAGCAGGATTGGCATTCAAACGAAAATGGCAGAACAAAAGAAAGGCTGAGGGAAAGCCTTATGACAAACCCAACATTGTCATCGGTGCTAATCTTCAGGTACACTAGTAAACTTCCATAAACTGTGACATGACATTCAAATCTGATAATACTTGTAATGTAATGTGTTATATAGGTATGTTGGGAGAAATTTGCTAGGTATTTTGAAGTTGAGTTGAAGGAAGTGAATCTGAGGGAAGGTCTTTATATAATGGATCCCGTGAAGGCTGTGGAGATGGTAGATGGGAATACGATATGTGTTGTTGCTACCTTCGGTTCAACTCTCACCGGAGAGTTTGAAGATGTCAAGAAAATCAATGAGCTCCTTGTGGAGAGGAATAAGGAAACTGGGTAAATATATGCTCAGCTTATTTTGTGTGTTACTGCTACTTTTGGTCGACCAATTTTCTGAAATCATTGTATAAATTAATTCATTTGTGCTTTAAGAGGCTTGACAAGTAATGTGATTTGCCTTTTAACTTGCTCTTCGTAATTTCTGTTGGGTTAATGGGCACATTGTAGCACTTATGTTTCTGATTTGCCTTTAGATTGCACTTGCACATCAACTTTTACTTATTTCTTTAAGTATATGAATTAGTAAGTATAGTATACGGTTTTAAAATCCTGTTGTCTAATTCTTGTTTGGACTATCTCTAGTAACCTAAATGATAAATTTCATAAAACTACCATGAAAATGGGGGTGTTTTCAACAAAACCATCGTAAACTTTGTTTAATAGAGAAAAGTTCGATGAACTCTTTTTGCTAAAGTATGACAACAGTTGGGGAAAGTTGTCACGTGTGAACATGTTTTTGAAAAATTTTCTTTTTATGTAATTTCTATATATATGTTCGATGTTGCACATATGAACCTGTGGGTTGATACATATAAACAGCGGTAGTATCAACCTTTTATCCAAGACATTAATGCTATCATCAATTTCCCACAGTTCATTATATTTTCTGCAGTTTTGAAAGTCATGTTAGTTTTGTGATATTTACTAAATTTATACTTCTACATCTAATATTATGCAGGTGGGATACCCCAATTCATGTAGACGCTGCAAGCGGTGGATTCATAGCTCCTTTCCTATATCCTGAACTTGAATGGGACTTTAGGTTGCCACTCGTAAAGAGTATCAATGTCAGCGGTTATAAGTACGGTCTTGTTTATGCTGGTGTTGGTTGGGTTGTTTGGAGGAACAAAGATGATTTGCCTGAAGAGCTCATTTTTCATATCAACTATCTCGGAGCAGATCAACCTACTTTCACTCTTAACTTCTCAAAGGGTAATATATATCTCGTCTTGATTACTTATTGAAGATATATATACGCCTCTTTTTTAAGAGAATTTTTGGTTTTTGATTCTTGTAGGTTCTAGTCAGATAATTGCTCAATACTATCAGTTCATACGCTTGGGGTTCGAGGTAAGCTCTGAAAACCCTCCCTATCAATATTTCCAAGGTTATAAAACCGATACTTTACCTCTTCATTTCTAGTGCTAGTCTAATAATAAGCTAATTTCAATATAACCCTTAATTTTCGATAGGGTTTCTTTCAAGGAACCACCCATGCATATATTAGGCCCTATTTTACGTAACCACCCTTGAGTGTCAATTTTCTGTCAACATACGACCACATATGCCCACTTCCGTTCAATTTCCCATCCAAAAAAGTTGTTAGACAAATTTACACATATCTACTGCAGGAGCAATAGGTACATGTGTAAATCTGTAGATCAACACTCTTTTGGATGGCAAATGGACGGAAGTGGGTACAGTTGGGTATACGTAAGGGGTGGCATTTTGAGAACCGGGTAGATAAGGGTGGTAATGTGAAATGGGACCTAATTTAGGGCTGGTTTCTTAATTATTAAAGAAGAAAAATAAAACTTTTTCAATACATATGAGAGTGCAGACAATTGGCAATGACCACAGTTTTCTTATTAAACTTAGCTCCATACAAATTGATACAAAGGGATCAAATTGTCACTCTTGGAACTCCAAGATGGATTTTCTGCATATCCTGCTTTTCTTTTACTGACATCAAAATGTGCATGCCCTTTTCTAGCAACCAGGAGAAAATGTTTTAATAAACTTGTTAACTAGCGAAAATAGATACAGACATACAAATTCAGATCAAACTTATTTGTGCAGGGTTACAAAGACATCATGCTGAACTGTATGGAAAACGCGAAGTCTCTGAGACAAGGCATAGAAGAAACAGGAAAATTCGAAGTCCTCTCCAAAGACTCCGGTGTCCCTGTCGTCGCCTTCGCCCTCAAGAACACAAGCAAACATACTGTATTCGAAATATCTGAGAGTATGAGGAGGTTCGGATGGATAATCCCGGCCTATACAATGCCGCCTGATGCTGAGCATGTGGCCGTCCTTCGAGTGGTGATAAGAGAGGATTTCAGCAGGAGCCTCGCTGAGCGACTTGTCTCCGACCTCAGGAAGGTCTTGGTCGATGTAGAAGGAGTACAGACCGATGATGGTGGATCGGAGAAGAAGGCGATGTATTGGGGGAGAGTGTTTGACAGGAAGAAAACCAGTGGAGTTTGCTGATGTGTTTCCTGTTGAAATATGGTGTACAAGTTGAGCATCTGCCTAATTATAAGTGTGTATGGTGTAGAGCTATGCAAGATTTGGGTAGGCTTTTATATTATGTTTGGTCTGTTTCCATGGGAGTTGTGGGGAGTGCAATAGATCATGAAGAGTTTTTGAGGGTGACCTTGATTGATAGGGTGGTTAGCTTTCATTTTCGGCGCGTTGTGAAAATTCACTTTCCCAGCACAACCTTCTGAATAAAAAAATAATTGATAAATTTGAAGGAAAAAAAAGAGCATTAATTATAAAAGAGATAAATGTCATATATTGGGAATAGATTATGAGGTTAAATATTATCAGATAGTTGTGAATTAAAAAGTGTATTGACCAGAATTTGGCAATAGAAAAGATCTAAATTACTCCCTAGTAAAGGCTCTATTGGGTCTTCAGTTCCGTTTGGGAGGGAAGTTTGTTTCTTGCAAGTCATCAAGCCAACTTGCTCTTGCTCAGGATCTTCACAGAAACTCCATTCTCAATTTCTCATCACAGACAACTTCCAAATATAAACATGCCACAACTAAGAAGCATTCAATATAAATACACATGATATTTTATTGAGAAACAATCAATTATTCAGAAATAATCTATTTTGAGGTGATAAAAACACGTGATCTTGTATTGAGAAACAATCTAAAACCCATACTTTATTGCCTTAGCCTCGTTCAACCTTATTAATGTATCACAATTACTTGTAGAGAAGATATCCCAAATGTGTTGCAAGAAAATAGTATATTGTTCACTTTTCAGAACATTTTCCCAATTCCATCTTCCCTTGGGACACTTTCATCAATGTGCATCCTTTGACATTTACCAATCATTGAAGCCATCTGTTCGGTCTTGTCATATAACCCTAGCAGGCCTCCGGTGTGGATGAAGAGGACCTTCCGTCCCTTCCACTTTGAAGGGTTCTCGGCCATGTCTTTGAGCATATTATAAGCACCTTTCCCACTGCAACAACACATACAAAATTACGTAAGATCATTTTGTTTGGGGTTAACCGTAAATATGCCCCCTACTATAGGGGGTTAGAGCCACTTAGGCTTTTTTATTAGTACTCAGACCCTCACCGTTATTTGTACATGTCACGTGGTTTTCATGTAAATGTGTTGCAAAGAGATCCTTTAATGTTTGGGTTTGTTGCAGAGAAACTCCCTATTTCTCTTGTTAGAGCATAAAAGTATAACCCTCAACCCTCACTATAACATTGGAGTTCTCATGTAACAACAGGGTTCTTCAACATTGTATCAGAGCGATCCATGTTCAACTCTCACGATAACCAATTTAAAGCGGAAAGGAGATTGATACTATTGCATGAGTCCAGGTTTCAGCCATAAAAGAGGCGCTCAACCTGTAGGAGCACATTAGATTAAATATACAACTCTCAACCCTCACCACAACTTTGGCTGGCTGGTATAGTGGCAAGGTCCTTTGACGTCTATTTTAGGTGTTGAACATTTACCTCATACAATAAATGCATGGATAACAAAGAGAGAACTCTATGTGCACATCGGAGGAGTTAAGTGCCAAAATATAATTAGGAGTAATAAGTGGATAACCCCTATAGTACATGGAGTGTAAATGAAATGAAAACCGTTTATTTGTTAGAAGGTTACATGACCAGCCATGGTTTAGGGGTACAGATCAGAATGTCGGGTAGTTAAGGAACATGTGAAGGAAACAAAGTAAATATCGCTGGGAATTGAATGTTGAGATCAATGGATAGCAAGACGCTAAAATATAAGAAATTATTGTAAACATAAGAACTTCATGGTAGCTTTAAGATACAAAAATACTTTCAGAATTTGGAGTTTAAATGCAAAATAAATATGGAATGGAAGTAAATCCTCACCTGTAGACTGGGTCAAGCACGACTCCAGTTGCTTCAGCTATATCTTTAACAAATTTTAGCTCTTCGGCAGTATTCATTGCATAGCCCAAGCCCTTAGCCTGTGAAGACAGCCATTCATCAGTTGACTTATTATGCAATGAAATAAGCATGTCTGATTTTTTTGTCAAGAAAAAAATATTTCCTAGTTCTATGCTGATTTAAAGGAATCATAAAACCAATTCTCATATGTATGATAAAAACTCATAGTCTAAAACCAGTATGTTCAAAGATATTTCCGCTGCATTTTTATTCACGCAAATAAGTGACACATTTAGAGAGAGTGAGATGGAGTCAAACTCAGTGTTTTAAATGTCGGCCGCCATGTCGGATTTAAGGGCCAACCGACATGATATGGAGCTTTTTAATGCGTATTGCGTTTTCAAGGTTCATGTCGGATATATCGGGGGACATGTCGGATATGTCGGACGGATATATCGGGAGACATGTAGGCTATCTTGGCCAATTTTTCAGTCTGAAAAATTGGCTGTTTTTTTGCCTGATTTTTTTATTTTTGTTTTTTTGGTTATGTTTATCTAGTCAAGTTTGAGTTTGAATTCTTGATTGTCTTAATATTACTTCCAATGACAAAACCCGATCAGTTAGAGGAAATGGAAAAAAAGACTAAAGTAATTTTCGTCGCTCCTCTTCTCTCTCTCCTTTGACATCTCATTGGTCTTTTCTCTGATATGTTCCTTTGATATCAATATCGGGCGATCTTCTCTCTCCTTAATCGCCAACATCAGGCTCCTCTTTTCTCACCTCTTTCCTTCAATATCAACCCTAAGCATCATAAGTTATTTATTTTTATATGTTTAGACAATAAAATTTATTAAGTATGTTTAGATTTCATTTATGATATTTATATTACACATATGCACACCATCTGATATGGCAATCCGATATTTTTTTCATGTCCCCCGATATATCTCCGATTTCCGCTATCCGACATGAATTTTAGCCGTCCGACATGAACCCGACATCCGACATTTAAAACCTTGGTCAAACTATCGATTGACAAGTTGCAAACCATTAAACAAACAAATGATTATTAAGGATAAG
>JBAKGM010000365.1:33530595-33545464 GCA_037177215.1 Asparagus racemosus | reverse complement strand
GACATTTAAAACCTTGGTCAAACTATCGATTGACAAGTTGCAAACCATTAAACAAACAAATGATTATTAAGGATAAGCATGATAATACCTTATTCTCTTATGCTAATGATCCTAGATTTTCCACAGCAACACCTTCACATTATAAAACTTTTCTACGCGGGTCTTTCATATAGAAAGTCTTAAACATGCCATGATGAGAAAATTAGATCAGGTAAAACCATAGAGCCAGAAATTATATGTATTTCCACAAAAATTCTCAAGATGGCATCTTTTGTCAAGACTATACGCATACTTGCAAAGGCTTCTTAAAGATTTTCTAGTAAGGCATCAAAAGCATCTCAAATAATAATATAAAATATATAATAGATAAAGTAAGTGCTTATGTAAAATGGTACTTCTTGGTAATACTCAGAAAATAGAACTGCGCACATCATACTTTCAGAAAGTGAGAAAATAACTAATGTCTACGCTTTTTCATATAATAAATATATAAACACACAAGCATAGGAGTGTACATAGTAACTCACAGAAAATAACTAATGTCTACTTTTTTTTATAAATATATTAAACACAGAAGCAAAGAAGAGCGTATGTAGTAACTCACGTTAATGATGTTGGCTATATCATGTGAATCCATGCCAGCATGAAGTCCATCAATTAGGCCTTGAACAAAATTGTAGAAATAATCGGGATCATCACAGACGGAGAATGCATGAACCTATTTTTATAAAAATTTGATTAGAGTAGTTAATTCCCATTAAGAGTCTATAGAACAAGGTGAACTATAAGTTGTACCTTCGCCTTCAAGCTACTTAGTCTTGACCCTAGAGAAAGGCCAGCAAGAGTTCCTCCACTACAAGATTGCAAGAAACAAATTTCTTACTAATCATGCATAATAATAGTGAATCCCAAAGTTTTACCAAAACACGCAAATGAACTATCTTTAAAGTATTAGATAGAAAATCCTAAGAATAAAGTAAATTTTACATTTGGTAGATATGATGATAGAAAGATATCCCTTGAGCTGTATGACAGTTTACTTCACACAAAATTTATTGGGGTAAAGTAAGTACAAATACATCAAATAATTGAGGTAAAGGATATGTCATCTAATAGAAGGGTAAAAAGATTACAATCACTGGGAGGATGGGCAAAACTTTAAGAGAGTTAGGCTAGGTATAGAATAATAAATTTCAGAACAAAATAGGAGCACAAGCACAATTTTCCAGTTACTAAAACAAGCATCATCGTAATACCTGCCACATGCAACAACAATGTCGTCAAATTGGAATTTACCACAACTCATTTGAGTTTGCTGCTCAATCTCTCTTATTGCTTCAATGTAGCCCCTGCAAGAGAACACATGTTAGTTATGTAGGAGAGCACTAGAACTACAGAAGTATTTTCTATAAAGAATTGTTTCCTTGTGATCAAAGCTCCCCTGAGAAAGGAAGAAGCTTGTTCAAAGGATAATTAGATCTGTACCATATTACAAAACAAAAAATAAAATATAATAAAGATATTCAGAGAAAATATACTATGGCACAAGTAGGTTCGTATTATCTGAATCCAACCCGGTTGAGACCTGATCTTTACCCACCCCAAATTAGATATCTAGGGCAATAGATCACACATGGGTCCAAAATATAATTACTCCGAGATGTTAATAAACCCGAAAGACAAAAAACAGTTCAAAATAGGTTATAGTCTACAAAGTATCAATTATGACGGATGCAGTCCTAACCCAAGTTGAAAGAGATACGATACGAACCTCACCCACAAAATGAAGGACTTACGTCTCGGTTGAAAATGAAGACCCGAATTATTAGGATCAGATCCGGGTCAAGAAAGACCTAATCCGAACCTGACCCACTTGCAGCTTATTACCAGCTAATTGAAGAGAAGTGAAAAAAAAAAAAATGGATTCTCAAATGTCCAAATGATCTATCAAAATGCATAAATTCAGTCATTACTTTTAGAAGGTATCCTAAATTATCAACATCTCGAAATCCAGATACGCAAGATCTTTTTTTTTTCCCTTTCCTTTTCGATGGTTTTTAGCTGAGAATACTTGCAACTTGTTACTCAACCATATTTTTGGTGATGAACCTTGATTTTTTTGGAAATTGCCTACAGTATTCGAAGAAAATTAAGATAAATATGTCTGCAGTTGCCTATAAAATTGTAGTATATGCTTTTAAAATTGTTCCAAAAGAACATATGAAAACTGCAATATATAGGAATGTAAATTGCTTACCACACAGAACAAGGACATTACAATACTGAACTTACCAAGTTCCTAGAGAGTTTGATCCACCAACGGGAATGACATATGGCTTTCTTCCTTCACTTGTTAGTCTCTTTTTGAGCAACTCAGTGAGATTCTGGGTTCAAAAATGGTATTTATATGAAGTAGAAACATAGAGCACAGTGATATAATTGTAATTTAGAGCAGATCAAAGTAACCACATGATTTTTCTATAACAAGAGGCATTTTTTACAACACTATTTTTTACAATACTAATAGTGTATTCAAGTAATTTGATAGCAAAGTTTTTATCTTGTTTTGTGGTACATTAAAATATATATCTATGAGCCTACAAAATGGAATTGGTTTCCCTATGTGCAATATATGAACCAAAGATAAGAGGGTTTTCTAATATTTAGCCTGAAAGTTAATCAATCTTTTGATATTGTCAATCCTACTTTCAAGCAAACCCATATTGAGCTTTCTTTTTCCACTGTGAACTAACTTTAGCATATAGTGAGTGAAACTATTAATATTTTCATCCTTTAATAGTAATTACTTCACTTAAATTATTAATTAGACAATGAAACTTAAGAAATGAAGTTTGTACCTCTACTTAAAACAAAATTCTAAAAGGTTCGAGCTTTAGATCTAATAGTAATGCTTCTACAGTAACAACGTTTTCTTACTAATAACGAATATTGAGAAAGATCCAACTTTACATCTAATAATAATACTTCAACAGTAATACATCTTAATACTTTTTCTTTGATGTTTTGATAAACCATAAACAATATATATAGTTTGATCATATATACCTATAGATCTATTTTTGTCATGCATCTTTGGACTTAGATAAAAACTCTTATTAAGAAATAATCTTCTTTAAAAAATTCAAATGAATGAAACAAGTTTGTTTGAATGACACATTAAGCACCCATATAAATTTTCATTTGGTATTTCACTGAATAAAATTGACGACTCGAACAAGCTATACTCCAACACATAATGAAGTTGTAAGGATTTTCTCTTATTAAGGAGTAGCTATTAAATTAAACATTTACTTTAGAGCACGTTCATTATGCAAATGCATGTTGGCTAGTGGTTAATAATTCAAGAACATAAAGTAAAAAAAGAACATTAAAGACAAAATATAAGAGCCCGACCTCACTGCCAATCTTGGCATATTCTTCCTTCGATACAAGTTCAACATGAGCCCCAACTAACCGCTCAACAAGAAGATTGCCTGTCAAGCCTGGATCTTTGTCCACCAGGACCTAAATCATTCATATAATTATAGTCAATGACACTGTAATATTTGGAAGGGTTGTTTTGCATATATAACCCTTAAGCCACGCGTATTTGCAAAGCTATCCCAAAATCTCAGTATTTGCAACACTAAACCCCAAAGCATCAAAAAAAAATTTTTTGGGGGGGGATACCCCCAAGATTAAAAAAATGTATCAACTCTAGTGGATTGAGTGTGTTAAAGTTTGACTAATTTGTTAATATTTTTACATTGCACTATTGCAGTTACAAATTAGCCTATAAAAGTTGATGATTTGTTAATCTGGGGGTTTTATTTTCAAAGTTGATGATTTGGGGGATAGTTTTGCACACATTAAAATTTGGGGAGTAGTTCTGCAAACACGCATGATTTCAGAGGGGTATATATATATATACAGAAGACCCTATTTGAAAAAGAAAAAAAAATTCAATTATCCTAATATTAACAAGGAATCTAGGAGAAGGCACCTTTGATGTGCGTAGAATTAGGTAACAATCAAGATTCAGATATCTTGCAGCCACAGCAGTAGCACGGCAATGGTTACTCTGAATTCCTCCTGCAGTAATAATGCAGTCGGCACCCTGCTCTATAGCATCCGCCATTAGAAATTCCAACTTCCTCACTTTATTTCCGCTAAGTTGCATTCCTGAAAGATCATCCCGCTATATATAATTCAAATTTTCATTAGTTAATGCAAAATGAGAGGAAAGTGCAAAATTTATATTGTCAAAACACCATAAGCAATAGACTAAATTTAGTTTGCACCTTTATCCAGACTTCAGTATTTTCTGGAAGATTAGGAAGGTTCCACTTGTGAATTGGTGAAGGAAGCTGGTGAGCAAATGAAAAAAGGCACGAGATTAAGACCAAAAACTAGCGAATAAAAATGGACAACGACAAAATACAGTCGTTCATTTAGCTAATTCCTATATCAACTGTTTCTAATCACATCATAGTAAGCAAAGAAGAGGGAAACGGGATATTCATTCCTAATGCAAATTTTGTACTTTATATTTATCCCAAACTCAAAAATAACATAACCTTTAGTCTATAATAAACCATCCCATAACACAAAACCTCTATTTTTAATCCAAACCCATAACGGGTATCGTTCCTTTCACTACTTACTCAAAGATCAACCTTCATTGACCTAACCCTGTTCATTCAAGTTAAAACCCATTTCATGACAACGTCAAAAATATCTCAGAAAATGAAATGTGTTTTTAATCACATTTTAACAAATATTGTATTTTATGTTTCGCCCGAACCTAAAATATAACCTTTCATGAACATCGATCTTTGATTCAAACCCTTTCTGGTCCTGTTCTTCTTCCTAATTACCACAAGATCAACACTTTACTGATCATAAATTAAAGCCATCACATAAGAACTTTACAAAAATCTCATAGAAATGAAATTTGTTCCCAATCTCATCATAACGAGTTTTGTACTTTATATTTGGCACAAGCCTAAAACATAACCTATAATCTAATGATGAGCCACCCTATCACACAAACCCTTTATTTTTTAATTGAAACCCTTTCTAGGTCTTGCTCCTTTTCCTAATTACTATCGGATAACAACTTATTGATTATAAACCTACTCATTCATAAATGAACCCCATTAGAAAAAGGAAAAAAAACTCATAAAATAAAATCTGTTTCTAAGCACATTATAACAAATTTTGTGCTCTATATTTGGCCAAAAACTAAACGACCCCATTACCCAAGTCCTTGATTCTTAATCCAAAAGTTTTATGGTTGCTGTTCCTTTTCCCAATCACTGAAAAGTTCAAAAAGCAATGGTTTTAACCAGTAGCACGATAGTAAAAAAAAAGCCTTTTAAACATAAAATAAGATATCTTCCTGCAATTCCAAGTTAAAGTCTATTACAAAAAAATCGAAAAACATTTTAAAATTAAATCTTTTTTCAGATTACTAAAACCTCTATTTTCAATCCAAATGCTTTCTGGCCTTGTGCCTTCCCTGAATTAGTAAACAATCAACAAGCAAGCGTTGAACCAGTCGCACTAATGGTTTTTTTAAAAAAATAGCCTTTCAAAAATAAATATAAGATCTTTTCCTGCTATTCAAAGTTAAACCCATTACATGAAGAGAAAAAAAAAAAAAAGAACTTAGATGGGCAAGAGAGTAAGTATGAGAAGGAATTGGGTTGAGATGTGAAGCCCAAGATGGGGGGTTATAAGACTTCTTTGATAGGAAAGCTCCAATTTGATCAGTGGGTTTTGAGCTTTCCATTAGAAAAGAGGAGATTGGGCTCTTTGCTGCTTTCTTCTTTTTTGAGAAATTGGGAGCAGAGGAAGAGGAGAGTTTGAAGTAGCAGATGAAGCAGAAAGTCTTAGATAACAGAGATTTATTTGATTCAATCTCCCGACTCTTGGATAGCAGAGAGTTATTTGGTTTAATTTATGTTTTGTTGTTGTAGATAAGATTCATCAAGTAGAATATATTTTCTTATCTCTATCCCTCGAAATAAAGATTTTGTACTTCATATCTATCCCAAACCCAAAGATCAACACTTTACTGACTTAAACCTATTTATTCATAAATTAAATCCAATACACAGGAACTCTTAAAAAATCTCACAAAAATGAAATCCGTTTCTTATCCCATTATAACAAATATAATACATTATATTTAACCTGAACCTAAACTATAAACCTTTTATCTAATATTGAAGCATCCCATCACACAAAATCTCCATCGTTCATCAAAACCCTTCAAAATTCCATAAATGAAATTTGTTTCTAACCACATTATAACAAATTCCTGTATTTATATGGAACAAACCTAAAACATAACCTTTAACAATCTCATACAAAATCACCCCACCGCACAAAACCTGTATTTTTTTATCCAAACTCTTTCTGGGTCATGTTTTTGTTTCCCCCTGATTACTAAAAAAACATAAGCCTATTCATTAATAAATATGAGACCCAACACATGAGAACTTAAAGGAAAAATCTCATAACAACAAAATCTGTTTCTAATCAAATCATAAACCTAAACCACCCAATCATTCAAACCCTTGATTTTTAATCAAAAGCTTTTACATGAGTATTGTTCCTTTTGCTAATTACTGAAAAAATGGAACTTTAAACATGAAAATAAAATCTTTTCCTGCAATTCAAAGATAAACACATTACATGAAAGAAAAAGGGGGAAAAAACAAATCGGTGAAAAGGGCTTACATGGGCAAGGGAGTAGGTACTGGAAGGAATTGGGTTGAGATGTGAAGCCCAAGATGGAGGTTGATAAGGCTTCTTTGATAAGAAGACTCCAATTTGATCAGTGGGTTTTGAAGTTTCCATTAGAAGAGAGGAGATTGAGTTCCTGCTGCTGCTTCTTCTTCTTTGAGTTGAAGCAGTGGATGAAACAGAAAGGGAAATTACCGGTCGGAGAAAAAGAGGTAAGCTCATTTGCACGAGGAGTTTTTTTTTCTTTTCCCTTCCCCATATGGTCTCAATTATGATTGGTTTTTGGTTTCTTCAATATTAGTCCCTTATCTTTTAATATTTTGAAATTAGTCCTTCAAATTATTGAACTTGCTACTACGCGCCTCGTCAAAGAATTGATCCTGAAGCAACTTCAACTTCAAATTCCATGAGTATCTATATCAACCAAAATTACGACGACCCCGGAGATGCTATAACGCAAATAGACAGTCGATACAAATTAGTAAATCACAAGATTATAACCCTATCGCCTTGTTTGGTACGCGAGAATCGGATAAGTGAGAATGTAATGAAGCAAGGAATAGAGTAGAATGGGCGCGAAAACGAAATGGTCATTTCCATCATCATGCTTGGGTGCAATTAGAGAATGATGTGGGAATGAAAAATCTTTTTATTTTTAGTATGGGTAATTATTAAAAAACATGACATATTTTGTATTTAAATTAAGCTTTTCTTTCACACTTAAGTGAGAATGCTCATTCCCTACCAACTCATTATGAATGTTTATTCCCATAAAAAGTGAGAGTGAAGAGAAGTGAAAATGCGCATTCTAGCTTTCGAAAACGTGTTGTGGTTGGCACACATGAATAGCAAGTGGAAATGAGTATTCTATTCCCACTCATTCCCGCTTACCAAACGAAGCCTACATGCTTCTCAATTAAATCAAATACAGACAGCATACGATACTCTCATCAGCATAGCAACACAGATATTTTAACTTCCTGACATTTCTACATTTCTTTCTACTATAACACCATCTAAAAGAAAAGGTTTGGATGATTTCAATGTTAGAGTCCGAGGCACGGAAACAAACATAAAATTATTCACTTGGGAGGAAAACAAACAACTCTGCAACATTAGATGATTTCTCACAGTGTAAATCAATCAGTCACAAAGTTATTTATCATATTTCAATACCTAAAATCATTTATCAACAAGAGTGAACCTATAAGCCGTACAAGTTTCATTGCACTTTAGTATCAAAAAATGAATGTGATCACTCCAACCGAAAATGTCATTGCAACCACTCTATTAAATTCATAAGCTATACAAGTTTCATCGTACTTCAATATCAAAACTGAATGTGGTCATCTTCAAAATAAAAATGAATGTGACCAATCCAACTGAAAATATCATTGCAACCCTCGTCGTGAGATGCCACTATATCTTCTATGGGACTAAGTCCATAAGCTGTACAAGTTTCATCATACTTCAATATCAAAACTGAATGTGATCAATCCAGCCGAAAATGTCATTGCAACCCCCATCCCTTGATGCTGCTCTACTAAATCCAATAGTTGTACAAGTTTCATCATACTCAACTGTCAAAAATGAATGTAATCAATCCAACCGAAATTTGTGCCACTCTATCTTCTGCATACCTAAATCTATAAGCTGTACACTCTTTATCTTTACATTCTGCAATCCATGACCCATACAGTGCCATTAGAGGAACATGCTGCTATCTTGTTACCCTCTTTATTCCAGCAAACTTGCAAAATTTCACCCCCTCCCCTGTATGTCTTTACAAGCTGCCCTTCTTTGACAGACCACATGTTCACGCAGTTATCAGATGACCCACTCGCCAAAAACTGTCCATTTGGACTAAATTCCACAGAACTTACAGGTTCTTCCCTGCCAATCGAGCATTGAGATGTTAAATGAAAGCAGGCAAGGAGACAACAGTTATAACGAAATAAAATCCACATATCCTAAAATATTACAGGTAGCATTTAGACAAAATGGATGAGATGGTAATAAAGAAGTGTCAAAATATAGAAGTGAATATCACTATCGAAGAAGATTAACCTTACTATAGGTTGTGGTGTGGAAGAAGGCAAAGATTCGAAGCAAAGAATTAGATCCCCTTATTACATGAGGGTAACACTTGCAAGGTTTTTATTGTTTGTATCTTAAGAGTTTATTAAAAATATTACCAAAAGCATACAAATTAAGAGCATAAAGTTAAGTAGATGTAATCCTAGAAGATCTTGTCCTAGCAAAGATACAAGACATTGGAATTTGAGCTTTTATTTCAAGTTCTGGCCCCTATCCATATATTTGTAAGTTGTAACCACTAAAAAAGACACCATTGACTGGTTATAAAGCACAAAAACTTCATGAAGGTGTAAAATGAGAGATTAGGATTCTTCAGTTGCCTCATGTTTTGAGTTGTACTCCTCAACATTCAGAGGACCTCATATGTGTGCATCGGGACAATTTAATAAACGATGCCTTAATGGACATCTCAATTGTACCATGATAAAGAAAAAATACCAGTGATCTAAAAGAATGATGTTAATTACTCAAGAATTCATTTATTACAAGGAATGGACTTCTCATCTTTCAGACCAGAGAATTGAAAGAATCATTTAACAAAGAAAAGCTTAAAATAAGAATCAAATAATCGAGAAATGTATCTATTTCTGGTTCTTTTCAGTACCTGTGACCTTTTAGGTTGCACACAAGTCTGCCCAGCTCAGCATCCCATAGTTTGATAAAAGAATCGGAGGATGCACTGAATGAATGCAAATACCAAAATCAAATAATATGTCAGTAGTGCTACAAGATATAAATAGAAGAGAATACACTGTCAGGCAATAAAAAACTTTTGGAGCATTTTTTATCAAATTATTGCCACATCATTATCACATTGTCTCTATAAAAAAATTTATCGCTACATGCATATCCTCTCATTCAGAATATAATATAAGCATATAGCATACAACTCCTGAAAGCAATCAGATGGATGATCATGAAATAAAATATTTACCTTGCCAATAGTAATTGCCGATTGGGGTTATTTGTGCCTGGGCCGGTGGGGCTCCATCTAATGGTAGACACCACCTGATAAATATCCAAAGAAAAAACATGTTTACTAAAACAGAAGATTACATGAAGGAGCTATGCAAAAAGTGCCCAACCCCTTGGTGCTCCTTGAAGTCGTGCAAACATTTATCTTGCTTAAGACTCCAGATCTGTGTTTTAAGAAAAAATTTGTAAGTTGTACAATTTGATGTCATGTAGTAGAATATACTGCAAGATTATAAGTATATGATTTAGCTGTGGGAAGTCAGAAAGATAAAGGTATTCAATGGTAGAATGATGAACGATGCGTAGAGTGACATCAAAAATCAGTGAAGAGGACGCCATTTTTGAGAGTGAAGCCAATATTTTGTAAAGAATATGGATCACATGAAAGTGGTGGAAAGTGTTGTTCACCTCTTTAGCAAACCACTGTGTCAGAATCATCTTCACTAGTTCAGATTTTGCAGGGAAAAAGGAAAGAATAGTAAAAAAGGGGTTTCATGTCCAAACTGAAAGATGAGAGTGGAGAGCTGGGGCTTATAAATCTTTCCCAATTTTCTAACCTTCTACCAAAAAAAGAGATGATCTCTAGCAAAATTAGAAACAATATACTTTCCTCATCAATTTCCTTCAAAACAAATCGACTTTAGCATTTCAAACAATAGTGAATTCTTACAGTGTCAGCATTCTAATGGTAACTTTTTCAGGGAAAAACAGACAATTTGATTTGTTTGATGGTTAAATAATGTTGAGGAGAATGCCAAAAGTGGATGTCAAAGGCTAAAATAAGGTATATAACAGGAATGCTACCCAAGGAAGGATTCACACGGTCATCACCGAATAGTTATAACAAGGTTTAACAGTTAATTTGGCATGATAATTTTCTGTTCTACTTTGAGAGTGGCTAATTGAATGGGTTGTGTAAATGTAGAAATCCTAGAGAGTTTATTCGCTCTCTCTTGGATGTTATTTGTTTTGTTTAAAGAAACAAAGGAGTTTGTCCATAACCAATGTGGGACTAAACAACAATGAATAACTACTCTCCATACTCTCTCAACACTCTCCCTTAAGCTGAGCATACATATCGTACATGCCCAGCTTGTAACAAATAAAATTCACTCGTGTTCTCCCAAGAGGTTTAATGAGAATATCTGTAAGTTGAGGGTCTGATGGCATATGCTTGGCTCTAATGATTCTCTTCTCCATCTTCTCACTAATCAAGTGCCAATTAATCTCTATGTATTTTGTCCTCTCATGAAAAACCGGTTTCTCAACTATGTAAATGGCGGCCTTGTTATCTCCATACAAGTTCATGGGACATTCCGAAGGATAACCAATCTCTGTTGATATATCTCGATCTCAGATCAGCTCGCAAGTCAAATTTGTCATGGCTCACTACTCAGACTCAACTATAGATCAAGAGACTACACTCTGTTTCTTACTCTTCCATGATATGAGATTTCCTCCAAGAAACACACAATACCCAGTAGTTGACCGTCTATCCTCAGAAGATCCTGCCCAAACTGCATCTACGAATCCTGCAACTCTCATGTGTCCACTATCTGAATAGAGTACTCCTTTTCCTGGAGTTTTCTTGAGATACCTAAAAATCTTCTTCACAACTTTTATATGAGGTTTCCTAGGTACCGAGAGAAACTAACTATACTAACGGATAATGCAATATCCGGTCTCCTGACTATTAGATAGTTTAGTTTCCCTATAAGTCGCTTATTTTCTT
Source organism: Asparagus racemosus (assembly GCA_037177215.1). Classification (NCBI taxonomy): domain Eukaryota; kingdom Viridiplantae; phylum Streptophyta; class Magnoliopsida; order Asparagales; family Asparagaceae; genus Asparagus; species Asparagus racemosus. Next base: position 33,533,907 of record JBAKGM010000365.1, on the reverse strand, counting down.
CAGTATCCTCCAATAACTCCTCGTGAGTTGGTAATAGTTTGATTTTGTCATGTATAGGTGAGTCAATGCTCTTACATTCTGACATCCCAGAATTTAGCAACATATCACTTGCATATTTTCTTTGAGATAAGAGAATTCCCTTCTTTGATCTAGCTACCTCGATACCCAAAAATATTTTAAGAATCCAAGCTTCTTGGTTTGAAATTGTTGCTGTAAATACTTCTTCAAATGACTAATGCTATGTACATTGTCGTCAGTGATCACAATGTCATCACCATATATAACCAAAAGGATCCGCTTCCCACCATAAAATCTCTAGAAAACCAAGTAGTCTTTCTGAGCTTGATGGAGACCAAAAGTTTGGACAACTGTTGCAAACTATTTGAACCAAGCTCTCTGAGATTGCTTCAAACCGTAGAAAGATTTTTTTAACCTGCAAACATTGCCACTCCCCCTGAGCAACAAAACCTGGTGGTTGCTCCATATAGACCTCTTTATCAAGAATGCCATTAAGGAATGCATTCTTAACGTCTAACTGATGTAGTGGCCAGTGATAACGAGCAGCAAGCGAAATAAAAATGCAGACAGATGTCATTTTAGATACATGAGAGAATGTATCAATAAAATCAAGGACATAGATCTGTGAATATCCCTTCGCAACTAGCCGAGCTTTGAGGCGAGCTAGAGAGTCATCTGGATTTACTTCGAAAGTATAAACTCATTTGCAGCCAGCCACTTTCTTCCCTGATGGTAGGGAAACAAGATCCTAAGCCACATTTCTCTCTAAGGCTATCATTTCTTCTTGTATTGCCGCTGTCCAATTTGGGTTAGATAGAGCTTCTGACAAATTCTTAGGAACCGAGTGAGAATCCAAAGAAAATATGAACGAGTACTATGATGGAGTTAACGAAGCGTAAGAGACATAATGTGTAAGAGGATACCAAGAACTCCGAGAACAAGATCTCTTATCCTTTCGAAGGGCACTGGGAAGATCATCAATAACCTAAGCACTTGGTTGTACAAGCACATTTTGACTTGCTAGTATATTAGGCTCTTGGGTGGATTTAGATGATGGCTCAGGTTGCGAAGCAATAGGTCTTGTATAAACCTAAACTGGATCCGCAAATTTGGATGGTAGATCAGTCTGTACTGTAGTCTTGGAAGGAACATTGTCCGTGGTTTTCCGAACAAGAAAGCAGTCATAATCATCGGGAGGGTCTAAGAATTTATCAAAGGCAACATGTCCTGGTTTGTTCTCAAAGAAGGCAACTTCAGCTGAAACAATATATCGATTCAAGGATAGACAATAACATATATACCATTTTTGAGTTCTAGAATATCCAAGAAAAATACCCTTAAGACATCTTGAATCTAATTTCGTCTGTTGAGGACTATGATTGTGAATAAAGCACAAAGACCCAAAGATCTTAGAAGGTAAATGAAAAATGTCTTCAGCCGGATATAAAAAGAAGATCAGAGTTTTATTCTGTAAGACAGATGAGGGTAGTCTATTGATTAGGTAGCGGGCTATCAAAATAGCATTGCCCCAAAAATATTTTGAAACTTGACGACAGAATAACAATGTCCTAGCAATTTCTAGCAAATGTCTGTTCTTGTGCTCAGCAACCCCATTTTGTGGGGTGAATAAGTATAAGAAGACTGATGTAAAATTTCATTTTCTTCTAAATATTTCACGAAAGAGCTTTCAAAATATTCCTATGTGTTATCTATTCTTAAAGTTTTGATGGTAATATGAAATTGATTTTTAACCTCAGCACAGAAAATTTTAAAAACAGAGAACAATTCAGATCGACTTTTCAGCAGGTAAATCCAAGTCATGTGAGAAAGGTCATCCACAAAACTAACAAAATATTGAAAACTGAGTTTGGATGGAACAGAACAAGGACCCTATACATCAGAATGTACTAAATCAAAAGGATTACTGACCCGCTTATTGGCGCGACTCAGGTAAGACACCCGTTGATGTTTTCCGAGTTGACATGACTCACACTCTAAGGACTCGACATGACTTAATCTGAAATCACGTTTAAAGAATTGAAAGAGAGGGATGACCAAGCCGACAATGTGCTTCAAAGGCTGATGTGGAGCTGATACATGCCACTTGGGAAGGGACAAAGTTCAGTTCGTACAAGCCGTTCTGCTCACATCCAGTGCTAATCGTCTTCCTCGTCTCAAGTGCCTAAAAATACAATGTGTAGGAAAAAAATATTTCCGTGCAGTTTAATGCTTTAGTAGTTCTCCTGACAAATAAGAGATAAAATGAAAAACGAGGAAGATATAGCACAGATGAAAGTGGAATAGTATTAATATTGATAGATCCAACACCCTCCACAGGTATGGTGGATCCATTAGCCAATAATACTGAAGAAAAGGAGGTGGTAACTGTACAGGAGGATAATATACATCGATTCCTAGTCATATGATCAGTTGCTCCTAAATCTATAATCCAAGTATGAGACGATGATGATGGATGTAAGGCAAGCAGTGGGTTTACCTGTCAGGACACACGTAGCCGTAGTAAGAGAGGATTGTGTATTCTTCAATTGCTGAAATAACTGGAGCTAAAATCACTCAAACTAGCGGCGGATGTTTTCATTCATGGGACTCTCCTGTGTAGCCACATGTGCACTCTGAAGTTGTTTTCCTGTAGCTGAGGACAATAAAATTTCATGTGACCTGATTCCTTACAATAATGACAATAGATAGAGAGAGACCAGATAAACCCTCCCCTACAACTCCTCGTGAACTGTCATCTCGTCCTCCACATCTACCAAAGCGACCTCCACCAAGACCACTCCCTCGACTAGTTGTCTGTCTACTCTGTGTGGCGAGAGCAGGCTTGTTTGCAGACTCTGCGGCAATACTTGCTGGCGCAACTAGCACTGCTAATCTCAAAAAGTAATATGTCTATGCTAAAGAACGTATAGCAGAGCTCCCAATAACTTGTGATCATGCTGAATTATAAGATTGTGGAAGAGAACCAAGAAATATGAATATCATTAGTTGATCTCACTGGTCTTGCATCTTCTGAATATCCACCGTAATGAGAAAATTTTATTGCAGCTCCTCTACGAGACAATTGAAGTTGTCATAATACACCTCAAAAGTCTGATTATGCTCATCCATCTAATGCCGAAATAACTCCTGAATGACATCATACGCCAATTGGCTTGTCCACGGCCTGAGTACAATTGTTCCAAGAACTTCCACACTTGTTTCACTGTATTACAGTGAATTGCTAGCTAAAGAACATGTGGTTCCATGCTATTCCAAATTTGATGAAGTAGACTA
>JBAKGM010000365.1:33515530-33529274 GCA_037177215.1 Asparagus racemosus | reverse complement strand
GTTTCACTGTATTACAGTGAATTGCTAGCTAAAGAACATGTGGTTCCATGCTATTCCAAATTTGATGAAGTAGACTAGTATCATCATGTTTTCAGGAGGCAGTAACTGGTACGATAGGGTCATCTGTAAGATGATGATCTTTTCCCCGTCCTAAAATATAAACTCAAACCAGTTGCTTCTAAAGTAGGTAATTAGACCCATTTAATTTTTGGTCAATAATCTTGCAAGAGAGCACCTCCGTGTTAACTCTCTCATCATTCGAAATAGTAGAATCACATGAGGACGCCATCAACACTAGTAATCTCCCGACAAATAACTACCGATCTCACTCAACAACAAATTAATTTCTAATAATCAAATCATCAACAAGTGATCACCACAAGTAATTCACTAAGAAAAACCATCCTTCAAAGTTAGTTTCTTTGATAGAATGACTTATCACTTATCTCAAAGAGATTGTTAACGACTGATCGTAACATAGAGCTAAATGATAAGCTGAAGATCTATGAAGATCTAGTTGGTAAGCTAAATGATTAGCTGAAGATCTATAAAGATCTAGTTGGTAAGCCAAAAATTAGTTAAAGATCTAGTTTGTAAGCCAAATGATTAGCTGAAGATCTATGAAGATATAGTTTGTAAGCTAAATAATTAGCTAAAGATATATGAAAATCAGAGTGGTGCAACGGATAAGCAGTATCGATGGATGAACAATACCTTTGAATGAATAGTATTGATGAACAGTATCTGAGAATGAACAGTACCTTCTAGGGTTTTTTGAAGGGTGGCGGCTAGGGTTTGAGAGGGGTAGAGGGTGGCGACTAGGGTTTGATTGGGTGGTGGCCAGGGTTTAGAAAATTAAAGACTAGAGAGTGGCTCTAATACCATGTAAATGTAGAAAAACTAGAGAGTTTATTAGCTCTCTCTTGGATGGTATCTATAGTGTTTAAAGGAACAAAAGAGTTTGTCCCTAACCAATGTGGATCTAATCAACAAGGAATAACTACTCTTTCTACTCTCTCAGCAGGTTGCAATAATCAAAAGAGGAGTGTATGTAACCTCTGCTTTAGATAAAGCCAGGAGCAAAAGAAAGGGCCATTAGTTTCTAAGTAATTATAACTAACGAAGATATACAAAATGATGATGTACATATATTAATTTTCCTTTCAAATCTTACCTTTGCTGTCTTATCATCTGAGCATGAAGCCAGAAATGAACCATTTGGATCCCATTTTATAGAATTAACAGAATCCTGAAACCACAACAGAAAGGGATACACTATCAGGAATTGGCTGGACAAATTTGTGGTAGTGGACAAACCCATATCTCGTAGCTCTCTAAGCATTTTAATCAGATGAAAATATTTGAGGTTCATGAAATGATAAGATGTTCCTGCAAAATTACACTAACCTCTTGAAGTTACCACTAAATAAAATAAGAAAATTTAATTATTGTAAACTATTATCAAGTATCAATGAATTGGTATCCCATTCTCTGATATTAGTGAGCGCTGCCTTATTGTGTTCTTAATAATTTGCAGCTAATGCAACAAAACACACCATGACCCAACCATGAGTTTAGATCATAGAAACACACCATGCTTTGCAACTTGGAACTAGGACTACTCACAAAATTACCCCAAATTTTATCCCCAGCCTCCATGGCCTTAAATGAAAATATAATTAGAACGTGAATACGCCACCAATAGATAGTTAAGTGTATACGCACAAATTGAAACTGCAGGGTGAACACAATTTGAGAAAAGCTTGTTACATGGGCTTAATAGTTATATTAGTAAAAATGTAGCAGAAAAACATGAATTACATTATAGGAAGAGTACCATAGAATTAGTACACCACCATAAAACTTGATCAGCTTCCCTGTAGCATGTTGCTCTAAAACTCACACCAATGTCGGATAAAGGCTTAAATTCAGATGTAGTAGATTGAGTTAATAATGTCAAAAATCACACATAAATGTGAGGATAAGCACGACTTAAAAAATGAAGAAATACTTCCTCTAGACTCTAAGAACGTCTGACCTAACATTATTCAAGTATTCTCTGGTGACTGTAGAACCAAGAGGGAGCTCTAAGGCATCTGATTATGAGTCAATTTGCAAGCATTCTTACTTTATAAGATAGATGTGTCATTAACAACCATCCTCAATATCTAACTATCAATCTAAGTCATTAGTAACCATCCTCAATATCTAACCAAGAGGGAGCTCTAAGGCATCGTTAGTCATATTCATTTTTCGAGGAGGGAGTAGCTTAGGTGCCCGCCTAGACGTTTGGCGCTGGGAGCCCCAAAGCACTCAGCACTTTCTAAAAAACTGCTTACATGATGCCAACACATTTAACATAAGTACAAGTAATGCTTTCCGTTTATAACCAATATAATTGAATTTTTTTTCAGTCTAAATCTTTCCGTTACAAAACAACAGAATTAGAAATAACAAAAAATTTTATGTTTGCTGCAATTTGCTGGTGTAAACCATTTTACTGGCTTCTAGTGGGAAAATGAAAATTTCAATTATTTACTTATTTCAGCTGCCTTCTATGACAGCCTGTATTCTTCTCTCGAAGATCACTTCCAAACATGGTTTTTAACTTCAAAAAATAGCATTAAACAAGGAATAAATGTAGAAAATGATTAAATAAAGTAATTAACACTTACTTAAAAAGTTAGTAAATTTTTAAAACATAATTGTGGATGTAATCCGAATCATGTAATTAGCTAGCTGTTTCATAAGTCTCCTTCAATTAAACATGTGGCAATAGAAGTTCATAAGGTTCTAACCTGATGTCCTTCAAACACTTTACACGGGAGATAATTCCCTATCTTGAAAACACATATCTTGCAGTCTACTGAGCATGTGGCGAAAGAGTTATTGTTTCTCCAATCAACATCGAGTGTTGGTGCTGTAGAAAAATTAAATGTGCTCACATTTCCTAGTTCCAGTATTGTTAGCAAGCAAATAAACATAAACATTTCTAGTTTAAGGTTTAACTTTATCAAAATAAGATACCATGATGACAATGAAAGTGCTGCTTGCACTCCCATGTCCTAGTGTCCCACAAACTAGCCGATTTGTCATAACTTCCAGTTAGGAGATGACTACCCCTCTTGTTCCACTTCAAAGAGAATATTAGTCCTTCATGCTTGATTAGAGTATTCTTTAGCTCTCCTGTTCAGTACAATCAAAACCATGATTAGACATAGAGCCAGGCATAGGAAATCAAATTTACAAATGCATGTGATATAATTGTGAAACATTATAATTGCAACTGCTATGCACTCTGTGGCTCGTGTGGTAGTAAGTAGAGCTGCAAGTTGTTTATTTAGTTATTAGTTGTAAATGAGGATGCAACGAGTAGCTCTCCCTTGTTTGATGAGTTGTAGGAACTTGTGATGCAAGAGGATGGTAAACACTAGCAAGTAGCTACTTGTGATGCAAGAGGATTGTTAATGGTTCGACAGCCAGCTTGACCATTTGCCTATTGTAAATTGCAGAAACATGGAACACCAGAAGTGCATGAAGCGGTGTTGTGGAATCCCATTTACAACAAACCAAACAGCCTGTGAGTCCTAGAGAGTTATTTCTATCAATAAACACAAAATTTCTAAATAAATATAAAGATCAATACAGGATTTTTATCAGTAACTCCAGAAATATGCAGTTGATTTCTGGGGTCTGACTTTCAAAATGTTTGTGGAGAACACTAAACTTTTCAGAAACTGTCAATTTAAATCATATTGATTTGATAGAACTACAAAATACAGTAAAGTTGAAGGAGCTAGGGTTTAGCATTCCACCCATTGTGGACCATTAGCCTAAAAATGTAGTCAAATTGCAAGAGTCAGAAAGCAAGGAGACATTCTATAACCTACAAATAGAGTCAATTTACCTTAATGTGCTCATCTCCATAAACCTTGTCTCAGATGATTACAGAATGGTTTCAAATTTCAGAACCTCCCCAACTCCAATTGTGTGAGACGTGTCAGAAACTTATCCTGAACACCAAACTTAGTATGCTATAATTTTCGAAATACTCGTGCAATTTAGATAACTAGGCTAAAGAAGTACTATGGAAATTCCTAGAAGCTCTCCCTATTAGGTTAAAATCAAGCCATGAACCTGATTATAGGATCCTAGAATATCACTTTGGAAAGCTTCCAGTCAAAACAAGCCAAAATGTCTAAAGCTTGGCCTTGATGTAATTATTTGTCATATCGAGGTTAGTTTGGAAAAGCAAAATTTCAGACAAACAAAAGTTGATCCAGAACAATATCAAAACCAACATGCAGAACTACATGACAATAGCAATCCCGAAAGTTTAATATCCTTGCTCCCTTCCTTCTAATATTTCAAAACTATAAATAAAACATTGTCAAATTTACATTTTCTGGACTCTACTTTGATCCTTCAATCAGTCAGCTTTTTATTTAAATTTTATAATAATTTTTTTATCCTCTATGCTTATTAAGGAATTTAGAAGATCCCACAAAATTTAAGATCTTGTATATCTTAAATGAACAAGATCAATTTAAGACAGATGAATAAGCAAAGAAAACATGTTCCTGGATGTACTATAATCTGGAATAAGAAATAGGGATTGATGCCACCATGCACCAGAACTGTAAAGTTCCTGCATATCCTCCATAATCATCTACGATGATTTAGTGGAAAGAGATGAAATTCATGTGAACTTAGTGTTGCTTGTGCACTCTTAGAGTGAAGCTATGCACCCAAACAACAGAAGCTATGTGCCAAACAAGTACACAGAAAAAAAAATCTTCAAACAGGAGCAGAAAAGATACCTCTCCATCAATAGTAGTTAGAATTTAGAAATATAATATTCATTAGTAATATTGCTTACACTAGCAATAAAGTAGTCGAATCACTGATGGGCTTAAAATGATTGACCACAACAATGTCCATCATCATGCAGAACACCTCATCACCCATTTAGTTATATCAACATGCCGAAGAAAATATCATGGAAATGAAATTGGGGAACATAAAAAACTTATCAATGAGAAGTATTGAGTATACTCATTTTAAAGGAGCTTACCATCTTTACTCCATATTCTAGTCTGACCATCATAATAACCTGTAGCTAGCAGTGACCCTGCACCCTGCAAATAGTAGAAGGTACATAAACGGATTTCCGGTATTATCTATATAAACATATCTGTAATCAGACTTCAAATAGGCTAATAATTCCAAAAGTCAATTGGAAAGTACACAAGTATGTGATGGAAAAACAAATTAAATAGCTAATAGTGGAATGCTACAATAGCAAATATTAAACAAAAATAGGAGAAACCATTACATTCCAAGCAAGTGCTGTCACGTCCTTGGTAGTCTCAGGACTTCCCTCAGAACATGTTAAAACCTTTGCACAGAGAGGAAGAGTTTGCATGCTAGAACGACAAGGGCCGTCTGGAATTGTCCAAATTTGAGCTGTTGAGTCATCAGACCTAACAACATAGGTTGGATCAAGAACATATTGCAATCATCCATGCCAACTTCCAGACAGATCTTATTCACCGCGGAACCATCCAAAATGGAATGATAAAAAAATTCCACCCCAGGGTTGAAACAACTGATAACAAGTATGTTTAAAAAGGAAACATAAATAATCACATTAGAAAAAGAATGAATCAGAAAACCTGTCAAATAAATCTAGGAGATAAAAAAATCTACTATAGTGCATGAAAATGTTAAAGTTCAGAATGTAGTACCCTTGCAACCAAGAACTTGAATGGACTACAAGTTGCGTGCTTTATAAAAAGATGATTCCAGCGAAAGACAAATCTAGGAGATCTACTAAAGACAGTCACTCCCACAACCATTCTCTAGAACCAAACAGTAAATTCAGATGCAAAATAATAAAGAAAATATTCTCACCCAGATGCCAGAAGTGAACTAGTTGGGCTCCATGCACAACAAGAAACCTAAAGACAGTAAATGAACAATACATAGAGGTATCTGGATCAGAAGTTCATCCAAAAACATATTGAGATTTTAAGATGTTAGGAGGGGAAAAGGGGAAATCGAAGGACAAACCCGAGAGCTATGTCCTTCAAGAATAACCGCATCAGAACTAGGAATCTCACAGGGCACAGATTGAGCATTTGGTGTGATATCCATTGGTTTCCCTATTAACAATTTTGAACAGTATTACTTCCAAAAATAAAATATAGAAAGTTACACATTAAAAATAATATCAGAAGAGTAACATAGAAAAAATAAGCAATAAGTGACAGCTCAGGCCAACAGTAAACGTATTTACAAATATAAGGTAATTCTTGAAAATAAAATATATGCAATTTCCTTATACTTGCACTGGATATTAACCAGCTCTCTAAGCAGTATTACATATTATCAACTATCAAAAGCCCATAAGAAATAAGTGCCACCTTTTAATAGAGAAACTTTGGGATGTAAAAGATGAATCAACCTTGCAAAAATGGAGCACAGTTTCTGAGGCCTAAGGGTCTAGAGAGATTTCATTGGAATATGATGCTCATCTCTGGAGATGTTTGTGCACAAGATACAAGTTAAATCAAGCTAAAGTCAGCAGCCGTAATAAAGGGTTGATGCAGGATACAATGGAATGTGATTTAACATCATATATTGGAAGAAACTTAATATAATCAGCATTGTCCAATAACGAATATATGATATGAGGAACCCATGAATAAATTTAGGAACTCACAGCTCTTATTTAGTTCAATCTTTACTGCAGGATTACAAATAAGATGAAAGTCAAGAAGAACAAAAGGTGGCTGAATTAATATATTTGTCCTAGATAAAGGAACACTATCTTAGCCTTTATCTTTGAAAAAACTTTCCATACAAGGAAAGACGGAAAGTTATGAAGACAATGTTGCTAACAAAATGAAGTTCAGTTCACTGCCAATAGCTAGTTTTCCCACATAGTGTTTTCTAATCATTTGATTCTCTAACTTCACCGTGAAAGACATGAATAGTAGTGTATACTTTTCCTATGATGATACTCTGAGAATGAATTAATGCTTTGGAAAGGATAATCAGGCTGTGTTTTTCCTATGATTTCAAGTTCTTTAAGAGGAAATCACGTATCAATCGAATTGGAAGAATATGGTGCTGAATTTGAGCTTAAATTAATACCAGTCCGTTAAATGGTCAGATCCAAGTTTCACAGGCATAGCTGGGTCAGGCTGGGATTTGATTCACAAGTTCAATCCATTTATTAATGGGTTGAGTTTGTTTTTATCATAATCTGGTCAGATCCCAAACCAACTTATCAGCCACCGTAACAAAAGAGGACTTAGTCAGGCTGGGATCTGATTTACAAGTTTGATCTATTTATTAATATGTTGGGTTTGTTCAATCATAATCTGGTCAGATCCCAATCTAACTCATCTGCGACCATTACAAAAGAGGAATTGGAAATAAATCATAACTACCAGACATAAGGTAAACTATCCAAAGCACCTAAGCAAAATAAAGATGTCGGCCAAGCTAACTGATCATAATTTTTAAATGAAAGCACCATGGAATTAAGGATTTTCGTTTCCAGCAAGAAATCAATATCAACCATGGCTAGGCCCTATTTAGTATGCATAAGATTGTCCAACAATAAACCAAGAAGTGTACTGGTTCACCGATAAGCAATTCAAATTACATATAGTGAAAGATTCCAACTCTAGTTCTCACTAAATAATAAGCATTTCATGAACCACAAATTGCTCCAGTAAACACATGCTTCTCGGAAATTTTACAGATTTTATAGATCAAACCCGCATGGTTTATAAACATCCATAACAAGAGAAGCAACTTAAACATCACAGAATTTAAAAATTAACAAAATATATGCATGATTTATAGCTATCTAAAAATTAATAATATCCTCCGTCTATACATGTACAATTATTTTTGAAACCTGATTTGTCTAAAAGCAGGTTTCTGGCTTGACTCAAAAAGCAGGTGTCCTCAAACCACATAGTTCGATGAATAAATTAGGTTTGAAGATGAGGAAGTAAATGAAGAAAGTCTTAGATAACTTTACCAACACAAACACCACCCTGTTTGGTTTTCATCTTCATCTTCCCTTTGGGAGCTTCAGCATTAGCTTTATCTTTGTGCTCCGAAGATTTCTTATCCTTTTTACGCTCTCTTACTAGCTCTTTATCCTCTTCAACCTTGTCTTTCCCCCTGTCTTGTTCTTTATCACTTTCCGGTCTTCCTCTATCCTTTCCATCTGCAGAAACTTTCTCCGAATGTTTTATGATTCTCTGTAATGCGTCCACATCTTTTGTAATAATAGCCGAAGGTTGTAGAAGTGAAAAGTCATCATCCACGCATGAATTCTTAGCCTAGGAAATGTAAACAAGTATTAAATAAGCACACATTATGCTCAATCTACAGTGCACACTACATAAATTTTCTTGCAGAACCCAAAGTTAAAAAGTTAGTTTATGACTGGTTAGGGTACAGCTATGAAGCATGGTGTAGAACTTACACCATCGGCTTATCTTAGAGAGAAATATTGACAGACACATATACACTTACACTGTCCAAGTTTGCTTGTATCTCTTTGTACTGAAGACCTTTCTGTACCAAAGTAACGAGATGACCTGGCGGAATTAAATTTTCATCAATAGAACTTTTGCTAACTCCTGCCTCTTTTTCGAAGGCAAATGCTGCATGTTTAAAATCTGAAAGAAGTACATGGAGCGATGTTAGCAATTGATTGCAGAATGAAGCCAACATCATGAGCAAGAAATTCCAATAAATGATAACAATGAAACATTGAAACTCAACTAATACGCAAAACTAAGTATTATAGAAATAGACCATAAATAATACCAACACTTCATTTCTAAAATCTTAAATTTGTTTCAGGTTGACAAATGTAAAGCATATTGATAATCTGAATACATCCTTAGATTCATCAATAATTTCAATCCTTAGATTCATTAATAGTTTCAATGTATCCTACATTTCCAAAACATAAAACCAAATTAGTACTCATAGTTTTTTTACGAGGTGCATTGTGACCCTTAGAAATTTCAAACTTTGAACTTTTTAAACCGTTGTACAGATATGTTCCATCTATAAATAGACTTCTTGTTCCATCTTTTCTATGAAATGACTTTGAACCAGAATTATTAAGTGTTTCATGTTGTCTAACCAGTGAATCTAGGAGGAGACTGGATTTTCAAGATCTGCTAAAATCACAATATGAATTCTATCTTGTACCATTACTTCTGCTGGTTAATCCATTGATCTATCTACTTTAATAGACATCATTTATATTTCAGTTTGATGCATAATATATTTATTGGTTGGGTTTAATAATTGAGATCTTATTTGTTCCTATTCATCCAGAAAGTAAGATCGAAATTGTTTATTTTTATTGATTTAGGATTTTAAAATTTTAATGTCTGAGGAAGAATTTGAATTGCCATTTACGCTAAGCCAGAATTTGAGGAATTTCTATGTTTTAGATCTTACATGAGATAGATGTCCACATTTTGAGCCATCAATAAACAAAGCTTGTAGATGAAATACAGGATACAAGTGGCTTCAAGACGGAGTTACTGAATTTACGAAAACAAACAAACAAACAAACGAAAAAAAAGATGGGTTTGAACTCTACCTTGTGTGTATCAAGTCATGGTGTATGATCCAGATACCCAAAATTGACAATCCAAAAATTAAGTGATGAATACCAGCAACTAATTGGTTTAGTGAGATCCTTTTATGTACTTAGCACTAGTTTCACCTTTTGAAATAGGCTATTTTTAAAATTTCGAGACTGACGATGTGATCTTTTAAGCTTGATGATCAACTTTTGTTTTTCAATCTAACAAGATGTATATGTATATATCTCCTGTGCCAATATGCACATAGAAAAAATATGCACCGCTATCAAAATAATCCTAGAGAGTACTTTCAAGTGTATCATAACCAAAATATTTGTGTCCCAAACAGTCTAATCCAGAGTAGTATATTCATATTGTGTTATTATTCAAGTGGTGAATCTTGTACTTTTACCCATATCAACAACAAAAATCTTACAAAATTCTTATGTTTCCCAGAGAACAATTATTGTATATGATAAAAGCACACCCACCTTTCACTCTTGAACCTTTGTGTTAACCTCCACAGATTTCGTAGTCAGTACAATGGGTTGATACAACTCCAAACAATAAGGAAATTCAAAATTCAAGAGCAAATTTGGATTCAAAACTAACAGAGACAATCTCAATGTTAAGTAACAATAGGATTTCTTAATCTAGAAATCCAATCAAGAAACGCTGTGAGAGATTCATTCTTTGAATTCATCAGAAACCAAAATTATCTTACTACTTATTTTTCTTCCATTAGTCTTTTTAAAGAAATATTACAAGAAAATAAGGTATTCTCAAGATGACCAATCAGACCAAAAATCAATACTTAAGCTTAGTTCTTAGAGTTCTTGATAGAAAATTGCCCAAGAAATTTCCCTAAAGACAAATTGATGACTTCTTCTGGTCACACTTTCACAACCACATCTCAAGAGCGTCGGAGGTAATAAATACCAATAAAAAATTCTCAGACATCTGTAAAAGTTCCCACTGATTCAAAACTAGGGATCTAGATTATAAATACTCAAAACCTAGAATCAAGAAACCCTAGAAAACAACAACTCTTTGAAGGGGTGACATTTCTCAAGAACATCACTTACACAGTCACATCTCAAGGACATAGCAATCGAAAATTCTCAGACATCCGTAAAAGTATCCACTGATTCACTTAAACCCTAAAAGAACCTAAACCCTAGAAATCGAAAGAAAAACAAGAAATCTTTGAAGAGAAAATGGACCTGATTCTTGGAAGTAGCGGAAGATGAGGAGATTGAGCTCGTCGGAGGTGAGAACCGAGGGCGTCGTCTCCTCCATTGTATCATTTGCTCGATCACCAAAAACGAGAAAAATGATCGATCAACTCGCTCAAAATTGGTAAAAGAAAGAAACGAGAACGGAGCTTTCGCTTTGCCGAGAGTGAGAGTGAGAGCGAGCGAACTTTTTTTTGTTTTTGATTTCAAGAGAGTTTCCGCTGCTTTGTTTTCGGATTCTTATGTGTTTATAGTATTAGTTTTAGAACCGGTTCGGGTCCATACCAGCCCAAATAGAGATATCCCAGGCCCAGATATATGGGCCTTTCCAATAAATGTCGGAAACTAGAATCTGGGTTTTTCTACCTCGATATTTTCATATTAGTACGCCAAATCGTAGATCTTCGGTTCTCATGAGATGTCTCAAATTAGTCCTTCGAATCCTTGAAATTGCTATTAGGTTTCCCAAACTGTATGAGTTATTTTAAATTAATCCCTCTAATTAAGAGTAGCATAGATATAATAGTTGAGGACCTAATAGGAATTATGATGATTTTAGCAACTAATTTTTTAAATATTAAATATTCAAGGCACTGATATTGAAAAACCCTTTACTTTTGAACTCGCTGGTAAAGCTGGTTTAATTGGTTGGCTGAAAATAAAATGACAACAACAGATATGGATGGATTTCCACTTTATTACAGAAAAATAAATAAATAATATCATGCTTCGTGAAAGACAGAAATTGTACTAGCAGTATGTTGTATATCATATTGTTAAAGGGCCCTCTCACTGTGCAGAACTCAAAAATGACTGAGAATTGAGAATTATAATTTTATATTATGATACACCCTTGCAAACTGTATATCTACCCTCCAAAGCTTCGTAACTGCGAATTTACTCTCCAAGTCTCCAACTTTAAGTTAGTACACCCCTTAACAGTTAACTCACAATATGTTCTCAGAATATTCCTTATTATCGTGTTAAGTTATCAGAAAAATTAAAAAATAAAATAAAATAAAGTACTCCTCTAAAATGTTCAAATATGTTCCTAAAAATAAAATAAAATAAAATAAAGTACTCCTCTAAAATGTTCAAATATGTTCCCAACTTGAGGTGACAGAGAAGTTGCAAGCTCCCTCCACTCTCCAACTTTGAACTCTGTTGTGCCTAATTCATTACAAAAATCATTCACTTCACTACCAGCCACGAAAAACCTGCACCCGCAAACCACTGATGCTTGGCAACCCAAAATTGATGATCTGGGGAATAAAAATGCAAATATGAAGACTTGGATAAATGTTCAATTATGATGATATCGGAGGTAGTTAGGCAAATAACTCCTTTTAAAATCCACTTCAAATTCGTACCTAATGAGATTTAAATTTGAATTGCTCTGATATTTTGAGAATATGAATTAGCGTTCATGGTCAACAGTGGTGAACTCGTGTCCAAATTTGGTGAGGTCTCAAAGAGACTCTGTTTTAGAAGATGCCGAAAAGACCCTTCCGCCACATATAAAACTTCAAAAGTTGTGATAAGAGTAGAAGGTTGTAGCTTTATATCCTAGCACACATAACAAAAAAGTGCATGCATTCAAAATAATGAATTTAGTGATGATTTTTCTATGAAGCAAATATATTGCAACATTTGCTTTATTTACTAGCCTATTTCTCATGTATTAGCTTTTCATTGCATGCATATCCACACAAAAGTAATAATAATAATAACTCACTTTTTATACGAAAATTTTAATTGCGTTAGTTATTATTTTTTAAATGTATCGATGCTTGTATTCAAGTGAATTGATGAAAGTTGAGAATTCAATCCACTTTTTATTTAGATTGGCGATAAGATAAGATGCTCTTTCTTTTTCGCTAAATTACCAAATTGATATTCTAATTTGACCTTGTTTTTCAGTAAGGTATTTAATTATGCTCCGGCGTCAATATGGTATTTTAACTTGTGCTCTAATGACAATAAAGCCCTTTTTCATCACCAACAATGAGAATTCTAGCGAACTGTAATTTTATGTTTTAGTAAAACTTATTTTATCTCCTTGACCAATCAAAATTATTAAGTATACACCCTCTTTTTCCTTCAACCTCCCCTAATTCAAATTTCTTCTACCATTTTACCCAATAAGATCCTCCTTGGAGTCTCTCTTTCTCCTTCAACCGCCTCCAATTCAAACCTAAGCCCTAATCCAACCCTAACAACAATCATCCAAGTCAATACCAATTTGAACTAAGCTTTAGGTTTGAATTGGGAGAGTTTGAAGGAGAAAAATGGGGCTTCATTGATGAGAAGGAAAGAAATAATGGAGGAGGATCTTTTTGAGTAAAAGATGGGATAATTTTGAATTAGGGGAGGAAGAAGAAAAAGATGGTATAGATTTAATAATTTTGATAAGTTAGGGGGTGGGAAGTAATTTTTCAAAAAAAATCAATGAAAAATGATCTTATTGTCATCGGGACACAAATTAGAATATCATATTGACGCCGAAGCAAAAATAAATAACTTACTGAGATATGGGGTCAAGTTAGAATACAAATTTGGTAATTTAGCCCTTTCTTAATTATCACAAAAAAGTAGTGAACATGGTACTAGGGCTGTGCAAGGTTCGGTTTGAACAGAATATACCGACCGTACTGCCCGAGTTTGGGTAGTGCGGTTCGGTTTTAGTAGATACTTTGGTTGAGTGGGGTACAAATATTTTAAATTGGTGTGCACCAACCCGACCAATGTAAAGAACACTCACTTACAGTGCACCTAAAAGCCTTCTCATTCTTCATTCTCTGCGGGTCCACTCAACATGTACCCATGTGATAGTTTTTTAGTCCTTTTCTAATGCTAGTTGTCTTGCAGAAA
>JBAKGM010000365.1:33488683-33500817 GCA_037177215.1 Asparagus racemosus | reverse complement strand
TATATAGAGAGAGAGAGAGAGAGAGAGAGAGAGAGAGAGAGATGGAAGGAAGAGAGATAGAGAATGGAAAAAACACAGAAAAATACAATAGAATGAGAGAGAAAAAACCGATAAAAAAAGAATAAAAGGATATATGCTAGAAAATGGATATGCTCAGTAATTTTGAAAACTAAATATGGTTACCAATCCACAATAAAATCAAATCAATCATCATATTAATAAGTGTAGTAACAAATTTTAGACTCCAAGCTTATTATTTTGAATTTTTTAATATAAAAGAGCCCCTCTTTCTTCTCCATCCCACGTACCTAGCCATCTCTAACTTTCTTTATTTTTTGTTTTCTAGGGTTATCAAGCTCTTCCCAATGGCGGAGTCAGGAACTAGGGTTTGGTGAATGTTTGGGGGGGGGGGGGGGACTTTGTATCTTGTCTTGTAAAAATAAATATATTTTTAATCACATTCGATAATATAAATATATCTTTAAAAGAAAGGATAGGATCTCAAGCTTGAAATCTCAATCAAATATTATATCTTAAATACGTGTTTACAAGAAACTAAATAGAATTAGAATTTTAATTTGATCTTGGTTTTCTTATCACAAATTTATCCATCCTATAATAAAGTATAAATATAAATCACTACAACATTTTCTCACAGTAATCTAGATTAAATTTGAAGATAAAGAAATTATGAACAAGAAGTATTAAAATTATTTAACAAATAAACTATAATCTAAAAATTAAATACAAATTGAAATTGAAAATAAAGCTTACCGCGATTACGAATCGTATAAACTGTAAAACCTAATATTTATTAGGTGCTTCCTCTATCTTTGGCGGTTCGCAAGTTCATCGCAGGGATTTGAGATTCACCCACAAACTTTTATTATATTAAGATAAAGAAAATCTAATCATGATTGAAAACATATTTCTAAGTGGACCCCACATTATAGTTACCTATGTTATAAAAAATACCTAAAAACAAAGCAACATATTAAATTCAAACATGGGGCTAGGGGTCACGTGACCCCTTTGACCCCACCCCCTAGCTCTTCCTATTCCAACCTATATCATCTTTGGTTTTTATAGAATCGAGAATATTTTGTTTGTTCTACTTCTTGCTTTTTGTATTTTTTAGGACTAAGAATGTATTTTCAATTTGGAGATTGTAGGAATCTTTTGATTTTGAATGCTCTACGAGTAAACATTTTAATTTTTCTTTATTTAAGCTTTCAGAATTTAAAATGTATTTTTGTAATTTCTATCATAATTCTTATATTTTAATTGTATAAATTGTAACATGTCCTAATTGATAAAAAATCATAGTGAGTTATCACTCTATTTTAATTTGTTGTTTTGATTATTCTTTTTTTTTTGTTTAAAGATTAAGAATCTCTATGTCTATTCCACTTTTTTCTAATTATTGATATTTTTTTAATTTTTTAAGGACCATGAAGATGTTTTGATGCGATTTGGGGGCCCTTGTTTCAATTGTGATTGCTCAATAAGTATTTTACTTTTCTTTGTTTTATATTATTTTTATTTTTTGGCAATTCTTTTTATTATTTTATTCTAGGATTGAAATTTTCCTCAATTTATTCCACCTTTTCTACTTGTTGATTTTTTAAAGTTTTTAAATACTAGGAATATTTAACTTTATTCCACTTCTAGAGATTTTCTTTTGGATGTTTAGGGTGGCAAAAATATTTTGAAGCCATTTATGGGCTATTATTTTAATTTTGAAATCTCAAGCTAAGTATTTTATTTTCTTTATTTTATATTATTTTAATTTTTTGTAATTATTTTTTATTTTATTTTATAGGATTGAAAATTTCCCCTTTGATTCATATTTTATACTTCTTGATTTGTTTTGGTTTTTAAATACTAAGAATATCTAATTTTGCTCCTCTTTTTTCTAACTATTGATTCTCTTTTAGATTTTTAGGATAGAGAAGATGTTTGCAATTGGGGCTCTTCTCTTGATTTCACACTCATGGTTGTTTATTTTACTTTTTTTATTTTTTATCATAATATTTCATTTTAATATAATATAATTGTATTGGGGAAGAAATTAATAAGAATAATAAAGAGGACGAAATATTAGAGATTTCAATTGTTATAGCACTTCAATTATCAAATCATAACCAGCTCGATTAGCAAACAAATATCTCACGTTAAGATGATCAGATCAGCTCACCACCTCGAGACGACCCGAACACCTAGCTTGGACGACTCGAGGAGCTAAGTTCTCGTGTGGCCGGCTCAAAAGGCGGTACTAATTGAACTCCTCGCCAAGCCGAGCCGGCAAATGACCCGCATGACAAGTTGGTCGACACCTCGTTGAGCCAACACGAGAGGTGGAACATCTCGACATTCCACCTAAGATAGGAAGACAACAACATTCCTCGAGCCCCTCACTGACATCAGGTTGCCATCGCATTGAATGCGAGATCAGAGCCATCAATTCTTTATGCTCGTAGATCTTGAAGACACGTCCGCCCACATGCCTCCTGTCACTTCACATTAACACTGAGATGACTTTCACGCCACTCGACGGCCGGCACCTGTAAAACATATGTTCACTCAGCCGCCAGCTCACTCGACTAAACTTACCAGACTACCCCCTATTAGTACTATAAATAGGAAGACTGTTTTCAATATCTGGTAGGCAATTTCTAAGCAACTTTCTGCCTACAAAAAACTATAAACAATCATTTTTACTTGCTCATTCAAGATTACCTTCTGAAAATTTTCACGTTTGCATAACAGAGGGTACTAAAGTGCTAATTTTAAAAAATTCAGGGTATTTAAATACTCTAAAAACAAACTAAGGTATATAAGTGCTAAAATAGTGAAACATAAGGTATTTTAGTACAATTTAGCCTAGAAAAAACAGAGCTAGATTGACATATTGAAGGCGAAAGTTTACTCTTAAAAAATTATATCCCACATAATCAGGGCCTTAGTTTCTCTCTTTCTTTATCCACGATGATGTTTCCCCTCCTCACCCTCTTGCATAATTGAGAGGCACACACAAGTCCACAGAATACGAGGCAATGATAGACATCTAAATTCATGACGAGTATTGGTTTAGTTGTTGATTTTTCCAACAAGTTTATACGAGCATAATTTGGATTCAAGGATCTGCATCTTGTTTAGTTGTTGGTCTAGCTGTGATTCTATGAAGAACAAAACTCATTGTTACAGAGTAGATAGTAGAATCCATGACTTCCTAGTCTCTCTTTAATGATTCATTATTCCATGTTGTTTTTATGTGATGATCCATGGTTCATTTAAGTTGAATAATCAACAAATTTAAACCAATGCCTTCTTAACCCATCAGCTTCTTGTTGGGAGCATCCCCGGATCATATACAGGCGAAAAACAGGACATAAAAAAGAATATGATCCAACGGCTGTAAAAGTGAGAGGAGAAGATGCTCTCTCTTCTTATCTTACGAGGAGAATAATTCAACTCTAAATAATAGTAGTAATAGTAATAATAATAATAATAATGCTGCAAATTTTGACTCTGTTCACGATAACATGGTATAAATGCTAATTAATGATTACTTCTCACGGATTTTTTTAAAAATCCGTAAAACAAACAGCCCCTTTTCGTACTTATTTTACATATATATTTCGTTCTAGACAAATATAATAATCTCTATCGTTCCATTCTAATGGAAATGATTAGATTACCATTGAAATGTTGTGTTATATAAAAATTCAAACTTAAATCGTAACCAAATCATGTCGTCAGCCAAATTTCATTCTATTAGATTGAGCAAAAACTCCACGTTTATATAGTGAGATAGATTCACGAGCAGCAGCGGATCTAGGATTTCGGGAAAGTTGTGTCACTCTTTAATTAATAATGTCAACAATTTACAATTGTTTGATGAGTTTTCATATTTCGAAAAAAAAAGTACAAAATCGGATTAATGTATCAGTGTTGTTTTACCTAAATCATAATCTAAATTAGCTTATTATCACTGAGTTATAATACGCGGCGCTATTTGAAAAAGCAGGCCCGAAACTTGGTCTTTTATCACCTCAACATGTTTAGGGGTTAAGAACAGAAGGAGGAGTCGAGGAGGCGGTAAGGAGAAAGAGATTGTGATTCAAGATTCGTAAGGACAAGAGACCCCAGTAATAGTTTTTTTTTTTAAAGGGATGGTAAGATTTGGTTATGCGGTAATTTGATGGGGCCAGTAATTTATTAATTGGGTCAGCATTTGTTATGTTTAAAATTAGAGCGCACTTTTGTGTTCTTAGTCGGGGTAGATTTGCTAGTCTCGATATGCTAATGCCGTTAAATAGGCATCCACCTTTTAAAGGCACTCTTGATGCTTATGCTTTTAAAGTGGCATCCGACTTCTAAGGGCATCCAAGTCACATTTCTTTCCCAAGCTCTCACCCGTCTCAAACTTTTTTCTTCCTCTCCTTCATTTGTTGATGTTAAGCACAGTATGCTTGCTTAAATTTTGAAAAGACCCGTTAAGAAGATGGACTAATCTAATATATTTGGACCCAGTTGACTCAAAAGGAGTAATTTTTATTGGATGATAAGTCTAAACATATTTAATTATTTATCCATTTTGTTCTCTATCTGATGTAGGACTAAATTTCACGCCATACTTTTTTTTTTTCCAAACTAAATCATACACAGTCGAATGGATGCGAGATAACTTTCCTTACAATATTTTTGCTCATCTCAATTAACGAACTTCCAATGATGCAAAAGGAATACCATATGAAAATCTATAATTAAAAAAAAAAAAAAAAGGAGAATACCATATGAATTATTGTCAACGGTGCTTATACTTGTTTGATGAAAAGTCTAAACTAGTCAATTGTAGTTTTGTGAATTTTGTGCAACATTCGAGGATTCATGATAGTTTTGTGAATTTTTGTTACGGCTGTATCAATTTACTTAGTCTGTTTATTTTATACTCATTCTAAACTGATGATAAGAATATCAGTGCTCCGGACATTTGGCGCGAACGAGAATGACGTGGCGACCGATCAGTCAAACAAAGGCCGGTTTTCCCGCGAAACCCCTCTAGCGTTTCAATCTCTTTTCTCTCTCACCTCAAAATTTTCTGATTTCTCGTCCTCTTTGATTTCTCTCTCCTCTCTATTCGTTTCGAATTTCCAAATTTTATCCAATTTTGTATTTTCTCCCCCTTCATTTGGTTTGGGGAATTGGGCAAATTCCTCAAAACCGATATGGGTCTTCGCTAAAGCAAACCCTAGGTTAGTTTTCTGATCCTCTTATTTCCCCTCTTTTCTCCAATTCCTATCGCTAGGGTCTGCACTGAGGTTCAATTAGGGATAATCTGTTTCAAATTCCTTGATTGGGATCGATTTGCTTGTCTTAGATTTGAGGGAAAAAATGTGTTTTTTTTAGGGAATTGGAGGCTTGATGAATTTGTGGACGGATTCATGATATCTTCTACCTCGGTTTTTGTGCATTGCTGAGCTTCAAAATGATGTGCTGTGGAGGAGTAGAAGAGGATATTTACAGCCAGCCCGTTAACCCAGCCGTGCCACCGCCAAACCGAAATGCCCCCGGTAGACTCCCCAATTTTATTTTGCATATATGTAACCTTTTTTGGGTAATTTGTGCAAAATATACAATGAAAGTAATCTCTCTCTTATTTATTTATTTATTTATCTGGGGCTAGAGATTGTAACACTAACTACCCAATTAGCAAAATTATCACATGCTATCGGGAAAATGTAGGGGATACCTGTAAATCATGGTAGTTTCCTGACTAGTTTTCTGACTTTAATTCCTGAATTGTTTTTTTTATAGTATGTGATACTTTTAGGATTGACGAAGCCTTTTGTACTTTCTTCATTGAAATAGACTTCATCCCTTGTCATTTATGAGCATTATTTTGAGCTTAGGCATATTGAGCTAGAATGTCGCAGCTATGTATTGGCCTGACACTGAAATTTAGAGAACGTAACGTGTCAATTAGCTATTCAATATATGACGAATTTTTTAGTATATTCTTCCATTGATATCTTAACTCTCGATGTCCTAGTGGAATAATGATCAAATTGGCCCATAAAATCCATGTAATGTCTATTAACTTGAAACTAAACTTGCATATGGCTTTTTTATGTAAACGAGATAGCTATATAGGACAAACTAGCTAGTTGAAAATGGTTACCTAAACCCACAAGTTAAATATCACTATGATTCTAGATGGCTTAGATAAATGGCAATCCGATGAATGGGCGTATATCAGTATAAATTTTTTGCTTGCTGATGTGTAACTCCTGCCTCTAATTTCAGATATGGTTGGACGAAGCAGAGGATGTCCTCTAAAAGTACTTTATTGAGTAGAAAAATAACTGCCACCATCAAGTTCCTAGTTTCTATAGTGGCTGATCATTTAAATTTTTTTTTTTTTTTTGGCCAACGGGGTCTGAGCCTGTGAATTATTAACAGTCATCTTTCCGTATCTGGATTTGGAATCTCAACAAATAGGTGATCTTTAGCTGGATCAAAACCATTTGTCAATAATGCTGAAATCTTTCTGAATACAGATCATTTTTACTTCATTATATGCAGACATATACCAGTGTCCATACTACTAGAGATAATGTTATTACAGTTTTAATATCTTAGGCTTCCTTAATTCTGTATATTCTCTTATACTGATTGGTTTAAATTGAACCTATGTTTTCTTTTCTATTTGGGATTTTCTTAAACTAATTCAGTAATTCTCTTTTATTCTTGTAAGTCAGGTAATGATGGTGAGCGAAGAGGTCCTGCCAAAACGGGTGCTCCTAAAAAAGCTTTACCTATTGAGATACCGTCCATACCCTTGGCTGAGCTGAAGAAATTGACTGGTAATTTTGGGCAGAAGGCTTTGATTGGAGAAGGTTCTTATGGTAGGGTTTTCCATGCAATTCTAAGTACAGGAGAATCTGCTGCTATCAAGAAGTTGGATCCAAGTGCATCACAAGATTCAGATGCTGATTTTGAAACTCAGGTGGAACGCTTTCCGTGGCATTAATTTATAGCGTTATTTCCGTCCAAAACTGTTATCAGTACAAGACTGTCCTCGTCTGATATGCTTACCGACTGGGGATAGAAATGGTCTTATCCAAGCAGGATTCAATTCTTTAAATTGTCGTCTCTTCTGTCAAGTTAACTATTATCATATTTTTCTTAATTGCTTCCGGCTAGGCTTTTAAATCCATCTCTTTGCCTCATTGTATACGAATTCTCTCTCATGTTATCCTCAATAGGAGCACCTCTCCTTCAAGTGCATTTATTTCTTATCCTATCTTTTAATATATATGTAAGACCATCATAGCATTCTGATTTATGCTACTCAATTTTTTCACATGTTCTTTTTGCTTAACATTCTAATCCATGAAGCACTGTTGGTCTTATAGTTGTCTTATAGAATTGTTTTTTCAATTTCATAATATTCATATATATCTAAATGGTCTTATCAAATCTGAAATTCCAAAATTTTTGACTATTTGAATGTGAAAGACCATGATAACCTTTTTTTTGTGACGAAACCGTGCTTTTTTAACTAAAATGTTCATACTTTCTTTGTTTATTTTAAGTTTTGTTATGCAAGTTTTGATTATCTAGAATTTTGTCCATACCCTAACACAAATTGAGAAGTTATCTAGTTAATCTTGGAACCCAACCCATTTGTGTTCTAATTTTTTGCTTTTCACTGTTTTTCCATATCAAATATCATTTTTAGCCCTAGCATTGGGTAAAAGCTTCACTTTGCTCTAATTATTTTCATGCAGGCAACTTTCTGGTTCTAATTGCTTTTGTTTATCATTATTGATGTAGTTATCAGCAGTTTCCAGACTTAAGCATGAGTATTTTGTTGGGTTGTTGGGCTACTGCATGGAGGGGGACGACCGGATATTGGTATATCAGTTTGCAACACTAGGTTCCTTACATGATACTCTACATGGTAAGATTTGCTTTTCCCCCTTTTCATTAAATGGAA
Source organism: Asparagus racemosus (assembly GCA_037177215.1). NCBI lineage: Eukaryota > Viridiplantae > Streptophyta > Magnoliopsida > Asparagales > Asparagaceae > Asparagus > Asparagus racemosus. The sequence continues at coordinate 33,492,812 of JBAKGM010000365.1, read as the reverse complement.
TTTTATTCTAAAGATCCATTCGTAATTAATCCTAGATTTGCATTTTTTGTAAATTTCTACATGTTCCAACTTCAAGTTGTAGTAGTGGACAAACGTGTACCTGAACTGATTAATATATATGAGGGGTAAATTTCAAAAGACTATCATGGATGTTGGTGGGTTTTGCAAAAAGCTAACAAAAACTCTTTAGGGGAACTAACAACTAATGAAAATATTATGAACTATTGGAAACAGTTTTAATATCTTGGATAAAAATCTAACATACCGTTAGCAAAACTTATCAACCCAAAGTTCATAAGATAATATAGATATATAAATTACATAAGGGCAAGATGGTCATGTGCAAGGCATGTGCCAACTTATATATCTTCCACCAGGTGTGGTATTTTTGAAAAATTCATGGTAGTTTTCTCTAAGTTTTTTCGTTTGTAATATTGTGCAAAACAACTTTACGTTCATGGTGTTTTGTGAAAGGTCAATTTCTGAATATACCTGCTGTATTATCGCCCAATCGAAGATAGACACCCTGTAGTTCTACTGTTGTTGATAGACCTCTTGACTTTTTTTATTTTTATTTTTATTTACTCGCTTACCCTTAGAGAAAGAGATTTTTTTTATATAAATAGACCCCTTGAGGATAAAAGAGTCAAAAAAAATTTCACTCAAAGGTTCTCTCCGCAATTGGGTGATAGTATAGGGAGTCAATATTCACTTAACCCTATGTGAACTTTACCAATATATGAATTTCCTTATAAAAGAAGAAAAAGAATTGACAACTTTTCACATCTCAAATTGCCAAAACTGTCAAAATTATAGGATGGTTAATTATTTTGTTTGTGGTTATATGACATTCATCTTTAGTGGTTAGACTTATTTTTTCATTTTCATTCTGTTAAAAGTGAGTTTCTTTTTTTTACACAGGGAGGAAAGGGGTACAGGATGCTGCACCTGGTCCCGTTCTAAGCTGGAACCAAAGAGTGAAGATTGCTTATGGTGCAGCAAGAGGTCTTGAGTATCTCCATGAAAAAGTGCAGCCTCCAATTGTACATCGAGATGTCAGATCAAGCAATGTTCTTCTTTTCGACAATTATGAGTCTAAACTTGCTGATTTCACTTTATCTAACCAGTCTCCTGACACAGCAGCTCGTCTGCATTCAACTCGTGTTTTAGGAACTTTTGGCTACCATGCACCAGAGTAAGTTTTTTTTGTCATAATGTAAAGATTAAGTATCAGATGATTTAAACTCAGACTAGAGGCAAAGTTGTCAAAGATTTTGTCAAAAGACAGTTAAGCATCAGAAATGATATAAGTTGAAGATATCAATTTCAAGCTCACATTCCTGTAGTGTGCTCATAAATGTGATATTTGTAACTGCAGCAGAGATGAAATGTGATATTTATGAGTGCATTTTCTCTGGATTTTTAGCAATCACTTCTATATTATAGACTATTGATTTTTGTAGAAAATCTCTGTACAATATAAAACATCATGAAGTATTTTTCCTCTTCGGTAAATTTTTTCTCTAGGTATGCCATGACTGGGTGCTTGACTCAGAAAAGTGATGTTTATAGCTTTGGGGTCATTCTTCTAGAACTTTTAACTGGAAGAAAGCCAGTGGATCATACAATGCCTAAAGGGCAACAGAGTCTTGTTACTTGGGTGAGCTCGCTGCTTATTAAGTGATGCTACCTCCTTAGATCTTTCTCTTTATGTTATCTTTCTTAAACTTATAACAATACAGGCAACTCCAAGATTAAGTGAAGATAAAGTTAAGCAATGCATTGATCCAAAGCTAAATAACAATTATCCTCCGAAAGCTGTTGCAAAGGTATGATTCTACGCTCTAGTATGAAAAAGTTGATTTCTTTCATAAGCTTTTAAGCACTTCTAGTTCAGTATTATTCTCTAAAATGAATATACTTATGTGCCAAAAAAATCCTTATGAACAATTTCTAACTTTTTTATTTATTATTTATTTATTTATTTATTCATTATTTATTTTTATTTATTTATTTATTAATTTTTGCTTGGTTATGTTTGAGCAGCACAAGATTATCTCTGAACCTTTTCTTGATACGTATATTGGTGTCTTTTTATTCTCTTATGTGTATATGCTAGAGAATATTGTTGTAAGAAAACATGAATTGCACAAGAGAATATTGTTGTAAGAAAACATGAATTGCACAAGAATCATCTGTAGATTTTTTATATACACTTGCTGCTCAGGTTTAGTTTGGAAAGAAAAGTAAGCCAAGAAAATCATGATAAACTCGTACGTTACTCTTTTTACATGTGAGCTTTGTTATTTTCTACAGTATCTTTTTTCTTGTTTTATTCATGTATTTTCTGGATATAAATGCAATTAAATCACATGTACACTAAGAAATAAGTGCGTTTGTCCAAAGTTTGACCTGTTGAGGATAAAATGAGAGATAATCACTTGATTATGTTTCGTCATATGTAACAGAAATAATTTAATGGGGGGAGGAGACCAGAGGTTGGTCTATGTGAACTTGATTAGTGTTTAATGTTTAACTAAGGAGATAGCCCTTAATAGAAGTGAATGGAATAATAATATTCATGTACCTAACTCCATATTTTCAGATAAAGGCTTTATAGTTATCGTTGTTTATCACACGTACAGATATACATAAAATTTCCAAAAGATAGTTTTAATTGCAGATAGATTCCCTGTACTATTGCCAAATTGAACTTATTACTTCTATAGTTCTATTGTCGCAGACCGACACCATGATTTTTTTTTTGTTTATATTTTTTTATTTTTTGACTCTTTTCAGCGGGTCTATCTGCAACAATAGAATTCACTAGGTTCTACTTCGGCTATGGCACAGGGGATTTATCTGCAATTAATCCCAAAAAATATTATACTGAAATTCCTAGGTCAAAACTTACTCTATTATCTTGAGAACTTTTAACTAGTTTTCTCAAAGAGCTGAGTTACATATGTTTCCATGACTTCCAATCCTCAGATGGCAGCAGTTGCAGCACTTTGTGTTCAATACGAAGCTGACTTCCGACCTAACATGACAATCGTTGTGAAAGCCCTACAACCTCTTGTTGCGAAACCCGGTGGAGATCAGCAAGCATGACTGGTGACTCTGTTTTCTGAATCAAAGGAATTTTGTATGAACTGATACCAATCTTCATAATGACATTCAGACATGCAATACTGAGATAAACTTCTTTTTTTATGAATTGTGGATGAGGATTTTGTTAATGTGAGATGAGATCAGAGGGATAATTTGTTGAGAAAGAGAGAGATAGAGAGAGAGATAGAGAGAGAGATGAATGCCAGAGCTATTTACGTCTGATATTTACAGTGATGATTATTTGACATCAGTTCTATAAGTGCTTTGGATTGCAGAGTTTTATATGTAACTTATATTAACATACTTGATCTATAATATTGTAATACACATGCATTACTGAGATAAGCTCACGTTTCATAATTCAATGGACAAAGACTTGTAATATTGAGCTGAGGAGAAGAGTGATGTTATATTGAGAAGGGCGCCACTGTTAGAGCTAAAGATAACTGATATTGAGAATATGTTTTTTTTCATATATAAGTTATATTCATTTAAATTCAATGTAATCGATGAGTTGCTTTTGACATCAAAGGGCGCTGTTCTGGATACAACGAGAGCATAATGAGCTTGATTTATTTATGTGTAGTTATGTGGATGGACTGATCCAATATTATGCACACGAAATTCGTTTTCTGTTTCTCACGGAAATGCAAGCATGCAAAGATAATGGACATGATATTAGCTGATAAAAGTTGGCATCAAAGTGGTTGAAAAAAAAAAAGTAACCCCCAATTTTATTGTCGTATAATTTCAACAAAAAAAACGTCAAGAAATTTGTCCCATTTTGACAGGCTAAACTATCTTCTTCTTCTTTTTTTTAAAAATCCCTTTTACCAGTTTGGTGTTTTTTCTGTCTCCAGCATCTTGTTGGCATTTTTTGTTGGACACTGTGCAATTACACCCAAATTGTGGCACTGGCAAGAATTAGTTACCGGAGGGCATCAGGTATCAGGTGAGGTCACATGACCCAAACTGACTTGCCTTACTTAAAATGAGATGGGATAAATGTGGGCTTTTT
>JBAKGM010000365.1:33468502-33488583 GCA_037177215.1 Asparagus racemosus | reverse complement strand
TATTATCTTTTCAGTAGAGATGACATTATTTAGGATTCTCTAGTTCCTTTAAATACTTGTATTATTTCAGACATGAGTACTTTATAGTTCGGGATGTTATTTCTTTATTCTGATGATATGTACTCCATGTTCTGGATATTTATTTATTCTCACTCGCTGTGATTGGGATGTGAGACCTGTGATTTTATTATGTTTATTTGCTTGACGCTTGGCGTATTAGGCTGAGGAGAAGAGATTTTATTTTACACTCCTCGATCTAATACGTCGCGGGCTTGTTCGCGTCCCGTTTCTGTGTATTTTGAGAAGTGGGGCGTGACAGGTTTTTGGTGAGAGATTCATCATAAAAACCGAACTTTGTTTATCTTAGTCCCCTTGAACTATTGGGTGTTCATAGAACCATTTTAAACTTTATTTTATCTCACATAGCCTACTTGGTTATATTTTGCAATTGCTTGCAAACGATAAGTGGCAAAGTTTAAGATCTTTTTCACTTAAAAATATTTTAGTTATTTACAAATTAAATGAATGAGGGTTATGTGAGATAAAATAAAGTTTGGGAAGGTTTTTAAGACACCTCATATTTCAACGGGGATTATGTGAGATAAATAAAGTTTAAGAGGGTCATGTGCAAAAACTCCCGAACTTCAGGAGGGTTTTGTTAAATTAACTCTATATCTTAGGCGTTTAGTTTGTAACAATCAAATTCAACTTGCTTGGGTAAACAGAACAATTCCAGAATTACTATAATCACCGAAAGAAGATTCTCAATTACGGGGCTATCTATAGGGAGAGAAATAGGTTATAATTTTCAAGTTATCCGTATTCCGTTATAAACCAACTCTTTCATGTGATAGTGATATTTCTCTGGAATCTGAGAGATTAGGTGAATAAATTAGTAATATCTAGATTTGGAAGGTAAATTTGTAATCTGGACAATTTAGAGTGTATATGTGCAATGAAACTCAAAGATACGGCATATATTGTGTTTTCTGTAGGGAGCGGAAACGGATCAGTTACGAAAATGGATTTGTCTAAAACAAACCTCGTGTATGCATCTCCCAAAATTGGAATTGGATGCAAATAAATGTAGATGTAAAATTGATATGAGTGATCCAGTTGCGAAAATGGATATGTCAAACTCATGTATTTATCCGCTAAAATTCTGCACGAGGGTGGCTTCAAGGCCTAAGATTCTTCTTTTTTTTCGGTTGCTACGGGGCACATTCTGATTTTGAAGCCTTTATTGGGCTCGTATTTGAATTATTTCATTCTCCGGATTTAATTTTGTTGCCATTCGACAGATTATGCAATTTTCAAATTATTTTACTTTCAAAGTTTTTCCTATTTGGCGTGTCAGTTGGATTCAATTTCATAATGTTACGTTTATGCTTTTTGTTTGAGAGAAGGGTTTTCTTGGCGAGTGTTGTTTGCACAAAGAATAGGCAAATCCCAACTTGCCCCAACCGTTCTTAGCATTGCTCATTATGCTATTGTAATTCAATGATAAATTTTTAAAAACATTTCGAGAGTGTATCAAAATTCTACTCTGCCAATTGACTGCAATTTTTTTAAGGGATTATTGTCTTTTAACCCAAAGTTATACCATCACTTATTTAAAAACTCCCCCACCTCCGTAAATACCGATACAACCAAAATACCCCTGGTGACTTATTCATAAATTTAATTGGCATTATACTTTCAAACTTTATATTGTATTTTCTAAAAAATTCTAAAATACAGATTTGCCTTTCATCCTGAAATAAACCAGTCGGTTCTATTTTTTTCTATGTTCCTTCGTTTTACAAAACACTAAACTCGTTGAACCGATCCTTAAATTCTAGGTGAAGTTAATTCCCGAAATCCACCAAAATAGATCAAACTATAGCACTTAATACGAAAACATAGCTCTTTAGGAGAAAAGTATAACACTTTATATAGAAGCATAGCTCTTTAGGAGAAAAGTATAACACTTTATATAGAAGCATAGCTCTTTAAGATTAAAGTGTATTTATTTGTCGTTATAATATAGCTCTTTATTGATTATGAGACTACAGGAAAGAAATTAATAGTATGTAGCATGCCGTCAAGAAAATTGCTAGAAAAAATAGAGTAAGATTTAATATCCATTGGACTAATTAAGATAAAATATGAAAGCTTAATAGCTATCTATGACTAAAGTATATTTCTTTATTGGTATAATATAGCTCTCTATTAGTTCCGGGACTACAAAAAAGATATATTTAATGCTTGTAAATAGAAATCATATGAAAACCAAATATAATGTCTTTTATAAGGAGAAATATTAATGGAGGAAAGAGTTTCGTAAGGAAGAGACTGGATATTAATGAGGAAAAGAGAGATTTTGAAGAAGATGAGTATGTTAAATTGTGGCTTTGAAAGTAAAGAAAGCCGCCTGCAAAAAATGAATTTCTTTCACCATTAACAATAAGAGACGAAAGGACTATTTTGGTGTTTTTTTTTTTGGAGACACTATAAAGTTTGAGGGTATAGATTGGATTTAAAATAAGTCATATTGGGTACTTTGTGTATATGTGTGTTTATGGAAGTGAGTGGGTCACTAAATAAGTAAGGGTAAAATTTTGGGTTAAAAGACAAAACCTCCTTTTTTTCAAAGTAGGTTCGGCACAAGCGTGTATGATTGCCAACGATTGAATTGAATAAGTCATCCAAAGAACCTTATATAGGGTTGATAATTATATAGATAGAAGAGTACTTTGGCAGTACACTCGCGTGTATCTTCAAAATTGCTATATAAATTCTTACACTTCTAGACTCCAAATATGCTATATTAGTTCTTACACTTCAGGACTCCGGAAGATATTATTTCCTAACTTTCTAACTTAGCTTGAGATGTCGTGTGAGAATTATATGACAATAAAAATGGTTATTTAAGTGGCTACACCTATATTACACGAGGTATATCCGCAACTAACCATACAGTATGTCAGTGCAAAATAAACACCGAGAACATATTTACAAGCCACTTACCAAAAGTTTCCAACTTTGAGATTGGTTCTTTGAATGCATCGAAGCTTTCGGTACACTCGTTCTCAAACGGCAAGCTAACCGTAGATTATGACACAAAAATAGGCCAAAAAAAAAAAAAAAAGTTAAAAATAATAATTGCAAACATAAAGGCCTATGACACAGAAACTCATTCACCAATGAGTGCACAAGATTATTAGAAACAATAAAAGAAATGAGAGCCATGTCACCTTCTTCATGTACCCAACTCATCATCATATCAACGACTTTGTGAGCTAATGATCAGCTGCAGCTTTTCTAGTCTAGCTTTGAGCTCAGATTTTTCTTGCTCCAGTCTTTCTACTTCAGCCCTGAGCTCTGCATTGCTGTGTTTCAAACTTTCTATTTCACCTCTTAGGTCTGTTTCATCATCCTGCAGCAGAAATAAAAAGGTTCATAAATAATGGTGTAGGTATTTTGTGAACATGAAAAGTACTAACTGAACTATTTATGGACTTTTACAATGTGAGATTACAACCCCATTTTATTTCAGGGTCCGTTTGTGAAAGCGGGTTCCTTGCTAATACTTCTATCACACCAAATTCACGTGACAGTTTGTTTTGAGGGAAGAGTTTGTGGGGGGAAAGTTGTGAAAACTGGATCCCACACTCAACTTTTCATCCATCCTAGGTATGGAAAGTTCGGGGTTTGAAGATAGCTGATTTTGTCAGGTTTCCAAAACTAAAATCTATAATCCAAAACCTTAGCATTTCAAGCACCTGAATAAAGATATAACGTATACTTTTGAGTCACTCACTAAGCATGAGATGGTATTCCAGTAGTCATTCCATGTTATTATCAAGAGATTATCTATAAATTTCTTACTCAGGTGCTTTTGATTTTACAAAGGCCAAAATAAGAGAAAAGTTCATATTCTGGTAAGTGGTTTCTAAACATAAAGCCATCACAACTTCAAACCCTTCACATGTTTTGTTGTGAGGCTCTTTTCTGTTTTATGCATAACTAAAAGTTGGATCATCATTTAACATCTTAGGTTGTAACATTGCCAGTCGAGAGTGAGTTGTCAAGCAAAGTCGGTATAAAAGACCATTTTGTGGTTGAAATCTGATTGTGTGCAATGCAGGAGTCAGATTATATGCTATTTATTGGAAGTATATTCTTGAGCATAAAGCTCATTACTTTCAAATGACTAAAGATAGTGGCATAATGCTCTTGACCGTTTACTTAGAGATCGAACCCACGTTGTATTGCCCTAGCAATAATAATGTCAACAATACTTCACAATACTCCATCATAATCTTGTTCAAGGATATGATTCATAGAATAGGTCTTTTTGTCATTCTCTCTCAATAATGTTTGTAATCCAAACAAACCAATTATGATCCAATGACTGAAAGATAAAACTCTAATTAGAGCACAAACACCACAGTACACAGCGAAGCCTATATCCTTCTGTGACAAATCAAAATTCATAGAGACTTTAATTCTGTGTAACTACTAACACCCACCTTTTCCAGCCTAGCTAACCAACTGTAGCAGCACTTACGTTATATTCTAATGAAATGAGTTTTATTACCATAATTTTGTCAGTGGCAAGCTTGAAAGCAATCAAAAGAAGGGTAACATTTGGATTTTGCTAAGAGGATTTTGATGAGCGTTGTTAGTAAATACACCTAAATAGACATTAGAGGTTTGGTGTTTGTTTTCGACATGCTGAAAATATTGTTCTCCCATATCTAGAGAGGATGATGATTTATTCATTTTGTTCTTCAGGAATGAAAGGAAACAGAACGAACATGAGGACATTGGTTGTTACTGGAAATAGTTTCTCAATATAATCACAATTAACAGCAAACAGAAGTAGAATCATAGGCCAACTTGAAGTTTCAGTCGATATCAGTAGGTATCTCCATACTGAATTGGATTTTAAACATGTCAATCACACCCATCCAACAGCAACTGATACTATCACTAGTGGCTCAGGGAACTAACACAGATCAATATAGAGCAATAGCAACTTAGACCAGGGCACCTGAGGTTTCAACTTTCAAGTATCAAAAGTTGATTTGATAGTGCTATCTATGTCTTCTTATCTTATCTCATATATTAAAACAAAACATTGAGAAACATTGTAGCAACTATCTTATCTTATATGTCAAAGCAAGACATTGAGAAACATTGTAGCAAATACAGTACAATTTTTAATTTTCCATCACAGCTGCATGCTAACTGGCATTTAATTACTCATCCTCTTGCTAAATAATTAGTAATTATTTCAAATGTAAAAAAGTTCAAAATATGTGAACAATGCCATGTCCATTTAATGCCATTGGTCCTTTGGAGTTTGAATTTTCCCCCTGTAATTGAAGATATTTTCCCCCAATAATTGAAGATGTCAACTTTTCAAAATCAAAATTCCCTCTTATAAACAATTCCCCCTCTAAAAAATATGTGCTCTATTAAAGCTCTCTCAACCTCTCTACCTCCATTAAAGCTCTCATATATATTCAGCATCTACAAGAAATTTTGCAACACTTGTTAGCAAGGTTAGTTCTTCACATTTATTTCCACTTTATTACACTCTCTTCATCTACATTCTCTAATTATTTGATTCTTTTGATTTCATCTTACAGGGGCAGACAGCTTCAATTGTTCCATTCAGTGCTCACCTGTATTTAACTATGGTAATATATAGTTGAAACCAATCTTGGTGTTAATTAAGAAGACAGGTTTAGTGGTTATTTTATTATTTAACTATACACACTAGATTTGTTGGCAATTTAACACTACAATAACAATGATATTTATCTGTCCGTTTCTAGGTATGCACTTAAACTGGAAAGAAGAAATAAATTGATTTTGCTGCTAAAACATTAACAGATCGTTTATGGTTTATAAATAAATCATACTAACCAAAAAGCGGGACATGAAAAAATAAAGCAAGATTATTTCACATATCAACTTTACATCCAATAATATTTTCAACCTGAAAAATTTTCATTGCATGCATCCATTCGTTTCACATATCAATTTTACCTTTTTAAAAAAAATTATTTGCATGCAGCCATTCAGTAACCAAACCTTCTCATTGTCATCATAACCACCACATACATCAGAATTTATTCAAACACAACATAGTTAAAAAGAGAATAGGAGATGGTGGAGAAATTTTGGGTTTTTTTGGGAGCTGAAATTACAATTAAAGGACATCTACATCTTATGTGCTTATGTTAAAATTTTTATGGGTAGTATACCAATATAATTATGTACGTTGTTGACTATGTGATTAAAAAAATATTTAGACAATGACAACTTTTGATTATTGTAAAAGTTTGGAAATTGGAAAAAAAAAAATTTCACTTGCTCATTGACAATACTAAGCAAATATTGTTATCACATTAATTATTGTATACTACTAATTGAGGAAAAAACTTAAATTAAAGATGAAAGAGTGGGTATGTGGAGGTGGGGGGAGAAAGGGAAGTGAAAGGTTAATTACAAAAAGAGGATAATTTAATAAAAACTATATAAAAGTGGGGAAGAATATTAAGAGCCCGTACCCAAAATACTAGTACTGGAAAAAGATAAAGAAACAAATAAATGAATGGAAAGCTTGTGATTAAACTGATTTATTCCATAGGCTGTAACTCTAATCCAAAACTTTTCAATCCCTGAAACATCCATTACGAATATCAAAACCAATGCAAATCAAAACAGAGCCGATCCAAAAATTTCAAATCTTGACATGACAACTAATAAATTATACAGAACTCTAAAATTGAACAAATTCAAACTGTTACGAAAGAAAGATTTGTAATTTTGTGGATATACCATAAGAAAATAAGCCCTAGCTATACATAACAATATCAAAAGAAAACCCTTAAAAACTTTTATGCATTCTAGTCGACAGTTAGAGAAGTGCATCAACTAGTACTTGCATAATGACGAAACTAAGATGATAACAATAACTTTCCTGATTTAAAAACAAAGACGGCTTTTGTGCAAGTTGTCTATTTGAAAGAACAAAAACAAATTAGAAACAAAGGACATTTTGGTTTATCTCATTGTTAATAATTTTGAAACATATTAGATACTGACCTTCCCACGAAAATGTTCCTGAGGTGATGACTGACTCTTCCCTCCCATATACGGGGCAGATAGCAGCACTTCTTTCATGAATTCGTGTGCTGCCACGTCATTGATCCCCATGTTCTCGTAACTCCAAAATGCACCAAGAGTGCCCATAAATCCTTCATGGCATAAAAATGTTGTTTGTATTTGATCTTTGGACCTGAAACACATTGCAATAAAAACACAATGAGAACGGAAAATTATTTAGAAAGATGAAGACCAAAGGGAAAAGATTATTCAGATTATTACCAATACTTCAGTGAACGAGAAATCTTATCCATTGTCTTAGCATGACCACATATGTATGAACCTCGGAAAAATATCCTTTTGAGTCCAGAGAGTTTTGACACAAAGTACGAAATCTGTATTGCATAAATCTTCTGAGAACATGTATATCGGTTAAAGCATTAAAAAAATATATGCCAAAGATACTTCGTAGGGTTGACAATGTTTATGACCTAGTTAGGCTTGCAGGTGTATGGTGAATCAAACCTATATCAAAATACAATAGCAAGGACGATAATGCTTGAGGTTTTATGTGGATAGAATGGTTATCACAAGAAATGATAAGAATGGTCGAGAATTGCTTGGCAAACCTATTATTAGCTCCCGTAAAAGAATGGCAGATACTTTCGACTTAAAATAACATCTAATCAGCTATCTTTATCTCATTCTGAAGATCACACAAGCTCAAATAGAACATGATGTTTAAAAGTCATCATGTTAACGGATAATCGTTTCAGATAACAATACAATGGGCCCAGAAATTCCAAGATATGGGACGAATGAGATTTAATGAAGCCCCAGAAATTCCAAGGTATATCCTTATTTAAGCAGTTCATATAGCTTCGTGTTCAACCTGAGCACATATATAATAAAAAAAGAAGTAAATTTCTACAAAGGAGCAGCAAATATGAGGATTACTTTATTTAAGATATCAACTACAACAATATTTAAATAAACCAGAGACCTACACAAAATTATTATCCATGAACAGAAGGCACTACACAATTATTTCCTGATGAAACAAGAAAGATCTCCAATACCTGTCCAATGTTGTATGTGAAAGCATTCAAGAGAGCTGCGGCAAGATCCTCTATTTTGTAATCTGAAAGCTTGTTTGATGATACCTTTCCAAAGCTAGAAGCAGTAGTCGATGCTGGAAGTCCATGCTATGATGAATAAAACAAACAAGATATTGTTACTTAACCTATAAAGAAACAATGAAAGCTCAGAGCTGTATAAGCTTATCTGGCCATGATAATGTGCATATAGCTATCCAGCAGATGCTGCAATTTCTATGATGAGCATTGAATTGCTTAACCTATACTCTGTAAAAAGCACTGCAGTACACAGTCAAGATAAGACTTGAGCATGGCATGGTTTTTTTTACAGGGAACCATCCCTAACTAGGCCCAATTTCATGTTACCACCTTTATACCCGGGTTTCAAAGTACCTCCCTTATGTGTCATTCCATCAACATACAACAACCTATACCCACTTCCGTCCAATTCCTCCGTTAAAATTAATTTAAAACAATCAAGTATACCCCTTGTTTGATGTGCAAAAGAAAGTTAAATGCAAAATAGTTTTGTTCAATGTACCGTTAACATTAATGAAAGACCAATTTCTTGAAATTTCCCATTGGTTGTTGCTTTCGTGTTGGGCCACACCCCTTTGCAAATGGGCTTGTGTTTAGCATGTGCATGAGTAAATATGCCAAACAACACTATCATGGATGGAAAAAATTGATGGAAGTGGGATAGGTGGTTAGATGTTGACAGGATGGCACATGAGGGTGGAATTTTGAAACTCGGGTAATTAAAGGAGGTATCATAAAATGAGGTCTAATCTTGGGGTGGTTCTACGAATCAGAGTAATAAAATTAATCTTGCTAATGGATTTCCGGTCCACAACAAACCTTTACCATGCATTAGTTTGTTTGATGTTTTGAATCTCCTTTTATTTTTAAGTTAGTTAAAGATGCTCTCACTCACTCTCCTGTATAACAGAAGATCATCGTTTGAGATCTCCATTCCTATTAATCAAATTTTGCAGGGTACAATTAATTCCTACAGATATCTATTTTTGTTGTTATATTAACAAATACAATATTATTTTAGACAGTGAAAGTATGTATACATTCAACTAATTAAAAAAATGGATACCTTCAGGTAACCGTGCTCCCCATAGATATCACCAACTGTCAGGTCCACTGATAAATTATTTCCCCTCTGACTCAACTCTAAGAACTCATCATAACTAAAGCAAGAATCATTTGTGAGGGTTTCAGAGCAAAAGATATTTATTATTGAACAAGATCTCTTGTTTTGAGACGATAATACCTTGTACATCCAGTCAAAAGTCTTGCAAGGCCAAGTATAGTACCACCACCTAAATGTGTCCCAATGATGCGCTCGAACTTCCCTTTCCCAATCACCTGTTTCCATAGGAAAGAAGTATATGCATTAGCACATAAAACCACTAAGCTGAAGTAATAAATGGTCTGAAGATTACCTCAATCAAACTGACACCTGAGCCAATATTAACAAGAAGATATGGGAATATGTTGCTATCGTTATGGTCACTCGTAAATTTTGCATCTGCAGGTGTAGAATCTTTATAAGAGGATTCCTGCAAATTGAACAACAAAAAGTCAAGAGCAATATACTTTTAACATACAGGTAGATAAACTTAATGAATTTGAACCCTAAAAGTATCTAAATCAGGCATAAAAGTGTCAATGATTGATCAGTATAGTCTACAGGAATATTGTGAAGTTGGATTGCTCACAAGGCTCTGCCATGTAAAACTTAAGAAGCAGATTTTACAGTTAAAAGGCTCTGCGGTATAAGGGCCATAAAGCTTCAATGCCATATAACTTCTTGATCCCTTCAATCATAAATCGTTTTTTATGATTGAAAGGTTCAAAACATTCAAGTACACCTTATAGTGCCCGACTCCTGACTAAGAATGTATCCTAGCACGTTCAGGGTTCTTTAATTGATGGTGATAATACTTCCTCCAAAGTGCCCATTTGATCATCCCAATTATTGTTAAAATATCCCTGAAATAGCCAACATATTTGCAGATAAACCCTGTTATAAGGCTTGCCACAAAAAATATGGTCTCAATATCACTTGGCAATTTTTGGGCGATATATCTCCGACATAGCCAATATATTACCATATATATTGGCCAATATGTCCTTTTATATGACTTGTTGCAAAACAATATACCACTTTTAGCAATTCTTGGGTGATATATCATTATTTCCTTGACATAAGAAGTGACATTTTGGCCTCAAAAAAATCGGCCAAGATGTTGCATTATCGATTTGGAATTGTATTTGTTTTAAAAGATTGCTCAGTGATCCTAAACATGTATTAACATCTTTTTTGTATGCTTAGAGTTCATTAAGCTTGTTTAGATTACATTTTAGGAAATTATATTATATATGCACATCACCAAATATGGCACTCCGATATGTACTATATATCTCCGATATTTCCCCGATATCCGCGATCTGATATAAATTTTGGTCGTCGACAGTTCCCCAACATTCCACATTTCTCAGACTTACTTTACAATGCCCTAAAATACGTAGAACAAATTGCACTGAAACAGATAAATGCCACAAGTGCAGCATATGCTGAATCTTTGACTTGCTTGATCTTTTCAACTTTCTGATTTCTGTCAATCAACATATTTTTTGCATCTCATTTCCATCCTTTACTTATTTTTAAAACGAAAAAGCCCAAAAACCTTGAAGAATCACATGATTTAACTTTATCCACTTACTTGTTCTTTTGAATCATTGAGTATCAAGCCATTGACGTTAAGGCTTTCATAGCTCATGAATGCACCTAAAGCTCCTAAAAACCCCTCGTGTCGTAGGAAAACTGCTTGCATTTGACCTTTGGACCTGAAACATATTAAGAAATTACTCAGCAATAAACCAAGTACAAAATTTTATTCTGGACATTAAGTTCAAAAGAAATTGCAACTCCAAATCTAATTGAACTATAATGCCAAATGATCGTAGAATGTTACAAGTGTTATACATTTGGATACAAGAGTGTTTACCAATAATCAATGGCATAAGAAATGTTGTCCATTATACTGGCATGACCACGGATATAAGATCCCCCAAAGTAGACTTGATTGAGACGAAGAAGTGATGCCACAAGGAAGGAGACCTGAAATACCAATAGAGTAAGAATGAAGAGAAATTTCTAACAGAAAACTAAAAGAAAGGTTATGATAATTCATGTTCAACTTATTAACTATAATCAGATTTAAGAAGGAATAAAATAAAATAATTTCAACAAAATGAGCCAAAAGATTCTTATTAAAACTGAAAGCACTTAGTCAATGTAGCTTGAGATTCTGATTTAATATACTATAGCCAAGGCTATAAGAAAACAAATGAAAATTTTAAAAGTGTTAATTGATAAAGTGGTATAACCTTAGACATGGCACTGATAAATGACCGAATGAAGCAGGAGTCAGGTGCTTGCTTCAATTAATATCATCAACAGTCAATCTACACAGATTTTCTGATTTACAGGATGTCCTCAAGAATACAACTATATGGAGACAAGAATTGGTGATATTTGGGTGCTATCAAATAGGTAAGATGCTGGATTTAGGAAGAAAACATCATTTCAAAATTTCTGACGGTACACTACTGTTAATATTAAGAAGACATGACTAAATTGCTTTCAAGATAGATTCATCTAACTTTCTGTCCCTAAGAAAGAGCTCAACATGCATATATATCATTTGCAATGGTATTAGTTACCGAATTCACAGTCATCATCATCTGAGAAAATTACCATCAAAGGACATTAATACTATGAAGGAGTCAAAGTCGAGAAAGTTCCACAATAGAATTTTAAAACATCAACACCTAGATGCACAATAGATTCTTGGATAGTAAGAACCAACTCCATAGTAGAGATAAGTTTGGAAAGAGGATGTCCATCAAAAGGAAAAGTAATTCAAGATTACATCCTAAACTATGCTAAGCTGTACTTCATTCAACTTTTTTTTTTGGTCCCTCTATTACTAATATCTTGCTACCGAATCCTAATCAGCTTGATTCTTTGCCTTTCAATGAAGTTTATTTACAAAAATTGATGATGCAAAAAGGAAAAGTAACAGCATAAATTTTCTTTTGGGTAAAAAGTTTCTATTTAAAAGGAAGTGTATCCATTATCACCTAAAGAAATAGAGAGTATACTAAATCCAGCTATAAAAGCAATCCTCAAGCCATGTTTATGAAAATAATTATGAAAAACACAATGCTGTCTAAAGAACAAAAAAGGATCACTGCAGGTAGCAACTGATATCTGCAGAAGAGTACAACAACATATAATTGTAGTATAAGTTGAGAAAAGCTCCCAAGGAAGTCTGATGAGTTTGTTTTAGGGAAACTGTTTCAGCATTGACTACAAACAAGAAATCAAGGAAGTAACATACCTGTGCGATGTTATAAGTAAATGCACTTAACAATGTTGTAGCAAGGTCTTCAGCTTTGTAATCTGTGAGCTTCCTTTGAGAACTTATCACCTTTCCAAAACTGGAAGCAAGAGTTGATGCTGAAAGGCCTTGCTGCACGATATAGACAAATGAACTTCATTAGGCTACTCCAAGAGAAAATGGAAGCAAAAATTATATATACCACATAGAGTTTAGAGTGACAGAAAAAACTATAATCAGCACCCCTACCACATATTCGAAGTAGGCTTCACAGTTGATGTTTAAACACAAGAATGTGAACGAGATTGATTAAATTGTATAGATATAGAATCACATATATTTACATTTTCAAAGTAAAATCAAGAGAGTAATATAATGCTAGGATTTGGTGGAAGAAATCATATATTTTGAGGAAATTACAGATACAGTGCCCATACTTTTATGCTACACTCACTCTGAGAAAGAGTATGGAAATGACTCTAGATGGCCACAAAATTGGGTCTCAGGCAGATCAATGAAATCAAGGCGAAGTTGCCCAACCTTTACAAACAAATGAATAATGGTGTGCTAATTTTCATAGGCTCTCTTCTCTTAAAGTCCCTTCCACTACACCAAAACTCTGAAGTCCTGGCGAGGGTCATAATTTTAAATTCTAACATACGCCCGCAGGTTGAGGGCTATTTAATGGCTGAAATCTGGACTCACAGAATAATTTTTTTTTAATCCGCTTAAAAAAATTCCTGGCCAGCAAGATGTTAAGCTAGGTTGCTCTGATACCATCCAAGTCTCTGTCATTACACCAAAATGCCAAAGTTGTGAGAGTTACATTTTTATATTCTAACATCTTCAAATACTGATCCGAAACCTAATGCAATGACCAGGATTCTTGATTTTATTAGAAAACAATCTAAATCAGAAGCTGATGTAAGAATATCTACCTACAGGCTTCCATGAAACCTTCTACAAACCTCTAAATCCAAGCATTTAGATTCAAGGCTGATTTTGGATAAAGAACAAACTGATGCCAAATTCTTTTTTGACTTTTTCACCATATCTCATCCTAGCCATTATTCTTAGGAGTCACAGCATCTACTATGACAACAATATTCAATTTAGATATAATAAGGTCTTCATCTGAAAGGACAAATCTTATCAAGAATAGTTTCCAACTTCTTCATCTCTACTCCCCACTATGTTACTTCCATCAGAATGTTTAAGGGGTTAAGCGCACCCAGTGAAGAAATCATCAGTACAAACAAATTGATGTTTCATCTGCTTGTTAACTAAGTTGTGATATACGTAAGGGTTGCACATTCATCTGTCCTATAAAGACCTTATGCAATTCTTGCGTGTATCTTAGAAATTTACATTTTGATGTATGCATTCCACTCTTGCAACCCTGTCGACAGCAAATTCTCTTGTTAACCTAAATTAATAAGAAAATACTCACATTAACTATTCCAAACAAGTACTTATTAGAAGACAATGCACCATGTAAGCCAATAAAAATATAATCAAGGCCAAAAATACCCACAACATCTTATAAAATCAAAGTGCATGTTCCATTGTCACCAAATAAATAAATATTAAACCTATATTATACCTTCTGACAAGCTAGTTCTCCACAGATGTCTTTAACTATTAAGTCCAGAACAAGATTATCCCCTTGCTGGCTCAACTTTAAGAATTCATCATATCTGAAAGAAAAATGAGAACTGATGGATGTAAAATACGAAGTAGAACTGGATTACGTCCCTTTTGGGTCAATTTTAAACTATTGAGAAATGCTTTTGTAAATAAGCATATAAAAAGAAGTATCTGTTATTCAAGTATTACTTCCTGCATCCTGTTAGAAGTTTTGCCAACCCAAATATTGTACCACCACCAATATGTGTTCCAGTTACTCGTTCAAATTTCTTGGTTCCAGTGACCTACATAATATTTGATACCATGAACTTCTGCATATTAACTTTTTAGAAAGTTAATTAGGAACAGTCCAGGAGAGTTTATAATAGACTGCATATCTTGCAGGCAAATTTTCTATAAAAAAAAAGAAAAAAAACATAAATACCTTTATCATGCTAACACCAGAGCCAATATTGACGAGGAGATACGGGAATAAGTTATCTTGGTTAACATGTACAGGCATCTTTTTTCCGCTCATGTGTGTGAAGGATTCACCAGGGATCTTCTGCTCATCACAAGATAAATATTTTGTTAGTTTATTAATAGAAATAGAAGTATTTTTTGACAATGATTGGTATAAAAATCATTTAAATTATTAATCACAAAGTGGTGCTGTCAAAATATTTCTTAGCGACCAGGAAAAGCTTTGTATAAATCATGTTCAACAAATGCCTCCAAAATCATTGCCTTTTCCACTTTACGCTCAATTTAGTTGGAGGATCAACAAGTTTATTGCTAGTGATTTGTGTTAGAGAATCATAGTTTAATGTTAACTTCCTTTTTGCTAAGAGACTAGAGAACCTATTCTGCATCGACACTTCAAAGGAGGTGAAGTGCCTGTAACAGATAATTTGACTCTGCGATACTTGATGGATACATATAGCTTATAAGATGATTCTTTTGATGTATCTTAATATTTGCAATGCATTATAGATGCATTGAAGATATATCATAAATGTATCTGAGTACCTTTGTGCATTTAGAAAATTTTCAAAGATTACTCTGTGAACACTTTCACAGATTTCTTCTGCCACAAAAAGATCAACATTATAGACAAAACAAATCCTATGTATTTTATTTCTGAGTATGATTATAAAAAATAGAATGTATAAGGAAAAAAGGATTATCTGATATATTCTCATCAACCAGTTAAACATGCCCATGCACCAAAACGACTAGTTATACGAAAAAGACACCCTTTTACTAAGCATCTCTAATTGTCTAATCATGGAAATCGCAAAAATAATGTTTCTACTTGTTTCTCATTGAAGCATATGTGGGTAACAAACCTTCAAAAGGAATAAAATGGAGTTTTGAATGGGGACAAAAAGACCATAGTTGAACAGTTTTAGTGATTTACCTTCAGCAGAAAATTTGCTCCAGCAACGACACTATCCATTTCATCCAATTTATCAAGTGAAACACCTAGTTTCTCCTTAAAAATGTCAGCAAATTTGAACGCTCCACCACCTGTGGCCTTCTCAAACAATTTAATGGAAAATAATTGATAAGCCAAGAACAGAGAACTATAAGTGTTTAGTGCCCCCATAAGATAGTGGAAAGGACTTATGCACAACTACTGAAGAACCAGTCTACTGGTACAATATATCCTAAAGAAATAAAAGGACATAACTTCTACATTACAGAATTTGAAACAATAAACTAATTCTGCTCTCAACTGCCCACTTCAGAGTGAATATTATTGGGCATATGCTCGTCAAAGAATATATAGTAATGATGCCAAAGCACAGAGAATATTGTGCTTCTAGTTTATGATATTCTCAAGGTTTCAAGTACAGCAGCTAGATTTGAGATAAACAGTTAGCTCTAAAGGGAAGTTTTTATTCCAGCTACAATCAGTTTTGCAAAGATAGTCCATGGCATTAGTGGACAATGACATCCCTAAATTTTCAAAATTGCAGAAAGCCAATCTCACTTCTAAAGAATAAGAGAGATGTTGTTAGGCTGAATTCCTGACAGAGATCCGGCTACACTACAGGATATGATAATAGAGGATGAGGCAACTTGATCAACAACAGGCCAACAAAAAAGGACTTATTAAGAAAGTACTACTTAGAAAATAACTTTTGTATAGTCAGATGTTGGTTTTCTTTTAAATTTTAAGTGCTTATAAGAAAGATCATGTCGAATGGTCTCTATCTTTCATTTGAGTTGTAACACATGCACACGAACGAGCACACACACATATATACACATATATACATGCATATATGTAGAGAGAGAGAGAGAGAGAGAGAATAATGGGTATTCTTGTCATATGAGAGGAGCCTAGGAGAGAATTCCTCGTAACCACTTTTTTTTTTTTTGGATTCCTCGTAATCACACTTGGCTAAGATTGAACCACATATTGTACACGAGAGAATACTCTCATATGACATAATAGTATGATGCTATTATTAGGGGTTTTACAAAAAAAGCTACATGAGCCAGTCAGGTAGAAGCCACACGTGGAGCAAATTTGAAGCTAGATATAGAAAGGAAGTTAGACAATTGGTTCATGCAGGGGGTTGTGGACAAGGAACACTTGATACAAGGGAAACAAATGGAACAAGAGACATGAAGAGCCAGAGCACTGCCATAAAGGTTATTCCATGTTACTTGCTTCCTAAACTGCCATTCAGGTTCTCAAAAAGAAAGGGAGACTTACATGAAAAAGAATTAAAATAACCATATCAAAACCTTTTAAATCACAAGTGTTATTGCAACTTCTTATCAAATCCAGCATGAAGCTTTCTTAGTTATGTATTATGTAGTAAAATGTCATGCTTGTTAACTCGTCAAGTATACAACAAGAAATGATCCAACTTAAAACCTTTTAATTCCAACCTCTTACCGGTTTCAGCAAGAAGCTCTCTTAGTTATTTATTATGTACTAAAATGTTATGCTTGTTAACTCGTCAAGTATGCAATAAGAAATTATCAACTTTTGGTGTATAGTTCCCTTCTTTCCCATTCCCCACCCACCCCGAAAAAAGAACGATGACTGCAACAAGAATAGAAAGAAAAGATAAACACCTAATACACAGGCCCACCAAAAAAAAAGAAAAAAAACAAACAAAGGCCTAAATTGGAAAAAGGAAAATAGAGAGTAGGCAAACTCATTCTTTCCAAAAGTAGTAATTTAGACAAAGCAATCAACATACTCAAATAACAGACAAAATACACAAAAGGGACAAAACATGACAAAAAGAAACCACCAGAAGCTATATAAATAAATATGCATAGTAAATCATTTTTGATATATTATTAAAGCATACCTTCATCACCCTATTTGCAGTTGATACTCCTGGAGGCCTTCCTGCCAACATTAACAATTGATGAAATTTAGCATGATATACTATATAAAGCAACATTTCAAGAAAAAGTTTAGTGCATAAATAGATATATAGCATTGGACAACTTGCAAAAGCAAGGTGTATTCCAAATATTTTGTTCTGTTCTTGAAATATGCACTAAAGGATAGGGTTAACGACATGATAATAAAAAACATGTAGCCGGTAGTTCAGTACTCTGCAAATAGTAGAAAGTTACATCTAAAATAGAAACTTAAATGCCTAACATATCTAAACATGAAGGCCTTATAGCACAGATAATTAGACTGGCTCTTCAAAGCTCTTCATGGTTTATACAAATACAAAAAATCAGTGACCAACAAGTAATTTATTTGCAAGGTTAAGTGCAGAAGTTTGATCCTATTCCTTTCCAACATTGACTTCATTCTCCTACTTTAGAGAACCATGAAGTTGAACATGTATGTAATTTCTAATGCATCAAGCTACAGATGTATAGCCTGGAATACTGGGCTCTGTTGGGATCTGGTCAGTTCGGAACAGGTTTCATCATAAGAACTGCAGATAATTTCCTTTTCAACCGTATTTTGTTGCATACTATTTCCTCCAAATGTCTGACATGTCCATAAACCATAAACTCATTACATCCTAAAAAATAGCATGCTATATTTGAGCTAGTCTCTGAGCATCAAGATAGTTATGTGTTAACATGTTAATTGTTAAGTTAGACCAGGAGCTTTGGTATTCCACATTGAATCGGATATTTTCTAAACTGCACGCTCTCAATTTCCAAAATCTTTGATATTCCGCATCAAAGACGACCTATTGCTCCTTATCCAGTGTTCAATTCTTATAACCCTTTTTTTACAACTTTTCAACATTATTAGGATTTTTATTAGGATCTACCTATTATAAGATAATTTAACTCATTTTATAAGCATCGTGTTATATCGTAACATATAAATTTTTTTTTTTACCATGCTTGAATTAAATACATTATCTTTTTGCTCATGATTCTTATCTAAGATCCTCACTATCCCATTTCCCCTATCACATTAAATAATCGCATTTTGCATGAAAATTGGTGATACGCTGCAATGTAACATTCTTTCCTATGATGTGCAATGCACATGTAGACATCAATTACCTTGTCCCATACCTAACTCAAACTAGTGGAAGTATGCCAATTATTCAAAAATGGTACAAATTAATCCCCAGACCCTATTAATTAAGAAGACTTAGTAAAATCTAAAAGAAATCAACGGTAAAATTTATAGCAATACCATTAAGAAGCTTCTTAGCTCGAATGAAATCCAAGCACTCCTCCAGACTGCTAGTCTCAAACTTCACAAAATTCAGCTTCCCGTTTTCAAAATACACCAACTTGATCAATGTCCCTAGAACCAATCAACCCAATCAACAAACTAAGTGTAAATTTCCACACAAAAAAAGCCCCAAAGATCAGGGTGTTTTGTGAAAATTACAAAAGCAACTAAATTAAAGAGACAAAAGAAGTAAATTTTAAGTAACCTCCAATGTCGAGAGAGGCTAGAGAGGCATTTGAAGCTTGGTTTGGGAGAGAGATCGGAGGGTCTCTCTCCATTGAATCTCCACAAATCGCTGCTCCGCTGAGATCAAGCCTCGTATTGGAGGCCATTCCAACTGAAATTGGGAGAAGTTAGGTCAAATTTTGGGTCTCATTCTGCTACTTTTAAAGATCCTAGAGAGAGAAAGCGATGTTTCAGAGAGAGAGAGAGAGGGAATGGCAGTCAACTGCCAAATCAGTCGGGGAGAGAGAGAGTGAACGACGATGGAGATGACGTTAGGTAGCCAGTGGCCTACCTAACTATTGGGTTTTCGGTTGCGTAATGGATCCGCTACCCGTTAACACCAGGCCTGTTTGCTTAGGGCTTGTTTGGATTGAGAGTAATGAGGGTAAAAGGACGTTAGGGGAACTCTTCACATTGTTTGAGAAACATTTAGAAGGTGAAGTATTCACCCCTTTCCCCTTGGTTCACCCCCTAATAGCTTAAAATTTGCTACCCCAAATTGGAGTGTAACTAAGGGAAAGGGAATTCGCTTCCCTTCCCTCCCATTCTCTCACCTTGTCTCCCTTAACTTCCCTTCACCATCACCAAATCCAAACAAGCCTTACTTTTCTTTAAGATGCATGGTTGCTACATGTGAACGTGGGGCACGTGGGTGGGGTCCACCCACGTGGCCACGTTCTCCTTTCCTTCGCTGCTGCGGAAGACGGGAACGCGGTTCCCGCGGAGCTGCTGCGCGGAAAACAACAAAAAAAAAATCTTTAGTCCCACATCGGTTGGGTTAAAGATGTGGAGGAGTTGTTTCCCTATAAATAGAGAAGAGGTGAAGGAGTTTGAGGAGTGGAGAGCCTATCTCAAATTTGAGAGAGGAAAGCTATAGCGGTGGTTTTATTATAATCACACGCGGTAATTTTT
>JBAKGM010000365.1:33451894-33468402 GCA_037177215.1 Asparagus racemosus | reverse complement strand
TACTTACTATTCTTGTTTCCTTTGTGAGACGGGAATATAACTCAGCAGCTTCTCTCAGGAGATAACGCTTCCGCCGCTTGTGGGCGTGATCTCTGCGCCCAACACTACAGAATCCAAGGAGCTACACCAACGCGACCCATTCTAACCCACTGCTTAGCTCCAGCACGTGACCATAGAAGAGTTGATTGTAATATTATAGCACCTAGCACCTACATTATTACAACCCAAAAATTCAAAAAATGACAAAACATGCCAAATTGAACACCATGGTTTTTCTTTTCTTTTCTTTTTTCTTTGTTTCCTTCCTTTCCCCCCTTTTTTGGTCTAAGGAGGGTGTTTGTGTCTCTTTGAACAGTTCTTCCTATTTCTTTAACTTTTAATAGAAAAATCTTTATCCAAATGTATAGGATCGGTTACATGGATCATATTTTTTCATTGTTGAAAATTCTCCTGCTAAGTTAATCATTTTTCATATCATTCTTAACAGATTTCAGTTACATTCTTTTCGTAGTTTTACTTTCGCCGACAGTTTTCTATTAAATTACTTCTTTCAATTTGAGCATTTTAATGACCTCTGTCGTGTTCATTCATAAACAGTTGGGCAATTTGAAGAGAGATTCAATGCATTCAAGGATTGAATGAGTTTCTTTTTCTATTGTCCCACCAAATATAGCTGTCGAAAATGATCTTCAAGCATGGAACACGTGCTATTAATTAATATTATTTTTCTTGACTAAGATTTGAATTATTTTTCCTCCACTACCCTCCTTCCGATCTCGATAATTTTCAATTCAAGTTTCTTTTTCCTCCTTTCTTTGTTCGTTTTGAGAACACAGGCATTTTCGTATTGTTTATTACTTTTACTTGACGAAGATTGAAGTATTTATTCATTGAATTTCATTTATTATTACTTGCTTTTAATTTCTTTCTGATTTTATTTCTTTGTTGGATGCATTTTATTTGATGCATGGTTAAACATATTGAGATTATTATTATTATTATTATTATTACTACTATTGTTGTTATTTCTGTACAATTTGTGTTTAATGAGTAATGTTTCTCAGCGAGAAGGTTTAACTGGAAAGATGAGAAATTGATGGTGTTCTATATTAAGTACTATTGGTAAAAGTCTAGTTCATTACATGGCATGAATTCATTCTTGATAAGAGACGGTTCATGTTCAGAGGTACATGGTATAAAATGGGTGTCTAGCATGCCAATTCCTGAAGTTTGGTCGAATACATACGAGTCGAAAAGTCCCTTTCACTACTCAGAAACTTAGATTTTTGGTGTAGCGGAAAATATCTTGATATGATATCAGAACAACCATATTCAAATCTCACCCGCATGTTGGAAAACAGATTTTGAAAAAAGTACTTTAAAAGTACTGTTGGGCAAGTGTAGGATTCAGCTCACGGAAAAGACATTTAACATGCAGATGTATGTTACAGTAAAAAATTATCCTCCATCCTCAGAAACAACTTCTAGTTTTAGTGCAGTGGAATTGAATTTAACATAACGTAATGCACGTACATGGATAAGTACTACAAAAATGAAATAGATCATCGGACAAATGTAGCTGTGTTTTTCCCGATTGCTCTGTGCGAAAAAAGAGCATCATTGCACCATCGAAAAGAATTAAATAATAAAAAAAACCAATCTAAAATTCTGGCTAAAAACGACAAAAGAACAAAAAATATATCTGAATTGAGAAGAATTGGAAGCACGAACAACCTGTAACAGCTTTCCAGCAAAATCACATTTGCTCCTGCAGCAAAATCAGAACGAAAAAAAAATGCTTCTCCAAGCTTCTCATTCTTTAGTACAACAAAAAGGTGGCAACGTTACAAGAAAACGCATACAAAATCCATAGCCAGCTCAAACGTCACTGTTTTAGGTGCAATTCCTTGAATCTACACAAGAACCCCGCTAAAAGCTATAATACAAACATCTACAAGGATATACGACTATTACAAAAAAGAAGCATAAAGAAATCTATATGCAACTCGAATCTCGATTCTTGGAGCGTGACTCCTCTGAACGAAGCATATTCCTGTTAAATACGCTTATGTTCGACTATCGGAGAGCTTCAAGATGTATGGAGTTAAGTATTTTCTTCTTGGTAGGATAAATGTCTAAGAGCCAGGCAATAACCGGCCATTGTACATCTTGTCCAGTAATTTGCGTGCCTCAGGTCTTCGTAGAAGTCCCTTGTTGTTAGGTAGACCAGTCCCTAAACATACCGGGCACACTAGTTTTCCCCGACCTAAACCACAAAAAGAAGGGATGAATTTTTTACGAGAGAGAAAATTTATGCTTACGATGATCAAAAAGACATGTTTCAAAATATAATAATCATTGAAAAAAATTGGGGTTTTTAAATATTGGTCTTTTAAATTTGTAATATTTTGAAATTAGTCCCTTAAATTAGTGAACTTATTATTTAGTTCCTCATCCTATAGTTAGTTCAAATTAGTTCCTCTTGCTGTTGTTCTCTCTAAATTGCTAACTCAGTCTGGCTTAGTTGTTAATCACACAGT
The DNA here is from genome assembly GCA_037177215.1 of Asparagus racemosus. Classification (NCBI taxonomy): domain Eukaryota; kingdom Viridiplantae; phylum Streptophyta; class Magnoliopsida; order Asparagales; family Asparagaceae; genus Asparagus; species Asparagus racemosus. The sequence continues at coordinate 33,465,862 of JBAKGM010000365.1, read as the reverse complement.
AAATTATATTTCTAACCTCAGGAGAGATTGTTAAATGGGTTATGGGAAGGAATAACCATTGGGTTTAAATAACAGATTTGGGTTTGGAGTAACATAAATGATGAGGCATAACTCAAATCCATGACAAAGTTGAGTTAAATGGAATACTCCTCTAGCCACCTACAGGGACTAATTTAAAATAACGAATAGGATTTGAAGGACTAGGCAGCAATTTCAGTGCTTTGAGGGACTAGTACTAAAGATTCAAGGCACCAATATCCAAGGAAAAGGTTGAACCTTTAACTCCACTTTGTAACCTTTAACTTTTGTAACAATGAGAGTACACCACAAGTCACATACATGTCTATCCAAGGAAAAGGTTGAGAAATTTTAAGGAATATGTCATGAGTTTATAACTATTGAAGTATTCAAAAAAGCGGAAAAGGCTTCATTGGAGCGGCACGGAGTATGACTTAAACAATCTTGAAAATATTAAATCATAATTACAGTAATGGAGACATTACCATAACAGTTTGGACATTCAGTGAACTCATAAACATCTTTTGCTCGCTTTCTGTTAAGTGCTTTCCATTTTCCAGTACCTCCGCACATATCACCTGATTATAACAAAGGAAAGAAAAATACAATTGTGCATCATAAGAACGTAAGATATGCACACTTGCTCTTGCTATAAACTAATTTAAACATATTATAGATTATCTGACCGTTAATATTTCCTGTCTCAATTGAATTTATAAGTTCGACAAAATAGATTCTTGCTTTTGTGCTGACAAATTTAATCTAGTACACATTGTTCACATCATGTGGTCATATGAACTACAAGTTCTTTGCAGCAATATGCAAATATCATAAACAAATTCAATTTCATGATAAGTCCTCCGAGTTGAATGTTTTCCTAATAAAAGAAACTTCAAAAACATCACTTTAACAAATTGCTTTTAAAGTTTCAGAAGTTTAAATTCAAAATAATTTACGCAAGATTGGACTTCCAAATGTGGGATAGCTTATTCTTGATCAAAGACTCAAGGAATAGCTAGTTTGCCTGTTATACATGAAGAATTTTGAAAAACAACGATAAAAAAAAAAGAAAATTTCTTACATATAATAGCACCACTGCCGCCACAGTTTTTACACACTGGTTTCTCTTTTCCAGAGGAATCATCCATCATGTCCAAGGCCAATCCCCTTGGTGCTCTTATAAAAGAGCCTGAAACAGCAATCAATCCCAGAGTTGTACATAAACAAGAAAGGCATCTACGTCTTGAAGGTAAAGATTCCTGCTGCAAAATATAAATTTTTTTTAATAAAAAACAACATATTTTAAAGCTTTTTAGCACATACATACATATATATACACATATACATGTATTTAAATGTAGCGTGTGCAGCAATCTTGGGTTGGTGCATGTGTGTGTACTATTTGAAAGATCAAGAATTTAGAAGAGCTTTTAGAGAATAATACTCGAACTAATGTACTGTGCGAGGGGTCATCTTGGTGAACTTATAATATGAAACGGGGGCTCCAAGAGCATGACTTCCTGCTGATGTCCCGATGCACTTGGTCACTCAAATATAAATGGATGAAGACTTGAACCTCCTATTGAATTGAGAACTATTGGACAGCATCAAGTGCCCAACTTTCATAGAGGAGGTATGAGACTTTATGATGCCAAACCTTGTAAATATCACCATTTAGTTTCTTCCCCTTTCAAGAGATTGGTATTAATGTCTTAAAAGTCGTTACCTACGTGTAGACAAATTCCAACTTTATATTGTATTTTAATGAGTACAAAGTATAATATTTTATAAAATAAAAATTATCAAAAAATTTATAATATCATTGGCATGGAATCGGAAACTTGTTATGCTCAAAATAATCTACTGTGCCTCAAGCAAAATTTTAAAAACAAATAATTTACTTTCCAACAAGTTGGAATTGGATGCAAGAACCTCTCCATACTTGAGCAAGTATATGTCTCTCAAACCAATATGCAATTTGGCTTAACCCCAAAAAAATTCTAATAGCACTTCAATCTTATCCATCAGATTGCAAAGGCGACGTGAAAGCTCAACAAGCAATATTAGTAACTTATACCCTCTCAGTAGTTGAAAGAAGCTCACTTCCATCTAGCAAGTCTAGAATTCAGCATTCAGACAGAGGCTGATAAATGATATTGCTCAACTTTTAGATGTAAGATGCAACCATTCCATGCATGCAGTATTGCAGTCCGATTACTTAATAATCACTACGTGAGGCTGCTTTTGTTACAGAATTTATCAGAATGGAAGGAGGTTATTTCAGAAATTACCGGTAAATTTCAGGAAATTCATGTGACAAATCAAGTTGGAAAAGTTTGTGGAGTGCACTAGCTTGAGGTAGTTTTCCCATAGCCATAAAATCATATTCAATATCTGCTGTTTTCTATATGTTGACTTCTTATGTTTATTGATGCACCAAAAAGAATAGGTAATTACAAAAAAAAAAAAAAAAACCCCGAAGATTTACACGATTGATACAGATCCCCCTATGATTTAAAAAAAATCGGTTTACTCTGCACCTCAAAAAGCCCCCAACCCCCCCCCCCCCCCCCCCGGGGCTCTTAATTTGTACAAAAGTAAGTTGGATATAAAAGCTAATATCATAGGATTTATAACAATTATATGCACTCCCACATAAACATATATATGAGTATCATAATCAAAATTGATGATCACATCATCACAAAAATGAACATAATTTGACTAAAAATTGAAATTAAGGGGAAATTTTATCACTTATAAATCCCTAGGGGGTTGTTCTGTCAATCATGCAAACTTTAGGGGATTTTCTGTAATTTACCCAAAAAGAAACAATCCAAATATATATTAGCCAATAAACAAGTTCAGTGAGACAGAAATGCAATAAGCTAGTGACTACCCAGTTTAAAGGATTTGAAATTTAAGTGGCACCATAAGAGACCTTCACTTTAGAAGAAGTTGATGATGATTGAGTGTCAATCTCCTTACTGGTGTCATCTTCAATATTTAAGCTGCAATGATTTCCCAAGGGCTTTGATTTGGCTAATACTGAAACAGGAAAAAAAACAGCGTCATTTTGTAGCATAGACCTAACTCTTAATGGCCAGAGAAAACTATATATACTATTAGATTAAAAACTTAGTGGGGGTACCAAAAAGTTTGACATTTTACATCTCAATATACATGTGAACGGTATATAGGTAATTCTGCTATAGGAGATATTTTTTCCTGTCTTTTCTTTTTGTAGATCATTCTAAACTATGACATGAGTATATAATTAGAGCTCACAAATTAAATATCTATAACAATTGGTGTTGTAAGAGATATGGATATAAAATGATAAAGTTCTTTTCCAAAATAAATTATTCGATATAAAATGAAAATAAATACAACCACTGGAATTTCAATGTGTTCTAATCTAAATATTATCAAACGTCAAAATAAATCTACATACTTGGGTCAAAAATAATTAAATATAATAATTAGAAGATAAAATATGAAATATACCCTTCTTATCAACATTATTTAAAGTGTTTTTAGGATGATGTTTTAAAAATAATCTACTAAATTACAATGCACCTTATTTTCTTTTATGAAAACAACATCACCACTGAAATTGAAATATGTGTCATATCTAATTTCAAATAAGATAATATAAAATAACATATCTCAAATGAAAAATATAATAAAAATATCTATAAAATTCTATGAAATTTTACTGTAACTGCCCCATTTATATAAAATTTTGGGATGGTTAAGTTTTCATGACCGTTGCACATGCATTTGCGCATGCAATAATGCTAGTTATTCATTAAAAAAATAAAGTATAATTTTTTTTTCCAATTATGTGAGGAACCCATCAAATGTGCAACAAAAGCTAGAAGAAACGTCCAGAACATATTGTTTCTAGCATAAGCTTGGGAGAATCTTGATACAGTGCTACTGTACTTAATATGCTAGTAACCAATAGAATCCATATAACAAAACGTAAGAAAGAAAACAAATTTCAATTGACAAGAACAATAGACCATGACAAGCATCTTCTCATTAAAAAGAACACTGCACATATGTAGGTAATATCCCATATATAAGAAGCCCTCTAGGTTTACAACTTGTTCTCCAAAACTCCTCTTTTTTTCGATGAAGCTTTCATTGTTCTTCTCTAGAAAACCTGCTATTTTCACCGCCTATGATTGCTATTTCATTGTTCTTCTCTAGACAATTTGTTATTTTAGCTTCCTCAGGTATTTCAAGTACTGCGATTGCACACGTGGAAGCCTAGATAGTGTAGGGTATTTATGCATATTTAGTACATCATGATCCACCAACTTACACATAGAAAGCTTCAATTTCTTCTCTTAGGAAGCAATTTTGGGTATTTATGATATTTAATACAAGACGATCCAACAACTTACACATAAAAACCTTCAATTTCTTCTCTTAGTAAGTAATTTTGGGTATGTATAATATTTAGTACAATACAATCTGCAGAGCTTATTCATCCAAGACTAAAAAATAAATCCAACAAAAATCACAGCTGTATATAATGACCACAAATATTTGTAAATTCTACAAAGCAGAGATAACTCAATTTTCTAGTGCATGAGGGATTACACAAGTCAATATACTGAATCTAGAAATATACATGAAAATTCCCAATTTGTCAAGATCAAACCAATTTATGTTCAACCAATGAATTTAACATTGACATAGTTACTTGGAGCAAACCCTTAAAGACCCAACTTTTAGTTGTTACATAAAAGTGATTTTTTCCACAGAATTTTTGGGTAAGTTAAAAATAAGAAATTTTCCTGTAAATGAGAGGACAAGAGAGGGAACTCACTTCCTTTGCCCCTTCAGTTAGCTCTGCTATTGGGGCCAGGAGGGAGGAAGCGGCGGAAAATGACTAGGAAGAGAGGATGACGTGGCAGCTACCTGCCATTTTTAGGGATAACCTCTCTACAAGAAGAGGAAGAGGGGTGGCCAAAGAAAGCTTTTAAGATGACATCTACGGTGAATCTATCACAAACGAGAATCAATCATAAACTGCCACATAGGCATAGAGTATAGATTTAAAAATCATAATTTATTGAGCTAAAAGGAAAAGGATGACTTGCAATTTTATAATTTACAATTTCTCACTTTTGTTTGGTTCGCTGAAAATATATATTGTTGCAATAGTTGTAGCTAGCATTAAATATTGTGTAATATTTGGTGTAGGAAATCGACTTTGAATTTGTTGATTGCATATTTGCTATTATATTATAGGAAATATATTATTAATGCAAATTTAGCATTTGGTTGAAAAGAAAATTGCGCAAAAAAAGTGCTTTAATGAATTTGTGAAAAGTGGCAATCTCTTCCAAAATTTTTTTTTAAAGAATTGAGGGAGTAATGAAAACTGCTAGAGATTTTTTTTTTGAATGATCCAGGGTTCCTCGTCAAAATGTTAGTGATTAATTTTATTTGTTTTCTAAGTCTAATCAAGATTGTGATTTTTTAGCTACAGGAAATTCGACCCAACCATCTATCTCTGAATCATTTGAGGCTAGGGTTTTAAAGTCTAAGAATCAGACTAAAGGGAAAGATAAAATTCTTGATGGATCAACCCCTAATTTTTTGTTGAATCAAGAAGATCCTATGGTTTCTATAGAATTCTCTCAGCCCATCTCCAATTTTGAAGTGGGAGAATGTTCTAAACGGCCCAGTTCTCAAGCATAATCCAAGGGCGTGGTTGGATCTAATCCCACACGTAGCTCAGATGAGGAGTTAAGGGTAGAGATCTCAAGTGCATCATGGGCTGAGATTGTTAAGAGAAGAAACCCTAGATCTAGGAAATCTTTACCGTCTTCTTCTCTCAAAAACCCTATATCGCTGACGATCGATATCGTGAAACAACAAAATTATAATTTTTGGTGTGGATCTAAAGGTCATATGGCTTGATTTTGTCATCTTCCGAGAATTTACTACAAATGGAGAAGGGTAGGTCATGAAGCGCGAAACTCAGGGTGATTGATGACCTGCCAGCAATGATGGAGGACAAGCGAGCAAGACGACATAAGAGGTGGGTTGAAATGGCATTTCGACGCTTAGGATGGCAGAATGGTAGGAATAATCAAAACCTTAGAGGTGCAAACCATAATTTTGGGAGATGAAGAGATCAAGATTTTCCTCCTTTGAGGTTTGATAGATCGAGTATTAACAAGGGGAAATGACCAGAGGATGATGATGATGATCCGATATTGGAGTCAAAATCTCATAGTTCAGGGGATAGAGTTTCTTTCTTTGTTGTTGTTTTGGATTTTTCTGTATACGTTAATGAAGAAAATAATGAGAATGTTATGAAGGGAAATGATATTATAAGTGATTAGGAAGTCAAATCTTTAAAGATAGCCCAGAGGTGGAGATAGAAAAAGATGAGTTTATTCAGCTTCTTCATCAAGAGAGATTATATAATAAAGAGAGTAATATGAATATGGATTTAGATCAAAATGTACAAGAATAGCTTGAAAATAGGTTGGTGGGATTTGTACCCATAGTGGAACCTTTGAACATGATTCCTGCTTCAGCTGAAATTCCTATGGACAAAGGGTATGAGGGAAATGCAAGAAGAATGCTTCAAGGAAGGTGAGAAGAAAGTCTAGGCTATAGTTCTCCAACAATCAATCAACTATGGAAAAAGCTACTAGCAGAGCAGTTTGGAGCTTTTAATGCACAAGGGAGTTCTTCTAGAAATACTTCTACTTCAGGCACAAACTCTGAACTTGAATCTACCGTTGTGCCTATTTTTTTATTCCTATAATGATAGTCAATTAAATGCCTTTGTTGTTCAATGTGGTATTCTTTTTTATGAGGATAAAATGGAAGTTATCATTTACATAAGATTAGGCAGATGAAGAGAGAGAGCTCTCTTTCTTAGGGTCATGTCCTGCTTCTTTGGACTCTGTGTGACTGTGTGGTTTTTCATATTGAAACTATGACTCGTTCTTAGATTGTTAGAGGTTTAGGAGATGATAGTAAGAAATATGGTGTTAGAGACTTTTATTTCTTTAATAAGTTTAATTTTGTTTGTTACAGGAAACTAGACTAGCTTCTGTCTCTCTATGTGATTTGAGAAAACTTGGGGGAAAGTATTTGCAATGAGTGGTCATGTTTAACTGCTAGGGCCTCAGCAGAAGGCATGTTAATAGGATGTCAAGGGTATAAATGGGATGAAATTGCTAAATATACTGGTCGATATACCTTATATGTTCAGTTTACTAGTAAATGTGATAGATTTATTTAGACTTTAGCCTCTGTTTATGGACCACATTCTTATAATGATAGGAGAACTTTCTGGCATGAATTGAGGTTGATTCAATCTTGTTTTGTTGGTCCTTGGGTGGTGGCTGGTGATTTTAATGTCATCGAAAGTGTAGATGATAGGAAGGGTTGTATTAGCCATGCACATGATTTGGAAGATTTTTGTGATATTTGAATGAGCTTGAATTGATTGACATTCTCTTATTAGTTAGGAAGTTTACGTGGTCCAACAAGAGAGAGATTATAGCCCTTGCTAGATTAAATAGATTCTTATTCAATAATGCATGGGAGAATAAATTTTCTTTATCTTTTTCAAAAGGGGTCTATCTAGTCCTTTATCTAACATGCTCCTATTGTTTTAAACTATTTGATGTCTACTTCTCCTGTTAAGATGTTTAGATTTGAAAAAGTTTGGTTAACTAACAATTCTTTTAAAGACTGTGTGAAAATTTGGTGGCAAAAAACTTATAACAAAAAATCTAATGCTGCTAACTTTGTGAGTAAGCTGAGGTTCTTAAGGAAAGAGGTTAAAATAGGCCTATGAGAACTTTTATAGTATTAAAACTTTTTGATGAGCTGTTGACCATTGATGTGCTTGAAGATAATATGAATTTGACTGATGTTGAAAAATTAAGAAGAGAAGAGCTTTCAGGAGATTTGACTAACATTTTAAAACAGGAAAAGTATTATGGAAATAAAGAGCTAGAACTCAGTGGCTAAAAGAAGGGAACTTAAACACTACTTTTTTATATGATAGCAAATGGTAGGAAAAGATCTAATTCTATTCACTGTATGGTGGTGGAAGGTGTGAAAATTAGTTCTAATGATGGAAGAGCAGATGCTTCTTATGGATAGGCTTAAGGTTGATTGGGAGAGGCTTCCCCCCTCCTAATTGGGATGCAGATTCTCTAGAATTTTTTTTCTTTAGCATATATTAAAAACGCTATTTTCTCTATGATTGGAGACAAATCTCCTGGGCTTGATAGCTTTTCTGCCATGTTCTTTCAAGAATTTTGGGAGGTTATTCAATTTAATATCCTGTGACTTTTTATTGAGTTTTATAATGGTAATCTTGATATAGCTAGGCTTAACTATGCTCACATTGTGCTTATTCCGAAAAAACAAAAAACAAATTCTGCTAGTCTAGATGATTTTAGGCATGTTAGTCTTCTGATTGTGGTTTACAAGATTATTACTAAAGGTTTGACTAGAAGACTCAATGATAAGTTGAATATGTTGATTGATCCTATCCAAATTGGTTTTATTAAGGTGAGATTCCTAATGTAAGGTGTGGTGGCTGCTCAAGAAATCATCACTGAGTGTTTTCAAAAAAGAAAAAATGAAGGCATTCTTATTAAATTAGATTTTATAAAAGTCTATGATCTGTTGGATTCAGAGTTTATCTTAGATGTTCTCAAAGCCTCCTAGATGGCTTGGGTGGTTCAAGAACATTCTGCGTAGAGGCAAATCTGCCATTATCCTAAATGGCCAACCTGAAAAATTGATTGTTTCTAACAAGATCATTAGGCAAGATGACCCTTTATCTCCTTTGTTGTTTGTCCTGGCTGCTGATGCTTTTTGTTAAATGATTAGATTAGCAGTAAGTGCAAATTTACTTCATGGTTTAGGCCCTAGAAGTTTGACAACAAAAGTCATTAATTTGCAATATGCAGATGATACCCTCATATTTTGAGAAGCTAACGATGAAAGTTTAGGTGTTCTATGGTTGTTATTATAGGGGTATGAGTTACTTTCTGGCCTCAAGATTAACTTATCTAAGAGCTCAATGATTCTTTTTATAAAATAATATAGAGCTTCAATATCAAATTGCTTGCAAATTGAATTGCGAAGAAGGCAGTTTCCCTGTCACTTATATGGACCTTGCTTTGAGACCCGGGAAGTTGCTTAAAGAGGATTGGTTACCTCTTATTGACAAGTTTGAAGAAAAATTAACCAACTTGGAAAGTGAGAAATATTTTTAGAGGGGGTAGGTTAACTTTAGTTAACTCTGTGATATCTGCTATGCCTCTGTTTTGAATGTCTCTGTATGATTTTTCTCAATGGGTGACTGATAGAATTGATATGATTAGGAGGAGATTTTTCTGGATAGGGTCTAATGATCTTAAAGGAGCCTCTAATATTGTTAGATGAGGTGAAATGTGTAAACCTAAATGACAGGGAGGCCTAGGGATTCTTGATTTGAAAAGTATGAACAAAGCTCTCCTTGGTAAATAGCTTTAGAGATGGACAGATAACAATTTTGTGCATTGGAAAGATATAATGTATAGCCAGTACTATTCTGGAGTGGGTAGCTTGGATTTTGTGTCAGAATATGAGCGTCAATGCCCGAACCACTACATTGCAATCGGGAATATGGGGTAGGCTCCGACACCAATTATAACGGACCCAGGACCCACAAGTGGGACTAAATGGACCCTAACAAATTCCGGTACGATTACGCAAGTAAGTTTATACACTATCTATGAGCTGCACTGCATTGTATGCCCACCAAGTATTTGTGAAAATTCCCAACCAAACAAGAAAACAGAAACACAAACCTTGAAACCCTTTTCCGATCGAATTCCCACTCACATCAACGAGATCCCCCTCCTTAAACCCCTCCTCGAGCACGGGCCTCTGCCCGGGCTCGAACCCCTCCACCTTCTCCAGCCTAAACTCCTGCAGGTGCCTCATCGCCACCGGCCCGGCCTTCTCAAGGTGCCCGGGCTCGGGCTTCGTCAGCTTCCGGTCCCTAACTCGCCTGTACCCGATCTGAACCGCCCCGTACCCGTCGGTGGCCGCCGTCTTGCCCTGGGTCACGACGTTGCCCTCTCGGAAACCGATGACGGTGCCCTGCGGCTCGAAGTAGGTCATCATCCCGAGCTTCGTCCCCATCACTCCGACGCCGGCCTCCATGCTCATCGTGATCGGAGAGGTTCGCTTCTTGTTCTTGAGAGAGAGGGATTTGAAGGAGGGGGAGAGCATGAGGAGATTAGGGTTTCTGTTGGAGATTGGGGATGAGATCGTTAGGGAACTTTGCGGGCCTCCGGAGGCTGCCATTGCTCGAGAGCAGTGGAATTTTGAGATGTAAGAGGAGGAGGGAGGGAGGAGGCCTCCTTCTTAACTTCCTTATCCTCTTTTATCGGAGTGAACGCTCTAACTTTGAGAGGGAACTTTATTTGCGTCACAAAACGCCCTGTACTTTGGGGTTTCTCATATTACCCCTTGAAATTTGAACTTTTCTCAACGAAGTCGCCTGTCTGTAATTGGCGACTTAATATAATGAGAGAAAACCTCAATTTAGTCATTTGTCATTACAGGTAATGCTTCCATCCTCCTAAACCGACCAGTTCTTCCTCTCACGGATAGTTTAGTTATTTGCCAATTATAGGGAGGGGTATCGTTTGAGAAATATCCAAAATCAGGGGAGTAACGTAATACATTTCGAAATACAAGAGGTTTTGTGAGATAAAAGTGTTCGGATGTTATCTGCAACAGCCTTAAAAGTGCATAAAATTAACCTATGTTTTAGTTTTGGTTTTTGGCACCTTCTTTTCTTGAAGGAAGGGTTTTAGCATTAATCATAGGAATTTCAACGTGTTCTAATCTAAATAATAGCAAAAGTCAAAATAAATCTGCATACTTGGGTCAAAAATAATTATATATAATAATTTGAAGATAAAATATGAAATATACCGTTCTTATGAACATTGTTTAAAGTGTTTTTAGGATGATGTTTTGAAAATAATCTACTACATTACAATGCGCCATATTTTCTTTTATGAAAACAACATCACCGTTGAAATTGAAATATATGTCATATCTAATTTCAAAAAAGATAATGTAAAATAACATATCTCAAATGAAAAATATCATAAAAAATTATATAAAATTCTATGAAATTTTACCGTAAGTGCCCCTTTTATATAAAAATTTGGGATGGTTAAGTTTTCACAACCGTTGCGCATGCAATAATGCTAGTTATTCATTAAAAAGAGTATAATTTTCTGTTTCCAATTATGTGAGCAACCCATCAAATGTGTCATTGATTTTGTGTAACAAAAGCTAGAAGAAACATTCAGAACTATTGTTTCTAGCATAAGCTTGGAGAATCTCGATACGGTGCTACTGTACCTAATATGTTATTAACCAATGGAATCCATATAACAAACGTAAGAAAGAAACGTTTTCAAACTGATGGGAACAATAGACCATGACAATCATCTTCTCATTAAAAAGAACGTTGCGCATATGTAGGTAATATCCCATATATGAGAAGCCCTCTAGGTTTGCAACTTGTTCTCCAAAAATCCTCTTTTTTTCGATGAAGCTTTCATTGTTCTTCTCTAGAAAACCTGCTATTTTCACCTCCTATGATTGCTATTTCATTGTTCTTCTCTAGATAATTTGTTATTTTAGCCTTCTCAGGTATTTCAAGTCCTGCGATTGCGCACATGGAAGCCTAGATAGTTTAGGGTATTTATGCATATACACCAACTTACACATAGAAACCTTCAATTTCTTCTCTTAGGAAGTAATTTTGGGTATTTATGATATTTAATACAACATGATCCAGCAACTTACACATAGAAACCTTCAATTTCTTCTCTTAGTAAGTAAATTTGGGTATTTATGATATTTAGTACAATATAATCCGCAGAGCTTATTCATCCAAGACCAAAAAAAAAATAAATCCAACAAAAGTCACAGGAGTACATAATGACCAAAAATATTTATAAATTCTACAAAGCAGAGATAACTCAAGTTTCCAGTGCATGAGGGATTGCACAAGTCAATAACCCTAAGATATTTAGTATCTAGAGATATACATGAAAAATCCTAATTTGTCAATATCAAACCAATTTATCTTCAACCAATTAATTCAACATTGAACATAGTTACTTGGAGCAAACCCTTAAAGACTCAACTTTTAGTTGTTACATAAAAGTGATTTTTTCCACAGAACTTTTGGGTAAGTTAAAGATAAGAAATTTTCCTGTAAATGGGAGGACAAGAGAGGAAACTCACCTTCTTTGCCCCTTCAGTTGCTTCTGCTATTGGGCGCCATGAGAGTGGAAGCGGCGGGAAATGACTAGGAAGAGAGGATGACGTGGCAGCTGCCTGCCATATTCAGGGATAACCTCTCTCTCTCTCTCTCTCTCTCAACAAGAAGAGGAAGAGGAATGGCCAAAGAAAGCTTTTAAGATGACATTTACGGTGAATCTATCACAAACGGGAACCAATCATCAACTGCCACATAGGCATAGAGTATATATTTAAAAAATCATAATTTATTGAGTTGAAAGGAAAAGGATGACTTACAATTTTACAATTTACAATTTCTCACTTTTGTTTGGTTCGCTAAAAATATATATTGATGCAATAGTTGTAGCTAGCATTAAATATTGTGTGTAATATTTGGTGTAGGAAACCAACTTTGTGTTGTTTGCATATTTGCTATTATATTATAGGAAATATATTTTTAATGCAAATTTAGCTTTTGGTTGAAAAGAAAATTGCGCAAAAAAGTGCTTCAATAAATTTAGTAAAAAGTGGAAAACTCTTCCAAAAAAAGTTTTTTAAAAGAATTGAGGGAGGAGTAATGAAAACAGCTAGAGATTTTTTGATTGATTTAGGGTTCCTTGTCAAAATGTTTGTGATTAATTTTATTTGTTTTCTAAGTCTAATCAAGATTGTGATTTTTTAGCTACAGAAGATTCGACCCAACCATCTATCTCTGAATCTTTTGAGGATAGGGTGTTAAAGTATAAGAATCAAACTAAAGGGAAAGATAAAATTGTTGATGGATCAACCCCCAATTTTTTGTTGAATCAAGAAGATCCGATAGTTTCTATGGAATTCTCTAAGCCCATCTCCAATTTTGAAGTGGGAGAATGTTCTAAACGGCCCAATTCTCAAGCATAATCCAAGGGTGTGGTCGGATCTAATCCCACATGTAGCTTAGATGAGGAGTGAGATCTCAAGTCCATCATGAGCTGAGTTTGTTAAGAGAAGAAACCCTAGATCAAGGAAATCTTTACCGTCTTCTTCTCTCAAAAACCCTACATTGCTGATGATCGATATCGTGAAACTGTAAAATTATTATTTTTGGTGTGGTTCTAAAGGTCATATGGCTTTATTTTGTCATCTTCCGAGAATTTACTACAAATGTAGAAGAGTAGGTCATGAAGCATGAAAATCTGGGTGATTCGTGACCCACCGACGATGATGGAGGACAAGCGAGCAAGACGACATAAGAGGTGGGTTGAAATGGCATTTCGACGCTCATCATGGCAGAATGGTAGGAATAATCAAAATCCTAGATGTGCAAACCCTAATTTTGGGAGATGGAGAGATCAAGATTTTCCTCCTTTGAGGTTTGATAGATCGAGTATTAACAAAGAGAAATGACCAGTGGATGATGATGATGACCCTCCGATATTGGAGTCAAAATCTCATAGCTCAGGGGATATAGTTTCTTCCTTTGCCGTAGTTTTGAATTTTTCTGCATACGTTAATGAAGAAAATTCAGAAATTGAATGAATATTGTAGGCGTTGAAAATTGCTTATCAGTCCCCGAACCAGACTCGTGAAGGTGGGTTCGCGACCGACGAACCATCGACCGACGCGACCAAGAAACAGATGACG
>JBAKGM010000365.1:33422647-33436352 GCA_037177215.1 Asparagus racemosus | reverse complement strand
GGAGAGAGAAAAAGTCCCCCCCCCCCCCCCCCGCCCTTTTTTTTTGCAATGACCTAATATAATATTGAGGTTGACAGAGGAATGTACATGAAAAGGCACATGCGTTAATTGTTGTAAAAGGCATGCTAAATAGCTCTGCTTAAACCCTAGGTCTAGCTATATCCATTTCGATGCGCTTTTGCTCTGCTTCAAGAGTGAAAGGATTTTCACACCCTACATATTATCTTCTTGTATGGATGTGTATGTTTGTCATTAAAATTTTGGTGTTAATTTCTTAATTTGTTTTATTATCCCAATTCTTTTACAACACCCCCCCCCCCCCCTGCAGTTTTACTTTCTGGTTTTATTTTTCTTTCAAGAAGCTGCCTTTTTTCCTGCCACGTACAGTTAATGCCCCTTCCTATATTCTGCATTGTTTGGCTTCTGGCTTTCAGCAAGATTGTATTTGAGGCTTATAGAGTATTGGAAAGTAAGCTCAGACCTCAACAGAAGAAAGTCTTAGGAACTAGGAAGAGATATTATAATGAAGTTGAGATGTTGCATTTAAAAACTTTTTTTATCTGCAAATCTTTTTCCTACATATTCTAAACTTTGAATGTTTTTTTTCTGATTGTGTTTTGGGCTTTGTTTTGTGCTTATGGAGTTCAGTGCAATTTCTTGTAGCGTTTCTATCATCTTTCTTTTCTACATGGTTTCTTTTTCCGGGAGGACTGTACTGGTTTTCTTCTTGGTTGAACAAATTTGAACTTAGTGATCAGTAAGATAGATTTAATCTATCCACCAATTCACCTGCTAGTATTTTGTGAATAAGCACTCCTACCTTTACTTTCCTTGGCAAGAATTTGTACCGGTTACATGGTTGACATTGAGTTGACTCTCTCCTGTGAAGTGAATCTTCACACCAGCCTTGCACTTTATTGCGCTAGTAATCATGATGAGAAGGGCTTGAATTCTGATGGATGATCAAATTTTGCATAAATTATTAATTCTTGTTTTGATGCTGTCTTGCAGCTGTCTTGATAACACCACAATTCATTGCTCACATGGAAAAGTCCCATTCTCAAAGGTTACGTCCATGAAGCGTATCTCAAATACTGCATGGCAGAAGTTACTCTCTAAAGTATGTTTGTTCTGAAATTGATGCCTTACAGTGCTATTTAAATGGACAAAATTAATGTTTTGTGAACTCTAATGTTTACTAGATATTCTGTCATTGGTAACCAAGTGTTGTTTTCTCTTTTTCCTTTATACCCTTTGTATTTCTTTATTGATGACTGCAATTCCTTTGTTGTTGACAGGATAATTTGCATTTCTTGATTATATAGTGGACAAATTACATAAAAGATACCCAGTTATTATTCTGGATGTCTATTCTTCCTACTTTTTTCACTTAGCCTTTGTCATTCCTTCATTGATGACTGTAATTCTTTGTTCCTGAGAGGATAATTTTGCATGTCTGTGATTATACAGTGGATAAATTATGTCTATTTTTCCTTTTATAAAATATTAGAAATTTTGGATTCGTCCTTTTACTTAATTTCTTCTTTGTATGCATTTCTTGTGCCTTTTTTTTTTGACTCTTTTCATTTCTTGTGCACTAAACATCAGTATGGAGGGGGTCCAGCATTGACCAGTGGTGAATACTGCATTGATTGTCTTAAGGATGCAGCTAGGAACGCAGTATGTGCAGACGACTATCGAGACCGAAGAGCTTCCTTAAGACATGTGGCAGAAGCATCCCTTGCTGGGAAGTGCTCGGAGGGTGCTTCTTATTTAGTGTCCAAGTCATGGTATGATTCTCTGAGAGGGCACTACTTTTCATTGATCATGTTCTTCCTGCTTTTTATGATTTAGATGCATTTGTTACAAACCCTTTTCACCCTTAGGCATACAAATATCAATTAGGCAAAGTTCTGTGCGGCCCCTCTATTAAGTTGGTCATGATCTACTGTTGTGGTTCTGATCTTGAATCCCAGCTCAAGACCCTTCCTAGAACATTTGGGTAGTGCTGTTGAAGTGTTTGTTCTCAGACATTAGTGATAACGGAAGGTACAAAGTTTATTTGAAACTGAGTTGAACTACTTAGAAGAGGCTTCAGACCCAGTGTAGACCTTACACAAGACATTTCTAGGGGACAGTACTTCTAACTTTTGTACCACGGTAGGTGGTATCATTAGCCTGTTGTTATCTTTCTGCAATGTTCTGGTTAAATGGTGGTTTTACTTTGATATTAGAAAACATTAACTCGTTATATTGATCACAAACTTGGCATTTATAAATTAGATGATGTAGTAGCTATTCAGCAATGTTGTTGTTCAGGAATTATCAAAAGTAAGAAAGGTTGAGAGCGACACCCAATATACTTTCTGTTTTTTATGGTAATAAAATTATTTCTACCACATGGTATCAATATTGGGATGAGCTTGTAATAACACCAAGACTTGCAATTGTGGTGTTCAATAGTGGTAAAGTTTATGTTATCAGGGGCCCTTTTTTAACATATTTGCCTTGGACGTTGAAAATAGTGTATTTGAAATAAATATTGGGATGAGCTTGTAATAACACCAAGACTTGCGATTTTTTGCTCAATAGTGATTTTTTTTCAATAGTGGTAAATTTTTTGTCACTAGGGGCCATTTTTAAAATATATGCCTTGGACGTTGAAAATTGTGGATTGGAAATAAATGAGAGAAAAATCAATATAACCTCACAAGATATTTTGCGTGATGTTTCTTAATTCCTTTAGGTTTCTGCTTGGTAACCATGCGCTAAACTTTATAGGAAGGAAGCATGTTTTATTTTATATTACTCGGAATATATTGGCAGTAAGCATTTGGAATATGGCATATGAATCCCCATTATAAATTTTTGATAGCGGGTTTTGGTCAAATTCCTGCCCAACTCAAGGCCTAGTCTTTGTATGATGCTTAAAAATTACAATTTCAGCACTTTAGGCTGGCAAAATATGAATATTTTTTCATGAAGTTAATTATAAAGCAAATTATATACTGAGACTTGTTTGTTTGTTTCTATATCAACTATTTTGCTTCTGTTGTAGGTTGGTACAGTGGCTTCGTAGAAAAAATGCTGATAATCCATGCGACGCTGATGCTGGACCTACGGCTTCTCTTACATGTCCCCATGGAGATCTCCTTCCTGAGCAGGCTTCTGGGGCGAAGCGTGTGTTGGTTCCTGAGTCTCTTTGGTTATTTTTCTTTGAAAGCGCCGGTAAAGTGAAACCTAATGATCTGGTATTAGCCTTCCCTTCTGATTCTCAACCTTGTGAAACATGCACTACTGAACTGACTGAAGTTGCATATTTTGAAGACAGCCTTAGGTAATCCATGTAACATGTACTATGTGCCTGCAAGCATACCCCTCTAAATCTGTTTTTTTTAAAGTTAAATTGAACATCTATATCTCATTGGCTGATATATGTTGCAGAGCTACCAAGCTTAAACAACGGCATAATCATGAAAAGTTAATTCTTGGGAAGAGTTTGGCACTTTCTGCTGGTTGCAAGTACTTTTTGGTCCCTTCATCTTGGTTAGCAAAATGGAGAGCTTTCATCACCGCAACTGGAAAAAATAAATCATCCTCAATGGAGCCGGAAAAATTGCAAGTGATCATTGATTCCCTTACATGTGAAAAGGTGAACCTTTTTGTATTCTTTAATAGATAACAAGTTAGTTCAAAAAATTTCTTTCCATTATATTCTAGAAACTTTTTTTTTATTCCCTTTTACTCTTCAGTAATATATAATCGTCACATTATTTGATAATATAGCAAGATGTGATTATGACACATTACTTTTTGAAATGGAACTGAACCAATATGCTATATTAATCTCCATGTTTGCTATGTAGGCAACTCCTCAGTCTCATTCTTAAGTCATGTCGTCCTAACAGATTTGGTTACCCTTCTCATCAAATAGTTAACTAATGTGAGAATGGTCATTTCGTTTTCTGAAGAAAAACTTAAGCACTTACATTATTTTCTTAACTACTGAAAATTGTTTTTTCTGGTAGAACAATAGCTGCAAACTCACAAAATAATTTGGAAATCTTGCTTGTTTAATCTGTTTTCATTATATCCAATCCAAGCTACTGGTGCATTCTTTTATAAGTCTTATTGATATTTCTGCTGATGTTATTTCCTTAGAGATTGGATTTATGACTTTGAAAATAAAATATATGTTTTTATTTTTTCAATAAAAAAATTAGACCTATTAAATCTTGAAACTTCTTATACTTAGTCATTTTATTTGTATGACAGCACTCACGATTGCTGGAAAGGCCTCTTGAGCTCATTATAAAGCGTGGCAGTATTACCCAGAGGACATCAGCTGTAAGTAGATCATTTATTCATAAGCTTTATCTGTTCTTGTTGTTATCTTGAAACCTTGGTATTTCAATCCATATATTCTTAGTTCTTACAATACAAATCTTATAAAGAGAATGAAGTCATTCTGCCCTTGTTCAATGCTTTATTCTGTTGTTCTTTAACCATTATTTTAGACTTATCTTTGAATATTTTAATGCTTCATCTGCCAACTGATGATGCTAGGTGATGTGATGATATATGTACATGTGTATTTTAACGAGATACAACATGTCTACTCTTTTGAATGTCATCTTGAAACAGAGTATTGGGAGATGCAAATTAATCATGAAGTAGAATAGTCATGAGTCAAATTGTCAGAAAGTTATATGTCCATGTATTCATTAGACCTAGGAATTGATAGTTGCTTAACTTCTACTATGTCATGCTAACTGAAGCTTGCACTTGTTTGGAAAAAAAAGTGCCATGCAAAACATTACATTCTTTCGGTGTTTTATTGCTCTTATTTTAGAAGCATTTGAACATGATAAAAACTATATGGTTTGAAGGATGCAGACATCAATCCCATTCCAAGGGAGATAAAGGTATTGAACGCAACAACTTGTTAAAAACATAAATATTTGGTATATTATAAACTACAGTAGACCACTTTCGAAACTAAAATTGTTCCGTAGTAAAGTTTAAAATGTAAAAAAATGTTCTCTCCACGTACAAAGTCTTCACTCTGCAAACTCTAATGTATATTCCTCCAAATCTTGACATTAAATTTACTTCTCTTAGATGTTTTGAAAAGTGGTCTAGGTGCCTGCCTAGGCCTAAGGCCTAAGTGATACTTAGGCCGCCCGCCTAGGTCTTGGGAGCACCTAGGGGAGCGTGGGACGCTTACATGCACTGCACCGTCGTGAATTCCTCCTTTGCCGCCTCCACTTCCTCCAACCTCCGGCCTTCTCCACTGACTACAACACCTCATTGACCTCCTTCGACCTTCAGCAAACCTCCTCCACCATGATTTAAACAAAAAATGAAATCCGCCTAGGCCCCACCTAGGGGCGCCTAGCGCAACATTGATTAGTCTTGTGTGTGAAAGAAACTCTAGGGAGGAAGTAGTCAACAAATCATGGGATAAAGGTAATCGACTTTGCTGTTTTCTACAATCCGGAGTTTCCTTTTGAGATTAACTTGAGACATACAGTTGGACAGATTAGATAGTTATTTCTATCTTTGTCACTGGATATGCAGAGGATCAGGTCATATATGCAAGCTTTTGCTATCTTTTTTTTTTGATACTCAAGCTATAATAGCATCACATCATAAAGAACAACTTCACAGCTACTGCATCAAACATGTGTTTATTCATCTTTTTTAAATTAATTTATTCAAATGGCAGCTGACTAATTCAAGTAGTTAGACGATATTGGCATGAAGTTCCTCAAAGAACTCGGATATGGTTGGTAGAAGTATCAAATTTGGTTTTTAAAAACTCAGATGTGTTTGAAAAAGTGGTAGACTACATCTTTATTTTTTCATTACGGGTCATCAAAGTTGGATTATGATACGTAACATTCTGCTTCTTCGATAAGGTTGTAATTGTTATTCATATGACATTCATGATTCATTTATTCATCTTCTCTGAGGACTAGTCATGCATCTTAAAATGATAAACCAGTCAGGAACGTAAGAACTGAATTTTGGCTATCATGATCCTTTCCATATTTGGGATGATGATTTTACTTTTGTTGCTGCTGTAGTTGCGATCCTTTCCTTCTGTGACAAGAAATTAGTATAAACTGTAATTATGAGTTGATTATTATCACTTGTAATGATATCCTCAGATCTTTAGTGATGTACCATTGATCAGGAAGTGTATTCCAGTAGAACTGTGAAAATTTAGATATTATCAAGTAGGAAGATCCAAAAAATGTTAATTCAACAAAGGAAACACAGCGTCATGGATCAGATTGTAATAGTTTCTTATGTCTATTTTGTGGTGGACATGATGTCCTGATAAAATCAACCTGAAAAGTTCCTGATTTCGGTTAGGTATAATATGTTAAGCCCATCTGGTCCGTAATTCGGTTGATAAAGACGATCTGTTTATTAAACTGATTGGCTCCAGGTGTTGTCTATTCTCAAGGAGAAAACTCTGGACATGTTAGGTGTTACCATATATCAAGTAGAAGAGATGCTATGAAATGCTAAATCACTTTAGGAAGTGCAGCAGCAAAGCACATATGTAAGAGTTTATCTTTTATGGTGGAACCTTTGTTCTGACCAAAAATCAACCTGACAAGTATCACATTCCAGTCAGGCATAGGTCATGTAAGTCTGCCTTGTGGTATGGTTGACCAGGATGATCTGTGTATCATAAGGGTTGATCCAGGCTAGGTTAATTTTCCAGTTACACTTGAATGAAATGATAGTATTTTTGAAATTCTCAAACATGCAGTGGATGCCACACTGGTCAGGGCATTGTCGCATATGGCATTATATTGTGGAATTGCAAGTTTGAATCTGGCGCCTTCCTGCATTGGTTGTTTTTTTCTTTTACAAAATTAAAGATGCTGCTCTAGCAAAGAGCCAAGTCACAGTTAATATAAGTACCTGACCCGATTCAGTTAATACTTTCTTAGATCAGGTCTATGAACCTGAATATAGTAGGCTGCATTGGGGTAAACTTAGAAGATATTTGTCCCTAAATGTATTACCAATTATGCAACTCCCTTAAAATATATTGTCCATTCCATCATGCTCATTCCTTCGCACATGAAACGAAAGCGAGACAAATGTCAAGTGTGTTGTCATGTACATACACAGAAATGTCTAGCTTAGAAAATGTTACAAATCTTCCTTAAATCGACAGCATAGATGTCTATTTTTCCTCGTATAGTATTTATTTACCTCCTTTTGCATATTCCAGGTAGAAGGCCTAACTCTTATTTCAGAGAATGATTGGAAGCTTTTTTGTGAAGAGTGGAATGGTATAGAAGATAAAGGAATACATGCTGAAATTTCTTTTAGCAACAATTGTACAAGTAAAATAACTGGTTCTGCTGAAGATATGCCAATTTTAGAAGAAGACTTGGACCATTGCAATGGAGAATCAAACAACGAGCTTGAGACTAGAAAGCCTTTCATCAGAACGTGTCCGGAGGTATACTCTCCTTTGACCATTTCCTTCTCGAGAAGGAAAATTCACCATTGAATATACTAACTGTAGAAGGAACTGTGTCAACAAGTTCATTTCAAGTCTGTAAAGAATAATGTAATTTACCATTTCATCTCCACTTTCTACTATCCTATTGATCTATATCACTGCTACATAATGTTATTTCATTTGATATTTTTAAAGAAAGCATACAGTTTGTTTGATGGAAAGACATTTAATATGTTCGTTTGATGATACATAGGTAGTTTTTAAGTTTTTGTTGTCATAAAATATTCCTTGTTTGAGCATTTATATAAAGACTGCAAGTGGGCATCTGGTTGACATGTTGCTTACATTTCATCCCTGCAATTTGCGTCCAAGATGATAGTTCTTGTTCTCATTGTTCTTTGTTGCACATCTTAGGTGTATTAGGAGGATTAAATGATTTTGTATTGCAGCATCAAAAGGCTTTTTCTGCAACAGTGGCCAGTGTTGGTAAACAGGCCCAGTTATCCCCTTACTTTTCCAGCTCTATATTGAATTTACTCATTTATACTCCACTTTTGCTAGGTATGTGATGACTGTATTGGAGAAAGAGAGAGCTGTGAGTTGATGCAGAAACTAAATTATTACAATGAAGATATATGTGTGTATCTTGTGCATGGGAAGGAGGCACCACGATCAATCAAAGAAGCTTCTGGGACTGTTCCTGAGCCAGATCGTCGCACATCAAAGCGTTCAAAGAGAACTTCATCTGGAAACTCAATCACCTTAAAAGTGTCTGGTTGCACATCTATCTACCAGTTGAAAATGATGATATGGGAAGCTTTTGGGGTATGCAAATTTATTTACTAATAGTTTTTCTTTTTCTATTTTAACCCTAAACCCCTTATTCTATTATAACTGCAAACTTGGATGGTATTATGTCGTACTTGACCAAATAACTTACCCTCCACTGTAATTTCATTTCATTGGACGGAAGAGTCAAATCTATACAAGATTACCTATTTTTGGAAGAAATATAAAAGAAAAATGTTATTGATACTTCTTTTGGATGATCCCTCTTTTTTTTCCTCTAAACCTCGTCCAAGTGTTGGTTTGTTATGATTGATAAATATAGAGCATGTAGTGAACTTGGAATAGTTACAGAAGCCACTGTCACTTTTTTTTAATAATTCACTGAGTACACGAGCATAAGCTGTAGCTTATAGACGTCATAATTTCCATGGTACAACCAGTCGGATTTCACTTCTGTTTCAAATTTGCATTTAACAAAGAAAGTATCTAAGGGCTAGATAGCTTGATTGCTGCTATACAACACTAATCAAGCCTATCACTCTTGTTAAACATGTATTCATAATGCATCTGATATCTGGTAGCATGTATCACCAAATGGAAACTGATTGATTTATTTGGCACAGAATTTTTCATATGCGTGTTTGTATATGTGCTAGCAGAGGAGTGGCTGGGGCGAGGTTAATAGTGAGGGGGAAGGGAGGGAAATATGAATATTAATAAAATACCAAAAATAAGGAAACATAGAAAAATCGGCAACCTGAGGAAAATGAAAAAACTAATAGATTATTTTACGAGCAATTTATATACCAATAAAATAAGTAAACTAATTCTAAATAATGGACGATATACATTCGAAATAACAATAAAATCGTAAAGCAATACCAACAAGTAGTAAAAGCAATTAGAGAATTTACCTCCTTGTGTCATGATGGGTTAAACCGTTAAATGACTATTATTAATTGTCTATCGGTATATGGGATAGGGAGAAAGACTATAATCTAATCGATCAGAGTAAAACTGAAAGAATATTCGTCAAACTCTCAACTAACGTATCGAACAATTGAATGGAAAACCAATGAACTCATAATCACTTAGTAACTCATCGTCCATTTATTACTGAGCATTAACAGTCTTCATAAATACAGAAGCAATAAAGTTCATCAACATCTTCTGGATGTTAACTAATAACTACTTTGCAATCAACGATGCCCAATACATGTTATTATTAACACCCAACTCCAACATGTTTTGACAGCATAAGTTCGTCATGGTCTTCAAAATTACAGAAAATGCATCGGATCCATTTATTCATTTTCATCTTCAAAGTTCATGTTGTCATGATTCAACTCTGTGGGAGACTTACAATTCTCAACTTCATTTTCATCTTTCTCACCCAAATCATCTCCGTTTGGATTTTTTTAATGAACCTCATCCAACAAGTTATCCAACATGACTCTTTTGTTCTTTCTTGCACATGGATTGTTTTCCCTTATTGTTCTTCTATGTCTCATATGTGAATTAACATTAGCTTCGCTAACCTCTATAATAACAACTTATAGAAGCCAAGAACTATGAAGTTTTCTTTTATTCATTCTCTTTTATCACTGCTTGTTTTAATGGAATGTTGTCCCACCATTATCCATGAGCTCATCCTTGTTTTTTATGGAATTTTCTCAACATATATGTATATATGTATGTATGTGCATGCAAGGTTTTAAATATCAGATATCGGGAAATATCAGATGGCCAAAATCCATATCGGATTGCGGATATCAGGGATATGTAGTAAATATCAGATTGTCATATCAGATTATGAGCAGATATGTAATAACCTCAAATGTAATATAAACATATTTAATGAAATCTAAGTGTGCAAAAAATGTAAATAATATATGTTTAGGATCACTGACCAATTTTAGAAACTTACTTGGGGAAGAAAGCATACTAGAATTTTCACTAAAGAAACTTCTTAGGGTTGGATTTTTTGCGAAAAACATTAAAGAAAGTTTACAGAGATATTGTGCAGCAAGCCAAATAAAAGGACATATCGTTCAACATAGTGGCTAATATATCGGCTATGCTAAGGATATATCACCCAAAATTGCCAAAATGCGGTGAAAGATATTGAGACTATATCGTTTTGCAGCAAACCTTATAAGAGGATATATCGGCCCATATATAGATTACATTGGGTAGTTTTGAAAATAAGTAATAAGGAACATATAAGGTAACAAAAAATACGTAGTAGCCAAACATGCTCTTAAAGTCATGTATCCTCGCAGTCCTCTCCTTATATAAGTTTGTTTCCTGCAACTTCATAGTGTATTTCAAAATGTTATTTCCTTGCAGTCCTCTCCATAAGCTCCGTTTGTTGCTTTTAATTTGATTTTAAGTGTTTCTGTAAGTCAATAGTTGGTTAAAATTTGAAATCCAGTACTATATATTATCTTCTAGTAAGATTCTTGATTTGTATCCCAACTTATGTTTGGTTGGATGTATTTAGAACCTCAATTCATGATATTAAGCCATGTGATAGATGAGCCTCTTTGAGAAAATCCTGAAATTAGAATTCACACAGTTTTTATGTGATGTCAACTTCAATAGAAAACTTGATTAACAGTATGAACCAAAAGGTATATTCCCTCTAAGTACTGTAAATGGAAATATTAAATTTCCAATTACAGATAATTAGATGGGAACTTACTTCAATTTTAATTTCATGCTGTTGTATTTTTTATCTTAATTTACATCTAAATCTGTGACAGGTAGTGAAGGAGAATCAGAAGGTTCACAAAGGCTCTACAGAGATTGAAGGAGATTCTGCTACACTTGCAGATAAAAATATATTTCCAGGTGATGTTTTGTGGGTCAAAGATTCTGAGATCCATGAGAATCGCGATATAGCAGGTAAAGGGAAAACTTATTGAACTGTGCAGATTTTTGTTTTGGAAGAAGATGAGCATGAAACTGTATATAACACATTTCGTGCGACTCTGGTCTATACAGATGAACTTTCAGAGCAAAAAATGGCACCAAAACAAGTGGAAGAAGGCTTTCGTGGAACTCTTTTATCATCAGATTTATCACTTCACGTCTTCCAGGAGTCACCTTTTGGTTGATTGATCTGTTTGATCTTAGTGATTGAATGCTGCGAGCTGAGGATTAATAGCTAACTTTGAGGATTGGCTAGATAAGCCTCAAGTTGGTGTAGGTGAGAAATTTTGCCTCCTATTTCCTCTGTATAATATTTGCCAGACTACGGGTTTCCGGTAGTGATTCATTTTCTTTTTTATATGATCCTCAAATATATTAACATTTCCTGCTCAAGAAGCTTGAGTGTATATGCATTTTAACACAAAAAGTATCTGGTGTTATATGATTTATCTGTATAAACCTTCGACAGTAAAAGTAATGTTTGTAACTTCTCACAGTACAGTATTTGATGTAATTACTCAGTAACATCTACTTCTGCACCCTCTGTACATTTGCCAACCAGAATGCCACATCAACTTTTTTTTTTATAATGATGAAACCATTTAGTAGTCTGTCAATTGGTTGCCGTGTTTTCTTGTCCCATAAGTAAATCTAGATTAACATTACTTGTCTTATTGAACTGGCGTTGGCTGTGGAGCATGACCAAGATCTAGCAGATCCTACTGGAGAGTTGATGTCATCATCACAATCTGCTGCCAGCATAATCTCAACCCTGGATGAGTTGGTCCCAAGTATGTGACCAAGACAATTTTGGCAAACAAAAGACATGCTGTATTATCTGGACAAACGTAGAATTGTACATAGATATTCCCTTTATGGTCTTGAATTTTAACCTCATGTTAATTATGGAGAACGCCTCTTCTTAGACCTGCAAAGAGTCTAGAGAGAGGGGGAAGATGATATAATTTGAAATAGGGGCAAGCATTCGTCTTGGAGGGACAGAATAGGCTTAAAAATGATCTTCACCTCTACGCTCTTCTCAACTCAAGTATCTCAAGTATACCAACCACAGATATTTGTCTTATTTGTTGATATTACAGGAACTACATAACCATAGATCCTGATATATCTGGTCCATGGTAAAAATTTGAACAGTTACACGTTCAATCTTGTCCCTGTTCGACTATTAGGAAACATCTTCCTGAACTTTTACAACCATTTTATCCACCACTTATATTTGTCCAACCAAGAATTCTATTACAATGCGTCTTTTGTTTTCTTCATTCTATTTTATCAAATGCTTAAATTAGAAGATCTGATTTACTCTTTTCGCGTATTATGCCGTAAAAAGATCATTTTCATTTTTGTTCCCTTTGTTTATTATGCTCTTTATCTCATAGGCTTATTACATTATAGGCATGACTCACACAACTATATGTCAGCCCGGTATTGGTTGTGAGGAAATGCACTATCTAATTTGGTTATATACAGAGGAATGGGCACTTAGCGACACTGAGATCACAATATTGTGTTCTGTGCAAAATCTATATTCTTTTTTGGTATTGAATATCTGCTGCTTCTACTTTACTTTTTATTTATCTATTACAGTTGAAAGTAAGCATGGTGTGCATATTTGATGAGTTTTAACTCATGTGGATCGATCTCACATTTGTGTAGTATTTATGTTTTGCTGCTTAATGGGAATGAGAGGTCCCAACTGTTTATTCTAATGGAAAAACCAACTTAAGTCGATATTCATTTTGATCAATTCAGCAATGCCAGCAGAGAAGAGGGAAGCTTTGTGACATCTACTAAAGTCCTCCAATGTTGTGATAGTGTATTTTCTGTGGTACACCACATCTCTATGCAAGAAAATATTACCACATGTTGATAGTAAGTTGGTAACCTATTACCAAACAGGTGCAGGTATGTGGCAATGACTGATCCTTTAAAACTGGACCCAAAGTAGCAGTTCAGATAGTGCTTGATAAGGCGTAGTCATGAATTGGTCCATCCTGCTAACCTGTTTTAATGAAAACATTGTGTTTGGCTCGGTCCCTCTGACCAAATGTGACCCAAGTTGACTTAATTATCATATGAAATGGTTAGTATCAACAGACTTAAGGATCAAGTTGCTATTCTTTCAACCCCTAAAAAAATTAACGCCTGTCCAGAAGGACCAAAACCCATTTTGCAGCCTACCATCATGTCTACTACCAAAATCTGGAATTTGTATCTGAGAATTTTTTTTTCTATCTCTTCCTTAAAGTGCATTGAATCTTGTCTGTTTTCCAAAGATAGGCTGATTGCCTCTCCTCTCTAGTCTCGCATCAACTTGCCAAAACTTAAAACAATTTGTTAAGAAGAAATTTTCAAAATAGCCCCAAACCAATCTTTTTTAAAAAAAATCGACCCGATTCAAGATTTATTACAAAAATCGACCCACTTTTGGTTAATCGTGGTACTAATTAGTCGGGGTTGACAACC
>JBAKGM010000365.1:33410061-33422547 GCA_037177215.1 Asparagus racemosus | reverse complement strand
GGGGTTGTCAACCCCGACTAATTAGTACCGCAATTAACCAAAAGTGGGTCGATTTCTGTAATTAAACTTGAATCGGGTCGATTTTTTTAAAAAAAGATTGGTTTGGGGCTATTTTGAAAATTCCTCCAATTTGTTAATCATAATCTATCAACAGTCAAAGAATCTCTCACACTCAAGTGCAAATATCGTTGTATATGACATGGTTGTCATCTTTGATTTGTAATGGCCCAATCCCTTGCAATGAAAAAAATGATGAACCTATTTAATGAACTGAATGATTGAACCAATTGGTTATTTTGGTGAGGTATGAGTCAGATCTGCGATTGGAATCTTAATCCATTTGAAAAGCAAATAAATTTCATGCATATTAAGTATTGGACCTGACCTGTCTGACCAAATCTGACCATACCAACCCAACCCTAGTCCCTATCTATTGCCACCTCTTATTATGAGAAATAGAAGTTATATCTGAGGCATAATTTTTTTACACAAATATATGTCATATAGTATTGCTTAATTTATAGTTGTCTAAGTTTCATGTGACTAAATATGCCTTGAGTGTTGTATCTTTGATGAAGGTGTTTAAAGCACAGTTTTAAAATTATTCACATTCAGAAACTATTGTTAAATTTAGGATCTAGATTTCTTTTACTAATTTTATTTTGATTGGAAATTTTAGCCTTTATCTTTAAAAGTAAAGTTTTCTTAGATGTGTTTTAGAATTTCACTTTACTTGGAAATCTGTTGGTACTTGGTAGTCTTGTTTATAAGAGCAAAGTAGAATTAGGAGTCTTAGATAACGAGTTACGTTTTCGTAAAAAGAATCTGTATTCCTTCTGTTGGAGAGATGAATGATAAAATGACAAAATGCGTATTTGCTAATGAAAATTGAATTCCCTGAGTCAGATGCTCTTCCATCTTCTTTTGCTTGTGATTGTTTACTTTGCGTATGAAAGCTTAACTTGAGGTTTGAAACCTTTTTTACAACCTTTCTTTTTTCTTTTCAGTTTTATTTTATATTTTCTTTATTCCCTCCATGTGAAAAATGTAGTTGACACCCTAAACTACCGGTTTTCTCGTAACCCCAAACTCACATAGCGTTGAAATATTCTCTAAGTATGTTCCTACCCGTTTTAACAGAGCAAACTGTGTTTGTAACATCAAATGCATATTGAGATTCTTGAGATAATTCTTCAAAAGTTGAAAGAGGATGTAGAACAGATTATTGGACCTTCCAAATTTTAGCATTTTCCTTATTGACCTTTACATACAGCTTGCATCTAACCTTAAAAACATAATAATAAAACTTGCATTTATACCCTTGCTATTGACATTCACGCATATACTTAAACCCTGATTAACTCTAGTTACTATTAGTTGACTATGCTATAATATTGTTCAGTTCGTTAGAAAGTGTGGCTATCTGGGTTAATATAAATACTATACTTACAATCGTCAACGTATTTCCTTGTGACTATCAAATTCACTCTTATCATATTTTAGATTGTTCCCATGCAAGATTATCTCTTCATTAAGCATCATGCAACAATCAACTTTTGTATTTAACACGTGATATAGTGCCAGAATGCTCCTTATTCATGATGCAGGTTTCTTCCTTAAAATATGACTTTATCTTTACTACCATTATTGCAGAACTTGTCATAACTCTAAAACACTTAACAGTAAGTTAGAGTTTAGAACTGTAACACTAATGAATGTTAATGGAGGACTATAGAACAATATATGCAAATCTAATGTTTTTTAAGATCATATTCGTAATTAGTACTTTCAAGGGATAGATAATATAGCTAATGTTTGGATGGTAGGTATGCAATAAGATTCAATGTTCTTTCTTCAATGTACATCACTGGGGAAGATCTCGATTTGAGATTGTCTTGCATTGTTTAAAGGGCAAATAACACAAAACCCCCCAAGACTCAGCGTTTTGCGGTAAACCCCCAAAAACTTCTAAAATTGCACTAAACCCCTAATAACTATTGGAATTGCAGAAAATCCTCAGTAAGTTTCCGTGCTCAAATAACCCCCATGATGGCGTCTTAATAGGATTTAAATGTGTCGCCAAAGCAAATTGTAGACTGACACCGTCATGAGGATTATCTGCAAAGCGCAGCAACTTATTGAGGGTTTTCCGTAATTCCAATTGTTATTAGTGGTTTAGTGTGATTTTAGAAGTTATTGAGGGTTCGTTCACTGCAGAATGCTGAAAGTTCTTGGGGTTCAGTGTAATTTACCTTTGTTTAAATTTCACCTTTAATAATAAAATTTCCATTGTCTATCACTATGAAAAACATTCCTTTTCTACCATCTTTTACACCATTCTGGTCCACTAACGCTAAAGCATGCATGAAATCTCAAGTCTGAGCCCAACCAAGTTTGGACGAGTGCCTGTGCAGGAAATAGAGTCGGAGCCAGCCAATACGAAGTTGAAGTGAAAGGAGTTCTAATGTTTGTCAATCTTTCCTGCTTTCTCAGTGTGAGGACTTTTTCACTAGAAAAAGTCAGACCAAAGGAAGGTGCCTTGTGCTTGTTTACTTTGGACTATAAACTAGTTATTAATGTTATGAAAGTGGCTGACTTTGCTAAGCAGTAAAGCATAACCGTGTCATGCAGGTATATATTGAAACATGATATCAAAACATATTCGCCTTTATGATGACAATTGCATCAAACTATCTATAATTCTATATATCTCCCAGCATATTATATCAATACAATGAAGAGGATGCTTTCAGAGCAAAATAAATTTATGAAAGTTTAAGAATGAAAAGAAAAATTTATTGATCAGACAATTTGGTTGTTAGACTTTGACCAAAGGAGGGGGAAAAAACAATTTTGGCATAATATGAAGCTTGGCAGCATAGAACAAGCCTGATCATCAATTACCATAGAAACCGTATAAACTAGAAATTCTGTGATAGCTTCTTTTTTGGCATAATATGGAGTGTGGTGGCATAGTACAAGTCTGATCGTCAATTACTTTGTAGATCCAAAGCGAGGTTGGAAACTAACTCAAAATAATTTATAAAATACTGGAATGCTTTTTCTCTGAGATAGCAAGTCATTTTGGTAAGTCATAATATGTGGCTCTCTACTCTGGTTTTCCCCCTTCTAAATTTAAATGTGTTGAGCATGTAAACCACAGGATTCTAGCTTTAGATTCTATCTAGTTTCTCTTCTTCGCTTCAAAGTTCCAGATGTTGAAGCAGCTCTCACCATACAAAAGATGAAAAAAGAAAAAGAAGAGAGAAGTTCACAAAGCAGCAACACCAGAAATGGCAGTATGAATAGAGTAGAAGAGATGGTGGCAGCACAACCATCATAAGGCAACAACAGCATTTATACCAGATGGTGGGAGCATAAATAACAAACAGGAGGGGAGGAGGATAATGAGAAGAAGGGCATGAAGAGGAAAGGACAAGGAGATGGAAGTAATAAAGTAGTGACATGGTGGTTGTGGCGTAGCTCTGGCCCCCATAGGGTCATTGCAGGCTTGTGTCTTCTCCCTTATGTAGCGAAGATCAATTTTCACGTCTAACATTGTCCCCCAACGTTTTTGAAAAACTATCGTGCAAGCTATATCCCTAATATACTAGTTAAATTCATTTTGTGAATATGCAGGCATGTCATGACAGATAATTGCCACACAAAAGAAGTAAAAGAGATAGTCTTTATTATTTGGACTATTGGAGTATATAAGACTGATATGGGGAGTTATTAACTTCTCCATGCACCATTTTCATAGGAATGCTCCATAGTATACACAAAGGCAAAATTGAGCTTATGTCAAATGGTTTGCTCCTAATGGTACCCTACACGAAAGGCAAAGTAACCATTGATTACTACAATCCTTATATGCCAAAACCAAAGAATTTATCAGTGTTGAAAACATGTGCTATCTAACCTGTTCCTTCGTGTTATGTAACGCACTAAACCTTAAATGCTACTTAACATTTGAAATAGGGCAAATACATGGTAATACTAGTATAGTGTATGCTATTTTCATATATTGCATGCTTTTATAATATAATATGTGTTATTTCAGCATAACATAAACTTTTTTAATATAATGCATTCTATTTCTCTATAACATACACTATTTGAATATAACTTATATTAGAGTCTGGATAGTGCTTTTGTACTTTCTTTAAGACATGAGGTAGTTAAATATTTACTTTCAGATTGTTTGTTAGGCTTTTATTGTTGTGACTTATATTTCGATAACATCATATTTTACATGTGACAATGAACTTATGATTTGGAATGAAATGAATGTGCAATTATGAACAGGATATGTAAATCTGTGGTGCTATATTGGAATATTTTATTGTGGTAACTGTTAATAAATTTATAGCTTGTACTAAATTTTACAGTTAGTAAAAAATGTTTTTATATTTTGAGATTATTTTCCTGTATTGAAATTATTATGGATATTTTGTATTATAATTTTTTTAAAAAAAAATAACAAACAGTGTTACCGAAGTTGTGTGTTATATTATATGCACTTCAAGCTGTTGAGG
This sequence comes from Asparagus racemosus, assembly GCA_037177215.1. NCBI lineage: Eukaryota > Viridiplantae > Streptophyta > Magnoliopsida > Asparagales > Asparagaceae > Asparagus > Asparagus racemosus. The sequence goes on along the minus strand of JBAKGM010000365.1, from coordinate 33,418,009 downwards.
GGCCAAGTTTTACGTACGGAATTTTTTCAACGTTGATGGAACAAAATGGAAAGAAACTCGAAAATTCAGTCCAACACTGGACTTAGAAGTCTGTTTTTCTTTCTCATATTTGGGAAGTGTCTAAAATGTGTTAACGTTCTTAAAGTTTGACAAAGATAGGCGTGCCTTCTTTTTTAAGTCATCAGACTACTGGTGAACCTGGGACATGACTTTGTGGCGTTTCCATTTCTTTTAGGCTGATGATATTCTTTCAACACCGCGGCCATGTTATCACTTATCAGGCGGTATGATATCCCTTAGTTGATAAGTCAACTGCTTTTACCCCTGGGCCTATTTTCGTTTGTGAGCTCCCTTTATACAATACATGTATTCCTTCCAGTTGAAAGTTCAACTTCTTTTACCCTCGACCCGAACTTTCCTTTGTCAGCCCCTTGGTGCAATACATGTAGTCATGCAAAATTTTATCCTGATTATACTCCTTCATGACCTCGGTCATCCATCAGGGCCCAAATCGTGAAAAAATGCTCGGATCATTTCACTTCCTATTTCGAAAAAATTCCCTTTCATCGAATTGATCTAGGGTGTTCTCCATTCAACAACAATTATTAAAATTTTCCGCTAAAGTTGCTACATGAATGATGCCACTTCATCTGATTTCATGGCCGATCCCAGGAAATAAAGACCTTGAAAACCTTATGTTTTATAGACCTTTGTGTTTTTAGTTTTTACCCAACTTTAGCCTTTTACCTTTCTTGGGTTTTTTTTGCATTTAGCATTTCTTGAATAGTATTATTCATTTCTTGCTATCTTTTTCCTTTTTTGGATACATTTGGCCTGTTTTGCTACCTTTCTTCATATTTGAATATCCTTTTGTCTTTATGGTTACCTTTGTTAAGTTCTAGTTACATTAATGTTTTCCTTGTGACCATTTAGTGTTTCTGGCGACCTTTGTCAGAAACTGGCTACCTTTCCAGCTATCTGGCTGATCTTTCTTGGGTGAAAAAGTGTAGTGCTAGCCAAAACGATAGAAAAGTAGCATTTAAATCGAAGTGTAACTAAAAAATTGGAAAATGGCCATAAGCACACATATATATAGGTAGAATGTAATGCTAAAATGTGGCAAGTGAAGGATATAAGTAACCAGAAAGGGTAATATGTAAAGTGAAAACAAATCGAATAAAATTTTAAACCTGACAGTTGACTATAAAAATAGCCAGTAGATCGTAAAAGGTAGTCAACTACCAATAAAGGTAGTAGCAACGACTGAAAGGTGGCAAGTAAATTATATAGGTAACAAGTAATTGGAAATGGTATCTAGTAAATGAGAAATGATGATATGGTGAAACTCTCATATGGACTGTTCAAATGTTTAAATCATCAAATTTCATTGCTAAGAAAGTGGTTCCTTTTGTGATTTGAATCAACATTGTGTTTCCTCTTTTAGATGACACCATGTAGAAAAGACCACCTTTGTTATCCATAATTATTAAATGAAAAAGAAGTCGAAAGAGAATATATCCAAGGTAGGTGGTAAGAAAAATAGATTGAATAAAGAAAATAAGGCCAAAATATAAGACTATATTTTGGAAGGAAGAAATCTGTCTCCCTCTGAAAAAAAACTCCTCAACTCCCTCATTCGGTTAGGATCAGGTTTGATTAGAAAGCTTTAGCCATAGTTACTTTTTCAAAAAAGAAACTTTTGCATGTTGAATGATCTCTATGAATGATAGACAAGGGGTATTTTAGGGTTAATCGAAAATATTGTGTACAAATAGTATCTTGCAGTGGAAACAAGGGGGCTCTCATATGGAGGCCATTTTCCACTTTTTCTAGATTTGAGTCATTATTGTTTAATATTCCTGATTTTTTAATGTATTTATTCGATCACCTATCAAACTTTAACAGTCATGCCATCATACTTTCCATTATGATCCTCTCATGGAAGATCTAAAGCATGTCTCTAAGCTCCAGTTTCATATTCTTATAAATAAAAAAAACATGCTAATTGTTTCTAATAATCTTGTGAGCGTCACATAGACAGTGCAGCACGAGTATATATTGAGAATTTTGAAGCATTAAATTCTCTATAAATGCGGCTAATGTGAAAAGAGGTTATTTGATTTGTTCTGAGAGGGTCTATTCTATGTTACCTGGGTACTTCTATTATAGAGCCGTACCCATATCTCAGACGCGTCGTGCCCGTACCTGTACCCGAAACTTCTTGAGCATGCTTTAAATATATGCATATATTTATTCAGACCTGCACTCAAATTATATAATGCGTGTTTAATTTAAAACTCTCGTCTAACATTTCTTTGATATATATCCTTCACTTCACATCTATGTTTGTAATTTGTTAGATAAGGGTCGAGTTTGTTTCAACCTTAAGGGCAACGATTTAAATGGATCGTTTACATATACAGCTCATAACTATGATTATATCCCATGAGTTTCTGCCATGTCCCTGTTCCCTACCCTTCACAAATTTGCGTGTCCTATACCCGCACCTGTACTTGTGCAGCTTAGGGTCTATCTAGTAGATGGTTGGAGAAGGAAATTGTAAGAAACTGTCAGATAGGTGCCTTAATTTATGGCGAGTTCATTTGTTATCTTTCATGACGTGTACAATATAATTGGGGAATGAAGATATCCGCAGAAGAGATATATAAATGCCTGACGTAATTATTTATTATCTTTCATGACGTGTACCATATAATTGCAGAATGAAGATATCCGCAGAAGAGATTGATAAATGCCTGACATAACTATGGAAATTACTAAACATATGCTGCTTTATTAGTAGACTAGTTATACATGAGACAGTTTGTAATCAAACCTGTTAATATGCAGTGAACTATTATTTTTTAATTTATCAATGTTATGGTCATTTCAGTCACATGCCGTTATAGACCTGTAAGTTCACAAATTAAATGAAAGCTTTAGCGCGCTCATTGTTCCTATCAGCTATATCTTTTCTTTCTTTCTTATTTTATTACTGTTTTTAGTATTTTCTATTCTTTAAAAATTTCCACCTGCACTCTTTCTATTAAACTGTAGTTTCTTTTATTATCAGATAATTGGCAATTCGCTCCTTATTTTAGCACGCAAGCTTCTCTTCCAACTTAAGTATATGACTAGCAGTTTGAGATGGTAGGAACATAATGCTTGCTATAAATCGTCTTTTTGGCGAGCAAGAAGAAATTTACAGATCTTCCACTTTTGTATTTGGAAATAAGTCAAATAACTCTATATGCCATGGAACTGTTCTAACTATATCTGCTGCACTGCTGCATGTACTAGTTGTACTTATATAACCAAGGAAGAATTGGCTGGCTGGTTGCATTCATAGGATAGGCTACAATAGTACAATCTTTTATGATGGCGATTTTCACCCTTAGTTGTTTTAGTAAATTTTGTCCATGGGGAGAATGACAGACAATTAAACTTGTCATATAATATCATGTAAATGTGGATGCAATCATGCAATATGGTTGATCCAGATTTCTTTTCATTTTGAAAATTGGAACATGCATTGCTAGTCGACAATGTTTATTTGCCTCGTTCTAGATATTCTTCACTTTTTTACATAAATAAGACTTTTTTATGTCTTATTTTTAAGATGAATTTCATGAGATAGTTATTGTTTGGTTATATGTCTTGCAAATTTAGTCTGTTGAAACGCATCCAGCTATACTGATATTCTACTAAAATTATATTCTAATTCATTTATTTCTTTTCCTTGTTCAGATATGACTGGCATTGTGGAGATTTAGGTGTTATCTTGTCATGTACCTATGTTCACCGAGCTTTGTGGTACAGATAAACTAAACTGCTGAGAGATGGTTTCTGCTCCCATTTTGTTCTAGTTATCCTTCTTTATGTATTACTTTAAGGAAAGCAGCAGCCGTACTCTTTTTTGCCTGTTGTTAGAGAAAAGAAAGGAAGAGAACATTGCTAATTTCATTGTTCAGAACTATCTTGTGTCTCTGATAATGTTATATTATATGTGGTTATGTGATCTTCTCTTTTAAAAATCTCTACTGTTCTGCATGCTCAATGTTGTGAAATACTAGTGCTTAAGCCTTTGGTATTCAGACCAGTCAATTTGTTATCGTTCTTGTGCTTAACCAATCAAGGGGAGTTTTGCCGAGACTAGTGGCATGATTAATAGAAGCTTGCAAGGTTAGCACCTTTTAATTCTGAAAACTTTGAGTTGGATGAAGATGTGCAGAATATATCATCAGATTACACCTCATGTTTTTCTGTAGTAATGTCATGTTGTTGTGGCTTTTTTTCATTTAGATTTTTGTTTAAAATGCATCTTTATTACTCGAATCATGTTGTAAGCGCCTGTACTCTTTGATGGTGTCCGATGTATTGTGCCTCGATGTGGTCAGTTTCATTTGGTAAACAATTGTTTCACTTATATCTTTCTTTTTAAAATGCATCTCCGTAACTTGTTTCACGTGGTGATTGTACTCTTTGATGGTGTGCAAGCTATTGCGCCTTGTTACTGCCTTCAAGTGAAAAACAGAAAATGGAGTGGGAATTCAAACTGGTCCTTGCAAAATCATTTCTTTTGGTGAAAGGATTTGGACCTAATTTTTTAAAAAAAATTGTGTTAAGGGAGGAGATATGCTTTTGAAGTAAAAAAGAAAAATGTCTTTTTGGGAAAGTTGTTTCCATACAGGACACAGAACAAATTGTATAAATCTTTTACCTAATCTGCGTTCTATTAACTTGAAATTATTAGTTAGAGTTGCTTGCATACATATTAATTTGAAACTGTTATGCGAAGTTGTTTACATACATGTTAATATTAACCTTGTACGAGAAAAAAAATTGGCCATTGAATCAATATCAGTAACAGCAGCCAATCTGAATTTTCCTGTACAGTGCCTGAACATGTAATTCTCTCAGGTTATATTCGTGCAGGAATCTGAATTTTCCTGTACGGTGTCAGAACATGTAATTCTTTCCAGTTATATTCAGACAGGCTGAAGAAAACAAAAGGACAGGTGCGTAGGATGTCTGAACCGCTAGAAAACTAAGTAAAACTTGAATCATTACCCAAGTCTTTCTTCCCACACGCATCACCATTAAAAGTCTTTCTTCCTACACGCGTGTTAATATCGTTAGTCTGAACCTGTAACGCTTTGGGGTCATATTGGAGCAACACCCGAAAACATGTATGTGAGAAAAGCTCAATAACAGCAATATAACACATTGACTTCCATTAACAAGAAAAAGGAAGTATTCAAATTCCATTACATAAAAGCTTAGAGAACTTACCTAAATATCTAATGCTACTTCCATCACAAACAAGACATTTACTCCCATCATTTCCCTTCCTAAAAATTAGCAGGCCAATTAAGATGTCCAAGCTGAGTCTGCTGATAAGCCCCAACCTGAGGCCCAGGAGCAGCAGCACCCCCAGCCACTCCGACTCCACCGATACTGCCTCCGAGGCCCGACTGATGGACCAAGTGGTGGGGCCCAGCAATGGGGGCTGGAGAAGCCGGAGGATGGTAAAGGCCCGGGTACTGCACGTGCGTAGACTGAGCAGCTGCTGCTGCTGCTGCATTGAACGAAGCATGGCTGGTGTGGGCTGCTGGGACAAAGGCAGCAGCAGCAGGATGTGGGGGTTGGGTGGGTAAGTTGTAGTAGGGGGCCGACTGCATGGTTGGAAGCTCTCGAGGTGGTTGGATCCAGATGTCAGATGTTTCTGCCTGCATTGAGTAGCAAAAAGATTCAGGTTGAGATAATTGTACAATTAACAATAGTATATGCTATGGCTAAAAAAAAAAACATACAACATTCAGGGTAAGTTGCCAAGTGCTTCACGCCTGACATATTTTCAATAATTTAACCCTTATATATTACCCTTATGAACTTTGTAGATTGATAAAGAAATGAATAAGAGTAGTTTATAACTTTTATCCAAGGCATGTCGTTAGCAACAATCTCCTATTGTACATGGTATTTTTGTGTAGTTTTAAAAGTTCATGGTAGTTTTCTGAGACTTATCAGCAAAAAGCATATAATCATCTGGATATGCTATTTCCAACTAGAGAAATGTTAATAAAGAAAGAAGAACCAGTGACTCCATATTTCACTTTTCGATTAATCATAAACATGAGGAATAATATGAAAGTGAAACGAATTGAACATTTTCAGCTCAGGCCTGACAATAAAACTAATCCTAACCAGATCTCGAATCAATAGACTTTATGCATATATTGTTTCTCACAGATCAAGCCACGTATTTATCTAAAATAATGCAAATCCTCGCTTCTAGTTGCAACTAAATTGTGTCACGTCCATATCAAGGACTCACTTCTAGAAAAATGTTTTGCTTTCGGATCATGTGAATTAAAATATTTGCTTTAGAAACTGCGGTTGGATTTCACGTTCATAGCAAAATGACCGGAAGGGATCTCAGCAATAAGGTGGCGCCAGAACAGCTTTCAGATCCTTATTTTAAAAAACAGAAAACATTTATTCATGCACTTCTTATACACAGACAAAATGCCCATATCTGTTAACTGACAGGAATGTTTGTTTTAGAAATTATTTTTTAGTGATATTGATCAGATACACTTCAGAACAGAAAAAAGCAAAGATTTTTTTTTAAGGATTAATTACATTTCGGAACTTGAGGTATGGTGTATATGACACGGGTGACCCTGGAGTTGTGAATCTACACGAGTAACGCTGAGATTACTAATTGCAATGACATGGGTGACCCAGGAGCCCAGATGAAAAGCAACTCACAGGGTTACCTGTGTAATTATAATTAGTAAGCTCAGGGTTTACCCATACCTATGTAGATACACAAACTTCAGGGTCACCCGTGTAAATTACAGCATACTTCAAGGTACCGGATTGTAACTAAACCTTTTTTTTAATAAAGAACTGGAAGGTTTTTGTATTTGTTATGTAATTACCAAATGAAGCCATTGTATAACTCGTTGGTGTGTTCCGAATGTTACTAACTCATAGAACTGTCAATGCTGATTTGTACATTTTATGCAATGCAACTTAATCATGTTAAAGTTGGGTTGTTTTTTTATCCTAGTTGGCCCAGCAGAAACGTAACTCTTCAGAATGAAACTGACCTAGCAGAAAACTAATCCTAATACTAAAGCCGTAACTAGAATGGTACCTGAGGATTTGGTACATAGAGATTGTTGTCTTTATATTTGATCCTTGTTGCATCTTCAAGGCCAGTTGCACCTCCAACATTACCGGGAGGAGCAATGGCAAACCCAGTTGGATTGGCATAGCTTCCATAAGTAGTGGGACTACCTGCTGGAACTGGTTTATACTGTGAGGCAGCATATTTCATACCACCTCCAGTTAAATGGGAGTTTCCTCCCGGCATCAGAAGGTAGCTGCTGGCATTTGAAGGATGGGGGTAAGCCGGGTTGCTAGAATAGTTTGGCATGGCCATTGGCGGGACATAGACAGGAGAAAACATATGTCGATAAGGCATGAAGTTCGGAAAGTGTGAAATGTGAACTTGAGGGTACATATTAGCCAGAGCCTGCTGCTGCTGTAGAGCCTGCTGTTGTTGCTGGTGCTGTTGAGATTGCTGCTGCTGGGAGAAAGTAACAGTGGATGGAGGACTGCTGTTGATTGCATGTGAGCTTATAGCCTGAAACAAAATCATTGTTTTAATTACATATTATGACAATGATTGGAGGCAAAAGTGCAGTTTGGAATGTATAACCCATAGAAAAGGAATTTAGTAGACATGCTTGTGACTATGGTTGCAATCTGATATGAGTAGTGGGCTATATCAGATTCCATTTTTGTTTCCTGATCAATATCGCTATCTTATATTCATTCATTTAATACGGATTAGAATATAGTATTGGCGAACAATAAGAAGAATCTGATGCACCAAGTCCAGACTCTATATATATATATATATATATATATATAT
>JBAKGM010000365.1:33357030-33382666 GCA_037177215.1 Asparagus racemosus | reverse complement strand
GAAGATACAAACATATATAATTGACGTGCTTCTCATCTTCGATACTTCATCGTGCCTTGAACTCATCTTTAACTTGTCTGAATCTGATATAAATGATCTGCAACAACAAGTTAGAATACACAATACACACATATTGTTATCATCAAAACTAAGACTTGAGAATATCAAATCCCACAAAACCTGCTGAAATACCAAATTCAGACATCTGGTTATGATTTCTAGATATCCGATCTGCAATTCAGACATCTAGTTTCGAATTCAGATATTTCTGCATAGCTTTTCTATTTGTAATTTTTTATCATCTGTAAATCAGATGTCTGGTCTGATTTATCAAATGTCTGGTTTGATGTTTAGACATCGAGGGAGATATTCTAGATGCCTTAAAACATGCACAACAGTTTTGTTTATCTTTTTTGAGTTGTTGACTATGTAACTTCTTCATTTGACTTTTGATGTTTATGAAACTTTGTGAACACCTTTGTTATCATATTTTGGGTGTGCTTAAAGTTTATTTTGATATTTTTGAGTTACATTTTGATATGTATCCAGTTGAACCAAAACGTCTAAAAATATGGTTTTTCATTAAGTATACCTTTAAAGAGTATACATGCACACCCACGGGAATTATGAGTTTAAATATCGGACATTTTGTCTCAATCAATGTGGTAAGCTTTTAGCTGAGTTGGTGGTGGGTGCAAGAGGTGCAAACCTAATTTTCTGAAATCTTAGAATTTGTATATTACTCGTTAAGTATTGAGTGACCATGTGCAAATTATGAGTGTGGAGACTTACAACCTCCATACTTTTATATTAGATTTCTCACTCGATAATTTTTCGTGTAATATAAAAAATCTGAGATTAGACAACATCATGTGCAATCGCCTTAAAATAAGTTGTTTTTGAAAATATTAGGTTTAAATGGGGAAGAATAAATAATAATTTAGTTTTTTATGGTGTGAGATTTGTTTTGGCCATTTTGATGAGTTTAACACTGAAATTTGGTTTTGGATTGCCGAGTTGAGATTTTATTGTCCATCTTAATCAACCCATATTACTATTTAATCTCAAATAACTTAAAAGTAATTTAAGTGTACTAGGATTTTCAAAACTTATTTTGTGCATGCCTATATGGTATATGCATATGAATTTGTGTATGTTTATGCACTCATGATGTATGACATAGTATGTTTATGTTCAGCATATTAGTGTTTTAAGTTTTGAAGTACCGTGAGCTAAGTAGCGAGTCCCGATACATGTTTCTTTTGAGAGGAATAACAAATAGGAATGCTCCATGCATCATGATTTTCAAATTTTGTTCTGAGTTTCACTTTTGCTAAGTCATGTGTAACTTCTGATATTCCTATTCGGTTCTTGATATGTCTCTCTATTTCTGAATTGTTGACGAATATCTCTTTGAGCTTTATTTCAATTGATTTTATTGCATAGTAAATTACACTTTCCACTATTCTGTCCTTTGGATCCAATCATTTGGCAGTGCTTACTATTTATCCGCTCTGACGAATTTATTTTTTTTGTTTGTTCTCTTTCCTATCTTTTTCACAAGTGGTTGATATATTCCGGAGTATATGGTTGGACGAGTTGGGAACAATGCATATTCAAGGATACTATGGTTTTATTTCGGTTTTGAAAATAATTTTAGTTTTTCGAATATTTCCTCACAAGATCATTAAGTATATAATAGTTGTCCACAAATTTATGTTAAAAAAGGCATGCAAATTGGAGGCTTAAGTACATCATTTGGAATTGGTTGTCGTCCAAGTGGTGTACTGCCGGTCTAGAGGGTGTTTGGGAAGGCTTTTTTTTAACGCTATAAGTTATGCTGGCTTTTAATGGCTTTTGACTTTTTTGATAAAAATACTATAAAAATTGTTTGAGTAGAATAGTAAATTGCTTAGTCAAACCTAACTTTTTAAAGTGAGCTTATAAGTTAGTTTTTCAAAAGATGGGGTATACCAGCTTTTTATAATGGGACTTATAAGTTAACTTATTTGGCATTTTACCAAACAGATAGAAATAAAAAAGCTAGCTTAAAAGCTAGTTTGACTAAAAAATAAGTCTCCCCAAACACCCTCCTAGTCACGTGACGTTTAGGTCTCGGGGGACAAAATAAATGGTATCGGATATCTCCTTTGGTATGTACAAATGAGACTTTCTTAACGCACCTGTTAGGAAAAACGATAATATTATAGTTAATGAGGCAAAGAAATCTAGAGCTATACCCAAGAGAACTTGGTTGGAGGCAATTGAGATGGATATGATAATTGTTAACTTAACGGATAAGATGATAAAAAATTGAATGGAATGGAAGAATAGGTTTCATGTAGCCGATCACAAACATTTAGGACAAAAGACTTCTGTTGTTATTTTCAGGGTCGGAGGGGGGGGGGGGGGGGGGAGGTTGTGCATATAAGGGAACAGAGGTGAGGAGAACCCCTCTCACCCTCTTCTCCCTCCTCTTCCCTTCTTTAGCTGTTAAACAGGCCAAAAGATTTTTGGAACTCCATATTTAAATTAAACATGAAAACAGTATAGCATTCTAGCTTCAAAACATGTCACCGTTAAAAAATTATTGCCTTTTATGAATAAATCATAAGATAGTCTTACTGTATAATTAAAATTTGATTCTCGGTATTAGTTCCTATAATCTTTAATATATTGAAATTATCCCTCAAATCATTGAAACTTCCATTTTGTCTTCTAAATTCTAAGTTATTGCAAGATTAAGCCTCAAATCATCAAAATTTGTATTAAATCCCCCAATTTTCAATAAGTTGTTTCAAATTAGTACCTTTAGTCAACAGTAGAAATACCATTTGGAGGGATTCATTTGTATTAATTTATGAGAATTGTAGGACCTAATACCAATTATCCATGGTTCAAGGGATTAGTTTTAAAATAAGTGAAGAAGTGGAGGACCTAAGTGCAATGTTTAGAGATGTGAGGGACTAGTTTCAAAGTATAAAGATATACGGGACTAATGTAGGAAAACCCTTAATTTTAAAAACTGTATGTCGAAAAAATATATTAGATTAAATTACATGAATAATTGCACAAAACATTCCAGTATTTTCCTCTCTTTATTGCTTAGGCCACATGGCAAAAATTCACATAACAACTAATTGCATATAAGAGGGTAAATTCTCTCAAATTAGATGGTAGTTAGAGAAGATCAAATTACGACAATTCTCACGGATCGTTCCAAATTCAAGATATAATATAGTGTTACATAAGATTTTTACTATCACAAATATATTTTCAAGGCAATAATGACTTTTATCATTTGAAATTAAAATTATAATAAGAATTAGGGAAATTGAACCCTCTTTAACTATCATCTCATCAGAGAATAACTAAGTCCTATAAAGATACTTGACAAGCTAAAAGTGAATTAAAAGTGTGTGAAAGCCGCTTTTCTAAAAAGTGTGAAAGTGCATGCATAATCATAGAGTGTGAAAGTGCATGCATAATCAATTAATCATACAATGTTTATTTGCAAAATAAATTATGTAAAACCATATTCTTTAATTAATGAATATATTTTTGGCTAAATATCATAAAATCCCCATTAATTTTGGATGATTACTAGAAAACCCCCTTAACTTAAAAAATATCAAAAAGCCCCCCTTAACTTTGAGATTTTATCAAAAAACAGCCCGTAAATCTAAAAGTTAAAGGGAGTTTTGTGATAATCCCGATACTTAAGGGGTTTTTTCCTGATATTTTGAAAGTTAAGGGGAGTTTTCTAATAATTGTCCAAAGTTAAGGGGGGGTTTTCTGATATTTAGTAGCAATTTCATTCAGTGATTTGAGGGATTACTTTCACAGTAATAAAAGATTTAAAGGACTAATATCGAAAAATCCCGTCAGATATACTTCTGTCGTCACCTTCCTCCCTCCCTTTCCTCCATTAAAACTCCACCAAATTCAAATTTCACGGATCCGGGTTAGCGTTTCGGATCAAATCCCCAATATCAATGATCCGCCGCCGCAAATCTGAGCCCGATCCGCCCAAACCCTCCCCTCATCCTTATCCTCCTCACAACGCCCAACAAAACCCTAACCCTAAAGTCCCCAAAAGCCGCAGCCGATGGAGCTGCGTCGACAGCTGCTGCTGGTTCATCGGCCTCGTTTGCTCGATCTGGTGGCTGCTCCTCTTCCTCTTCAACGCGATGCCGTCGTCGATCCCGCAGTACGTGAGCGAGGCGATAACCGGTCCCATGCCCGACCCGCCGGGAGTCAAGCTGAAGAAAGAGGGGCTGAGGGTGAAGCACCCGGTGGTTTTCGTACCCGGTATCGTTACCGGGGGGTTGGAGTTGTGGGAGGGACATCAATGCGCTGAGGGTTTGTTTAGGAAGCGGCTTTGGGGTGGCACATTTGGGGAGCTTTATAAGAGGTAATGGACAAGCGATTTGTTGTTTGATTCTTGTTGGAGATGGAAAGATTGGATCTTTTGGCTAAATTTTGCAAAACTATCATGAAGTATTAGAGAAACTTATTGTAAACTTTTAAAATTGTAGAAAAATACCGTGAACTATTGAAACTTGTTGCTAATGACCCCCAATGACTTGGATAAAAGGTATAATTTGTCTTTGAAAGTAGGATAGAGAAAGAGGATAATATCGAATATATGTAAATCATGTAAAAACTTAGGCTTGGTAGTTTAGTAAAGAAAAAAGGTTCATGATGATTTTCTATAATAAATAAATTATGGCAGTTTTGTGCAAGAAGCATCCAAGCTTCATGGTACCTTTTTGAAAATTATAGTTTTTTGGAGAAAGAAGAGAGCTTTTTTAGGGTGGGTTGGTTTTGAGCTGGTGCTTATGGTTTGGTTAGGAGCAAATCTTAATTTGAGGATTTTAATAGGTAATGATTAGTGAATTGTGTTTTGATTTCTTGTTTTGGGATGGTTTGATTGGTTGAGGAACTGGAAAAGAAGGGATTTTATGGGAGGTAAACCATTTGGGTTTTGTTGCTTTGTTCTAGTGATGATTGTTTTTGTTGATGTGATATTTAGAGAAAGTCTTGAATTGAGGTTTATAAGAGAGTTTATGCTTATTTGCTATCTTAAGAGTGAGATTTTTTATTTTTTATTTTTTGATAAAAATGGAAGCTTGGTGTTTTATCTTCCTTTTATTTTGTGTATTTGGTCTTATAGGTAGAGAAATGCATTTTGTTAGTAATTAAATAAGTGAATGCTGAATAGGAGGTGTAATTATGAAAGTTGATCCTTTACCTTGATATCTTTTTATTGAGAGTTTGGTTAGTAAGAGATTAATGGTGTGAACATCTGGAGAGACTTGTAAGAGCTGACAGTGGATTTCTGATTTTACAACTGATTTTGGTTGAATTCTGCTATTTGAGGATCATATAATGAGTCTTTTTTTGGGTAACAAATGGGAATAAACTCGCCCCCACCACCTCCCCCCACCTGAAAAAAAAAGAAAAAAAAGAAAAAAGAAGAAGAAGTAGAAGCAAGTAAAACAAAATGTGAATTACCTTTTCCTGCTAAGAATTGGTTGGTTAATAATAAGTGCAGTTTCAATTGCATCATCTGCAGTTTCAACTGCAGTGTCTTTGTGACTCATTCTAGGGGCAGTTGGTTGTCATTTATGATATTATTTAGGTCGCACTTAAAAGAACTTGCATAAGCCTAGGGCAGTATAACCTCTTTGTTAAGACTTGAATCTTTTATAGTGGAAGAAGGACAGTTTAAAAAACTCGGAAGGATAAAGTTACTAAATTATAAATTTTCTATTATACCGGTTATGGAAGAGTTAATGGTGAACCCATTGATTGTCTTTCTTCCCTTTTTTTTGTGTGCTGTTGTTGGAGTAATTGCTAGTTTTGTAAATAATGCTTCGGAGAATGGAACATTTTCCAGAATTGGAAAAGTATGACTATTCTATTGGTTTTTTTTTTCTAGAAACCACATTAAAAATAGGGCTATCGTACGGGAACCACCTTTCAATTTCAATTTATACATAACCTACCGTTTAAGTGGGTTATGTTGCAATCAACCACCTTCCGATCAAAATTTTCATTAAAAACCCAAAGTCACCCTTAAAAAACTTACATTCAAGGCACGTGATTCATTTTTTTAGTGTTTAGGTCTCTTTAGGATGCAACTCACATACTTTGAACTTGAATTTTTTAGGGTTAATTGCGAACAGACCCCCTGTAGTATCACTCAATTGCAAAGAGACTCTATATAGTTCTATTTGTTGTGATTAGATCCCCTATAGTTCTACTTGTTGCGAATAGACCCCCTGTAGTATTGGCTCAAGTGCAAATACACCCTCTTAGTGAACTTTTTTAGCTCTTTTAAAATTCAAAAAAAAAAAGAAAAAAGAAAAAAGAAAAAGAAAGAAGCAATTGGGTGTCTACCCTCACTAATATAACTATAGGAGGTCTATCCACCTCCTCAAAGATTTTTGACAATTTTAAGAGTAAATTTTTTTTCACTCAGGGGGTCTATTTGCAACAAGTAGATCTACAGAGGGTCTATTTGCAACAAGTAGAACTACAGGGGGTCTATTTGCAACAAATAAAACTACAGTGGGTCTCTTTGCAATTAGATGATACTACAAGGTGTTTGTTCACAATTAACCCAATTTTTAAAGCTTATTTTTGGTCTTTTAATGAAAAATTTGACCGGGAGGTGGATGATCGCAACAAAAACCCACTTTAAAGGTAGTTTATGTATAAATTCAAATTGAAAGATGGTTTCCGTATAATTACCTATTTTGAGGTGGTTTCTAGGGAAAAAAACCCTTATATCTTTTTAATGGAATGCGAGGGGGCTTAGGCCTCACAATGTCTCCTCTACACACATACACACAAACTTACAAAGAAAAATAATAAAAAAGAAAAAAAGAAAGAAAAAGAAAGAAAAAGAAAAGTATGAGTGTTAATAAGTATATGTTATGGAGGATTGATCAGAAAGAGATTAGGACTGGTTGAGATTCTGCCAATGATCATTTCTTCACTCTTCTCATCATGTTGTATCACAAGAACCGTATATCTTTTTGAGCACTGGAGTTGTTTCCCAAATGATAGGTTGGGTACTGGACAATAGTTCAGCTGTGTGTTTATCATCTTTATCATCGTTATCATCTTTCTATTAGTTCATTTCTACATCTCTGTCTTTTCTAGCTAATTATACTGATTTAAAAAAAATGATCACTTCTTCATGATTTTCTAGAATTTTAATCGGTACTCAATGATTCTCCTCATCTTACATGTCTGTAGTAGATTGATTATATCCCATTTATCCTATACTTCTAAAAATTTCAGGTAATTTTAGAACATTCTTTAATTTCCTTCATGCCAGCTGAACAATTATCTGCACATCCTAGTAGTCTGTAGAAATTGGTACATTTGTCACTTATAACAATAATATTCTGAGAATAAACTCACTCCCCCTCTCTATCTGAGTTTGTAATATGAAGGTCTAAGTCCATGGCTATTCTTTGTCTTTGGTTGTATGTTCTTAAAACTTTCCAGACCTTTATGCTGGGTCGAGCATTTGTCTCTTGACAATGAGACTGGATTGGATCCTACTGGCATAAGAGTTAGGCCTGTCACGGGTCTTGTTGCAGCAGACTATTTTGCTCCTGGATACTTTGTTTGGGCAGTGTTGATTGCTAATTTAGCTCGAATTGGATATGAAGAGAAAACAATGTATATGGCTGCATATGATTGGAGACTCTCTTTTCAGAATACTGAGGTACCTTTCCACTCGTTATAATCACTCTACCAATAATAAATTGTTTATCCTAGTTTGCGATCATGTTCTTTCTTTCTTTTCTTGGTTTCTTTCAATTTATATGTAGGTATTCTTTAACTCTTCATGCTGTAAATTGGGTGTCTGACAAACCTACTATGGCATGATCTATACAGGTAAGGGATCAATCGTTAAGCAGAATCAAAAGTAACATAGAACTAATGGTAGCTACAAATGGTGGAAAGAAGGTTGTAGTCATTCCACATTCCATGGGAGTTCTGTACTTTTTGCACTTCATGAAGTGGGTTGAGGCACCTTTTCCAATGGGTGGCGGTGGTGGTCAAGATTGGTGTGCGAAGCATATAAAAGCAGTGATGAATATTGGTGGACCTTTCCTAGGTGTTCCTAAAGCAGTTGCTGGGCTGTTCTCGGCTGAAGCCAAGGATATTGCTGTTGCGAGGTTAGCTACTGCTTCACTGTTTAATGTAGTTGGTAATGAAGAACTTCCAGTTATAGACTTTTAGTCGTTCTCCCTGTTTCTCCGTAGAAAACTAATGTACACTTCATGTCTGTTGCTTTTATATAACATTGATGCATGGCCATCAAATTTACAAGATCAATAAGTACAAAGATTCATAATAAGCTTGCTAGCTCTTTAGATGGACAGTACCTAGCATTTAAAGAACGAGTAAAGCTGCTCAATTCTTAAAATTTTAACCCTTTTGCACATGTTTAGATAACTCAAGACACGTTGTATGGTTTGTTGCAGGAACATAAAGGCAGATGTCTAGCATTTTATATCTAGCAATATCTTTCTATCCTAAGGGTCTGTTGGGCCATGGAGATGATTTTCGGAGAAAGATAATTTGCGTATAAATGCAAAATAATACCGGAAAATAGATGTACTTAAATTTTTAATGTCAGGTGACCTCTTAGCTCAGAAGCTTAAGGAGATGGTTGTGGGCTAGCAATGTATACCAAACAGTAACTTTGAATGTGTGATGGATCTGTTTTTTAAATAAAAGTAGATCCACCTATAAATCCCTTAAAATGTAACTACAAGTAACTGCTGAACTTTTGACCTGTATTAAACCTTTGATTAAAGTTAATGTCTAACCAGCAAATTTATCTTTTCCTTTTATGATTCCTTGGTTTTTATGTTCATTCTGCGGCAACTAGAAAATTGAAGTGCACGTAATGCTCTTACTATATCAGATAGTCAGTTAACACAAGCTTAAGATGATAAGTTTTGGGTAAACATTGTTTGCCAAGCTATCTTAACAGCAATAACTTCCCCTAACAAGGGCCTTCACCTGGAAAGGAACTAAGTGGAATGATACTTGATTCAAAAGGTAAAGTAAATAGGGTTAAATAAACATATTTTAAGTTACCAAAATGAGTATTGAACCCAGGGGTTTTGAAACATAGAATATTGCCATGTTAGATAAGATCACCTTTTTTTGCTAAGATCCAAAATTTCAGTGCGTATTATAGACCCACCCCATATGTAAGCCGAGAAACAACAGAATTGATTCATTGAAACATCTTTGTAGAAACATGTGAATGAGGTCTCTGCAAGCCCTAACCGGTTTAAAATAAGAGGAAAAATGGTTGTCTCCTTATTAATCCCAAGTGAGCCTATATAAAAGTGAAATACCACCCTCATAAGAGATTGTACGCGAAGGAAGAACTTTGTTTTCATGAAAGCTTGGAAAGCTGAGGATTAAAAACTCACACTATCAGAAAACAATTAAATATCAAAAAACAACTAAAATATCCGGTGATTTTTTCTGCGTACTGAATGCTTTTGTTACCATCTCATGCTCTCTGAAGAATTTCCTGTGATACTCTTTTTGGGATAATGAGATAGTATTGGTAAATTCAGCAGTAAATTTGAGCACTTCGTCATTTGATTGATAAATCTTTTGGTATTATCAGTTAACTTATTCAGTTGTGGGCACCCTTTACAAGTTAGGGTGGGTGACTACCTAAGTTGCATGAATACGGGTACAGGTACCAGTACGGGTACCGGTACGGGTGCGGGTACCGGTACGGGACTTCTGCAAAATTGTAAAATGTAGGGTGCGGGGACACAACTACATATGTATATTGAGATTAATAGTTTACATGAGATTATTATTGTTTTTCAATTCATGTGTTACTAGAATTAGAATTCTATTATGTTTTTTAGTTTCTTTAATTATGCTTATTATTATTATAAAATGGAAGCTACTCGGATTTGAACTAGACACTCAAAACGACCCTTTAAAATCAAAGTTTTGAACTTGGGTATGGGCTGAAATGAACCCGAACTATGTCTAACAAGTTACAAGAAATGTCTGTGAGCATTGTGAAGTGTAAGATATACATTCAAGAAGTGTTTGACAAGTGTTTTAAATTAAAACATATATCATGTAATTGAGCACGTCTGAATAAATTTATGCATTTATCCAAAGAGTGTCCATGAAGTTGGGGTACGGATAAGTGTCGGGTACGTGTCGGGTACGGGTACGGCTTCATGATAGAAGTACCCGGGTAACATAGGTGACTACCAATACTTTGGAAGTGTGAACTGTGAAGCTAGCATGTTTGTCTACAACCCCAATTTATATAGCCTTTTATGTGTGTTTATTTCTGTTCTTTATTTTGTAAAGATAGTAAATTGTCAGTGCTCATGTTGACAAATGTGCTTTAATGAGCTAAAATTATGTCATCTCTAACAAGAACTTTTAAGATATCCTTCGGGTAAAATCTGTCACTCCACAAGCCACACACAAGATCCAATCACCAAAAATAACAACTGGCACTTTGTATCCAAGCATTTTACATTTATTCTCTTATGATTTAGTATTTCAGTTTATGAATCTGTGAAGGAATTCTCTCATTATTTCTTTATAAAACAGGGCGATTGCACCTGGTGTTCTCCACTCTGATTTTCTTAAGCTTCAGACTTTGCAGCATGTTATGCGTATGACTCGGACATGGGATTCGACTATGTCAATGATTCCCAGAGGTGGTGATACTATTTGGGGTGGTCTAGATTGGTCACCTGAAGAAGGTTATGTCTGCATGAAGAAACAGAAACACAATGATTCTCATGTTTATCATGACATAAACATTGAGAAATTTAATCAGTCAAATAATGTAAATTATGGAAGAATTATTTCTTTTGGAAACGATGTAGCTGAGATGCCTTCGTCCAAGATTGAACAGATAGATTTCCGGGTAAACCACTCTCATAAATGCTATTGTTAATTTAGATATTCCCCTTTTCTGGCTGAATGAACCATCCTATTTGTTTTTCGGTTTTGGCTAATGTAGCAGACGTCTCTAATTCCAACCTATAGTGTACTGGACAACCACAATCTGGAATACATAATTCATGCATCAACAAACAGTGATTTTGTGTTGTATTCCTTTGTAAGAAGAGTTAATCACATGGCAGTGTTCCCTCAACTTGTGAATTGCAGCATAATTCATCCATCTGGTCTACATCTCTTCCACACATTTCTAGGACCTAGAAGGCCTTGCTATAATTAGTGAATTATGAAAATTGTCCTTGTGGTTAGAGTTTCCATCATTTTTCGGAGGAGAAATTGAAAAACACACACACATCAAGTGAATGTTATATGTTTTAAGTTTGTAGATAAATGCAAGACACCTTCGGCAATCACAAGGACCACTGGACAAGCATCATGCATATATATTTAGGGGTTTCCTAACATATACGGTGAGTTACCGTTTGCCAAAAGGGATGCTAGAAGATAGAGACACACTCGCACCCCATCCACAAGCCACAATCAACATAGACAAACCAATGGAAGAGGAGGTTGTAGGAGGGCTGCCTTTTTCCTTTTCTTAGTTTAATATTCTGATGGTCTCTAAAGTGAAGCATCACTTGGCATGCATTAAAATCATATAATGCAGGGGTATGTGCTAATTCAAAATACAAGGGGTATTGTTTTACGAATACAGTTCATAAGGACGAGGACTTGGAGATAAAGGGGCGATTGATGTTTTAACAAAAACACTAGAGGTTTTATCTACGCGTCTATGGTAATTGCTTGACGTCCTTAAAAACCTTAAGGGTCTAACAATGAGAAGCTTTTAAACCTTTATGTTCTGGATATTGTTTCAACTAAATATGAAAATATTATTTTGGATGTTCACTTTTACAATTTTGAATTCTAACTGTAATCCTCTCTTCAAACACTTACTGGAACTCAGTTTATTATCGTAAAAAGTTGAATCAAACTAGACACAGAAAGACCCTACTTCTCGGGAAGGCATTTTCAGGATTCAGTATATCTTTTTAACAGCTGAAAGGAGGCAGTGATGTAAATGCAAACAATTCAATAAAACTAAGGTGGCAGGGACATAATAAAATATTTAATTGATTGCTACCATCTCAAATCCTTTACCTTGTCATTCCCTTATTCTCTGCCCAACTTACCATCTTATGAGGTTGTTTTTACTTGTCATTCTGCCTTTTCCCTGCATTTTTCGAAAATGTATTGTCCATGTAAATATTTAGAATGGTTTTCTTTGTCTTTTGTCTGTTGATTCAATCTATGGGTTTATGTTTAATTTCTTCACTATTTGAGTTCTATGGCAACCCTTGGATCAATAGAAAGCATTCAAATGCACTTCCTCATGGGGATTAATTGATTCTTAAGCTAATAATATTTTACCCAATTTTTCATGGCTTGCAATTGATATTTCTGTTTCTGTTATACTTATTTTCCTGACCATCTAATTTTATGGGTCAAATGTGGTCCTTCTTTTAACCTTAAGTGACTTTAGAAAAGTGTAGCAGTGTTGGTTTGAAACTTATGAAAGCAATTACTCATCAAGTTAAATATCTGTTATCATATTCCTTGTTTCCGGCACTTTAGAATATACCGTGTCACTGGCATGTAATGCTTTACCCATTTTTCTTCATATCAGAAGGCATATATTTGCTTGCTTAAGTTGATTTATGTTGATGGTTCTATTATGTCCTTGGAATAATGAGAAGTTCATCCTCTTCTGGTGTTTATTAATAAAAGGCATTACTTTTATAAAACTATGTTTATGCTTTTGGTGTTTTTATTGCTGTATTTTTCTCAATTCCCATCTTCTCGTGTGTTGTCTGATAGCGTCATCATGCAACCTGGCATATTCTTTTTCATAGACAAGCTGCATAAGGCCTATGAGCATCTTACTGTAATTTCACAAGTATAAACGTAATCACATGTCATAGATCATGTCATAAATGCTTTCTTCTACATATATTCTGTTGCTAATTCATTACTTTTTATAGGATGCTGTTAAGGGCATCAATATTGCCCGCTCAAATGCCTGTGAGGTTTGGACAGAGTATCATGAACTGGGGTGGGGTGGAAACAAGGCAGTTGCTGACTATAAAGCCTATACTGCTGGTTCCATTTTGGATCTTCTTCATTTTGTTGCCCCAAAGATGATGGAACGTGGAAGTGCTCATTTTTCACATGGCATTGCTGAGAATTTGGATGATCCTAAGTTCCATCACTACAAATATTGGTCAAATCCCTTGGAGACAAAGTGAGAGCCTAACTAATATCTAACTGATTTAATTTATTCACTTTTTATAGAGTTTCTATTTGGGTAAACTTTTTCTTAACAAATTTAGGTTTTATGTTCGGATCACTTGCATGTTGAAATAGCCATCTTGTGGAAGATTTCAGATCTAGCTCATTCACTAATCTTCAATTTTAGTGAAATAATATATAGTTCAGAGTTTGGGTGTCATGATATGAATACAACTTTTAGAGTTAAAATGAGGATTTAGTTTCTGTTTCATTAGGATATTTTACCTTCTCCTTTAAATAATGTGGTTCTATTGATTTGTAAGGAAATCTACGAGAAGATAGTTATAGTAATGTTTAATGACAGTGATACGGTAAAGATCACCATCTTTGATATATATGATGTATACATGTATGTCCAAATGAAAATTTGACTATGAAGTGAGAACTGATTTTACTGCAAGCCGCACCAAAACATAGATTGTGGTGATGTCCACAATTAGTCACATCACCAATGGTATTAACTCCTTCGGGTCATTTTAAGATCTAGACATTTTTGGTATGTATGAGTTCTTTTATTCGATATTCTTGTGTTTGCGTAGAGCTTTACCTTTGTGTTTATAGTTCTGTAATCATCTAAATATCCTTCCAAGATCATACAGTGAAACTGACACGTCAGTATTTGCTAGTTTAGGAACATGTAAATTCGATTTTCTCCATTTAGGATTACATTTTCCTTCTAATATACCCTTCAAACTTTTTTCTCTTCTTGCAGATTGCCCGATGCTCCCGATATGGAAATATATTCCATGTATGGAGTAGGGATCCCTACTGAAAGAGCATATGTTTACAAGTCATCTCCTTCATCTGAGTGCTACATTCCCTTTCAAATTGATGCCTCCGCTGAAGGTGGAAATGACAATAACTGTTTGCACGGTGGGGTTTACTTAGTAGATGGAGATGAAACAGTACCAGTTCTAAGTGCTGGCTTCATGTGTGCTAAAGGTTGGCGTGGGAAAACTCGGTTTAATCCTGCTGGTATTAAGACTTACAACAGGGAGTATGCTCATGCCCCTCCTGCTAATCTACTTGAAGGTAGAGGGACCCAGAGTGGTGCACATGTTGATATTATGGGCAACTTTGCTCTGATTGAGGATATAATTAGAGTAGCAGCTGGAGGGACTGGAGAGGATTTGGGTGGTGATCATGTTTACTCGGATATATTCAAGTGGTCAGAGAAGATCAATTTAAAACTATGAATCAGTTGGTAATCTCCATAACCTGTCAGCTCTTATTAATATGGATTAATTGCGGATGCACCCCTGTACTGTGGTGATGTAGCCACTTAAACCCCTGAACTTTATTATTACCATTTACACCCCTTCCGTCTCCAGAAATTACATTTTGTAATCTAAATTTAGAGGACAATCTAGTCTTTTTCTAGTGAAATTTGGGGAAAAGGTAATTTGTCATCACGTGATTCTCACACGACGTCTCAACCAAACTTGGGAAACAATATTGTCTGGAGTTCATCAGGTTTAAATGCTAATAAAATAGTTGAGGGGTATAAATGTTACATCTTCATAGTACAGGGGGTGTACTGCAGTGAACCTTATTAATGTCCGCTGATGCTTTTCTCCCTATCAACTTTCATGTTTAGGAAAACTTGTTTGCTATGTGTGGGCTTTTTTTGTCTGTGACGTGCGGGATTGTTAATGTTACCTGTTACAGCTGCATCTTAGGCTTGTGAATCATTTGTTGTGTACTCGGCATCTTAATCCTGTTATCTACAATTTATTAGAGAAACTAGATACATCAATAGTAAGAGGACGCAATAGGTGAACACTATAATTTGTAGTTCGAGCCTGTTACTGGCACTATAAAATCTTTGTTCAATCAGGTCATAGGTTTCTAATGTCGACTTGGGTACCAAATGATTATCATAAGCTTAGTTGCATATACACCCCTTGTACTATGAGGGTGTAACCGCTTGTATTCATGTTAACTATGATTTATCAAATAAACTGCATACATTTATAGTAAGAGAAAAAAATAGGTGAACACTACATAGCAGGCTATAGTTCACAGTTGGAGTCTGTGCTTGGCATTATACAATCGTTGTAACTGGATGCTAGGTTCTCTAGAGCAGGCTTGGGGTATTTATAACCTGAAGGATTTATCATAGGGTTAGTGGCATCTACAACCTCTGCACTACGAGGGTGTATTCGCTACTAGCCGTGTATTATTTTATTAGCACTTGCATCCCCTGAACTCCTGAGTCCTGATGATATTATTACCCACGTGAGGTTGAGATGTAACGTGATATATGACGACAAATTACCTTTGGCCCCCAGTTAACTGTAAAAAGGACTGAATTGGCTTCAAAATACACGGCAAAGAAGAATAACATGTTTGAGAGTTAGGGGTGTAAATGCTAATAAAACAGTTTCCGGGTGTAAGTGGCTACACCATTGTAGTACGGGGAGTGTGCTGCAATTAACTCTTTATCATATGAAGTTTTGAAGACCTGGAGCTATTACTGCATCATGCATTTATCATTATCGCATCAAATTCTATTATGCACGTACAATAATGAGAGTACTGTTTTTTTTCTTTCAGAGATTTAGGTTGACGAGAGTGTGAAAAAAATCATGGCTCCAGAATGTTCGTCAAGCGTCTTGGTTCGATTCTGTGACCACTTATTATGCTGGATTTCCTGTGGGATTACTTATTTATTTTACCATTGGAGCTCGAGCTAGTGGGTTTGGTTATGGTACCTCTCTACAAGTTAGATGAAAAGGTGAAGGATTTAGGGGGGGATAAAGGAAAAAGAAAAAGAAAAAGTTCTTACTTAGAGCCGGGTTATTGTATTATATCTGATTTCTCATTCTTTATATTGTTTATGCACTGTACAGAAGGGTGATTGTATGATAAACGTGCAACTCTTGTAACATATATGAAGTACTTAGATAATGTGTGTAAATTTCCTACGTAGTTTCATTTGTGTGATCATTCATTGTGATACAATGCGAGCAAGAAAAAGATCAGAGAGTGTTTTACATATTGTATTATATCTTTATATTGTATTATATCAGACAGCTGGCAATCCATATTGTATTATTTATAATCAATGTGTGTTGTTTTCTCATCTCGAAAGAGTCTTCATTCAGTTTTGTATCTTTGAATGTGGTAACACTATGGCACAAAAAGTTGGATGTTATCTTCTCTATTTTCTATAAGATGATACTTTGTCTTATTTACTCGTAGACATTTGTTTAGAAAAAATGACTATGCAAGGAGAGAGAGCCTCCTTGTAGAAAAGGATATTTTACATGAAGGAAGAAAGAACTCTTAATTTGATTCATTTTATGAACCTACATTAGTGCTTTTCTTCTGCATATTAATCAAGAAGTTTATTTATTTATCTACTGTGCATAGAAACATTCAAAAACATAATTTCCTCGTTAGAAAAACTTGGTTGCACATGGCAAAGCTTAATTGTTGGAAGATTGGCATTCTACTTAGTACCATAAAAAAAATTCAGGTTTTAATATTTACTTTTGGGAAATTATTGATCGATTCAATCTGTGTCCAACAAATTGTGCTCACTTACTAATTAACTGAGCCGAAACTAATGATTTAGGATCATACTATCTTGATTATCTCATTCATCCTCTAAAATAGCTTCAGTAATATTTTAATTTATCAAATGCAAATTTTCAATTGTTTATCCGCTACTCTTTTTCTTTCTTTCTTTCTCTCCTTTTGTTATAACCCAGCAGGAAATCGAAGTCAAGATCGTGGGAGCTATATTGGAACCTTCCAACCATCCGGATCACAAGCGGCGGGTATTAACTGCTACTCTTGATTGTGATTTCTAGATTAAGTAGAAATTCAATACTCAAGCCATTTACATGAAGGGTAGGAGAAGAATTCGAGGATTTAACTGCCCTCTGTCTAGTTCAGAACACTCATAAACAGAGTGTTCTAATGAGATTTGTACTCAGGAAACATTTGGGCTTCATATCATTTTTAAAACAAATTTATATTTCCAGATTTCTCTGCAGTTACCTGTGAACTTCTGTGATTCATTGGTCAAGGATCCATTGTCGATTTCATCATTGAGACTTTGATCTCTGGTAAAATATACTCCCTTATAGGATTTCTAGGACCTTTGAAAAGACTAATCATTCTTACCAAGCGTTTTCCATTAGATGGACTTTCAGTAACACTTTCAGCCAACTATTAGTAATTATTACAAACTGAACGTATAAATTTCTCTCTCAGTACATTGTTCAGTAGGAAAAAGATGTGAAATGTACACGGTGATTATTTTGCCAAGAAAAATAATGTATAAGTAGATAAAAATAATATAAATAAGACCATCTGGATATAACTTATCTTAAGCTAAATATATCAGATTTTGTGTATTTTTTATATCATAGTGAATAGCTTCTCGTAATCATTTTCGTCCTCGAGACCATCCCTAGCATGCATAATAAAATTTGCTCCGTTAACCAACCACGTTGTAACATTTACCTCATTATCCATTTCAGTTTTAAGGCTAACTTTCATACGAAAATAAAAGAGAGTCTTATGATGCATGATTGTAGATTCAAATCCATGCAGTAGATATGGCTCTGAGTAGTTTTACATGTATAGTAATCAAATTAGTTTCGGAAACGAAAAAGATACAAATAATCTATAGCCCTCTCTTCTGAAGATCTCCAAAATATGCACACTCCTTTCCAAATTTTGGTGATGTGCACAGACCTACTCTAAACGTTTCCTATGAGGGAAAGGCGGAAAGCTGCCGAGAAACTTTTCACACAATTACAGCAGCTTGTTATGTGCTTCACAGATGATTTTTTTTTTTTTGTGGACAACTTTGCATATATGCGCATTATAGATCTTCAATATTATCGTCTCTTTTCCTATTTCTAACCGTAGTTTAGACATTTTATTCAAGGCAGCAACTCTGTCAATAATTTTGTTTTGCATTTGTCCAACTTCATGGTAGTTCCTTCTAACCAAAACAAAAGATTATGGTTGTTTTGTGTGAAAATCCCAACTGCATGACAGTTTTTTTTAAAATACATCCTTTTTAGTAAACGAGTGATGGGAAAAAAAAAAGTTGAAAATGAAGCAGATGGGGCGGAGAGGCCCCGAAGTCACATTCATGTTCTTGTTTTTCCCATTGAGAACATGTGATCATTTTCAGCAAACAATATTATAGAATAATGAGGTGCTAAAACTTTTAGGTACCAAAATGTGATTTAGCTAAAATAGATAAGAGGGGAGAATAAATGAAACTTACCTTCCCATTCAAGATTATATTAAACATTCTAAACGATTGGAAAACCTCATAAAAGACATTAACACGCATAGCAAAAAGTTTAAAGCTGAGACCAATATTTTTCATGCAAACTTTAAATGTTTCACTTAAAATTTCTCACGACAAACTTTCCTTGCTGAGATGTTCAAATAGTTCAGGAGGGTTTAGTACAATTTTGAAAGTTCGAGAAAAATCTCTTCAATACATGTGTGTGTGGTTTGTTTTCTTACCCGCACCCCCCCTCTTTTTTTTTTGGGTGCGGGTGTAAAATTTAGTACTCATCTTGTCAACAGTGAGAAAAAAAGAAGGAAACTGACATGTTGACACAACATCAACAACAATAAGAAAGCGTTACCCCAAATGTGTAAGATCAACTACATAAATTTTATTCTTGAATCCTATATTTCCATTCCGTTTATTTAGGACTATCTCCTCCGTAAAGTTAACAAGTTGGCATCTTAAATTAATAGCAAATATATAATAGGGCAGAGAAAACACAACAAAGGGACTGGAGTGTGGAATAGATTTCATAAGATACAAAAGATGCACTTTGAGTCTTAAGAAGTTATACAAACATAAAGCATACAATCACCACAAATACAAGAAGGAAACGACCAACAAAAGTATTTTCTATAAAACATTGCTTGCTGTTTTTGTAGTCACAAGCAATAAGCTCTACCTACAGAGCTGAAAGAACCATATTTTGCATCAGCATCTTCTTCATAACTAATTCGAGAAATAAATATATTGTGAATGATTATCAGAATAGGGTGCACGAGAAAGCATCTCAATGTCAAAGCCAATCTTCACCTCCCAACAACAACCACAAGAAAATCAAATTCAGAATATTAGGATAACATCCTTTAGACCCTATTATGTACCAAAGAAAATAATCCTAGCTGATCACTGTACATTACAATGTCATGAAATAAAACAAGGCCAACCTGCTAACGGAGCTAAAGTAGCGATGAATCCTGTCAGTGAAATGGGTCCCATAGAAAGTCCATCGATTCACAATCTGCAGTAAAGAAAATTTTTCTTATCTGTTAGAATTGTCCTCCGATTTTCATCTATAGAATCATATCATGAAAAAGTATCTCAACCATGCTTCATTACATGGATCTGCCTTCAGTTTTGAACTTTAAAATAACCTACCTTATGTGATTAATAAGAAGGTATGTCATACATCTTAACCCTCATCTAAATTCAAAACAGATGCCTTCAATTGTTCCCTGATCATATTGATTGAGATGGGTTAATATATTTACAGAGTAAGGTATTTTGGTATCAAAATCATCCTGTACCATCGATGGCAGTTAGTTCAAAAGTTCCCCTGAAGTTGCAAAATAAATAGAAGTTAAGAGGCTCATATTGCATGGACATAGACACAGCCACACATTGTGATACAATATGGCACGCTGACACATGGAAACTTCTGGGGAAAAAAAAATACACAAGAAACATGGCAAGTTGAGTAAGTCCAATATAGTGCACAGAAGACACTTCATTATATGAAAGAAGTTTCTACGCTTCCTACTTATGTTTACGACTTCAGATTGATGTTGCACAATCACATGAATACTTCGAACTCTGGAAAGGACATAAAATTTATCTAGGATATTGATAATGGAGCTGAAGCTTTTCATGTTTAGAAGTTCAAATTGATGTAGTCCAATCACATAAATATTTCTTTTTGATAACTGAGACTTGAGGATTGTGTAGCATATCGATTTTGGCTAAAAGGTAAATTGGGTCCTTATACTAGGGCCTCATACTCAAATTGGTCTCCCCCACTTTCTTTTTTCTCAACTTACTCAACTTAGTCCCTGTACACCTTGTTAGTCCTATTTTAACTCTCCGGTAAAACTTGCGTTAAATAAAATTTGAAAGGACAATATTACCCTAACCCTAAAACTTACATATCAATAAATCATATCTCTTAATTTTATTTTTGGATCCTTAAAAACCGGTAAGAACAGACTTTGGTTCCTAAACTAGAAAACACAACACTAATTACCAATCTTCCTTCCTAAATTTTATACATCATTTTATTAAAAACTAGTCAGGTGTCCTTGAGGTCAGTTATCTAGGGTAAGTAAGCTATGGAGAAACACTATATCACAAAGGTTTTTGAAGCAAACTTCTGTGTTTTATATTAGAATTTGCAAAAACCTGCTTTCTTGTCATTAAAATTCCAAAACAGGAGGCATGATGACAACATTGTCGAATAAGCAAATTTTTAGTGTATAAGATGTCATTTTCTCTCGATGAACTTATAAACTTCGTGTACAATAACTCAAATAAAGATTCTCTGCTCTTAGGACCAATTTGAAAAAGAAACATTGATGTTACAACAAGTTTGATTAGTTACCTTAGGCAAGCGGCCAAAAGATCCACAAGTAACCATCACCAACTATACCCCGCTGCTCTGCACTCTTAAACCCTCATCTATATCTTAACAACCACATTCTGCATAGAAGTCTTCTTCACTACACCTCTAGAACACAACACATTAAGCAACTCCAACGCCTCCTTTGACATACCCTCATATGCCAACCCCTCAATGAGAATAGTATAGGTCGACTCTGTAGGCATACACCCTTTAGTCACCATATAAGCAAAGAAATCAATGGCCCGATCCGTCCTCCTAGCCTTACAAAGACCCAATATAATCGAATTATAAGTTATCACATTCGGTCTAATCCCCAACCTCTGCAACTCATTAAAAACCCTAATCGCCTCATCGATCTTTCCTTCCCTACTAAACCCACCAACGATTGAAGAATATGTGATTATATCTGGCCTCAGCCCTTTCTCCATCATCTCCTTCAACAGCTCCAACGCCATTTCCGTATTCCCTGCCTTCGACAGCCCATCGATCACCGTATTATACGTTATAAGCACTGGAGTGCAACCCTTGCTCCCAAGCTGACGAAGCATCTCAACCGCAACATCCACTCTCCCATCCCTACAAAGAGCAGTGAGCAAAGTATTATACGTCACAATATCAGGGTAACACCCTCTCGACGCCATTATATCCAAATACTCAATCGCCCTCTCCATTTTCCCTTCTTTACAGAACCCGTGAAGTATCGGATTATAGCTCAAAGAATTAGGCGCACACCCATGATCGTTCATCCTCTCCAAAACATCAATAGCTCTCCCCAAAAGCCCCTTCCTACACAAGAAATTGATCAAGATATTGAAAGTAACCACGCTTGGCGCACACCCTTTGCCCACCATATCCCCCAAAAGCCTCTCAGCATCCATCCACCTCCCCGTGCTGCACATACTCCTCAAGATTATATTATGCGTAATCACATTCGGGTTACAATCATAAACCCTCGCCATCGAGTTCAAGAACTCAATTGCCTCATCAATCTTCCCTTCCTTACACATCCCATTAACAATCACATTGTATGTAACCACATCCGGCGCGCACCCTTTTCGCCGCATCTCATCGAGCAACTTCATCCCTTCGGCTATGCCGTTGGACTTGCACATAGATTCGATTAGAATGGTGTAGGTGAAGACATCGGGGGTGATGTTCCGCCGGAGCATTTCGTCGAGCAGGTTGAGGGAGTGACCGATTTCGGATTTCTGGGAGAGGGATTGGAGGAGGGTGTTGAAGGTGACGGCGTCAGGGGGGACCGAGGGGGGCATGGAGCGGAGGAGGGCGAGGGCGGAGTCGGGGTCGCCGGACTTGCAGTAGCCGGAGATGAGGACGTTGAAGGTGACGACGTCGGGGGCGATGCAGAGGGAGAGCATCTGGTCGAAGACGCGGCGGGCGTCGGCGAGCCGGCGGAGGCGGCAGAGGCCGCGGATAAGGGACGTGCAGGGGAGGAGGAGGGAGGGGGATGGAGGGGAGGAGGAGGGGAGGGAGAGGAGGAGGGGGAGGGCGGTGTCGAGGTCGCCGGAGCGGACTAGGCGGTGGAGGCGCTCGGTGGCGGCGGAGGCGGTTGAGGCGGCGGCGATTGGAGGAACGCGGAGCCTCACTTTTGAGAGCTTGATTTTGGGGTAATGGAATTTGAGGATTGGGTGATGGTGAGTTGGGGATAAAAGATTCATTTTTTAGGGGGGTTTTTTTCCCCCTTTTTTGGGAGAAGAGGGAGGATTTAGTTGTGGAGGGTTTTAGGAGGACCAAGGGGAGAGAGTGGATTGTATGGGGTTTTGTGGTTGGAATGGGTTCATCCACAGAGGAGACAAGGGAATAAGAAATACGTTTATACGTTTATTGTAATTTTAAATCAGTAAAATTATTATGTAATTATTTTTTAATTAGTTAAAAATTAAAACATTAATCAAGGCACATTGTTATTATACCAGTACACAAATATTGTTGCATGTCATTCTGTTTCTTTCGTGTATGATTTTGTTTAATTTTCTTTTCGTAGAGGAATCTCTATAATAGTATCTTCCGATTTTATTTGTATCCTTGTTTGGATTTTGTTTTTAAATTGTGGAGCCAAATACAAATCACATAGAAGACTGGTTTAGATATTTCGACTGCTCTCTTGAATTCCATTACCATGAAGTGTTTTTGAGGTGATTTTATTCGTTTGGAGCATAAAATCTTGAAACTGCTCATTATAAAACAAGGTGATTAAGGGTATCAAAGACCATGGTTTTGTCTATTGTATAAAGTTTACAAGTTCCTGATAAATATGGGAACTGGGTCAAGTTTATTTTATAAAATTCTCGTAACTCTAAATTTTGGTGAGGTGTTTACCCCAGGAATGCCTGGGTTCTGAAGGATGCATGTAAAACTGCTCATTTGGTGAATGGAAAATTAACTTCATAAAAATAAAAATAAAAAAAAGAAAAAGAAAAAGAAAAAGAAAAGGTAGTCAAATTACTTTGTTATAATGATTTCAAAGGAATCTGAATAAATATACAAATTGAAAAGTTCTTGCATGTTATGTCTTAATGTATATGATATTTTTGAAAATTACACTAAAAACAACCCAACAGAAGTTATAGATTGCTTCTCTTCACAATGTTCAGAGCTAATTAGCTCGCTTGGCAGCATCTTCATGCCTAAAGTTTCGAATTGTTCGTCCCAATTTCTTTCAATAGGAAAATACGAGGGATCGAGCTCAGGCTCCTCACGGGAGAGCGACACGGCTTTGTCACGTGTCCTACTAGGCTGCCCCTCGCTCATCCCAATTTGGCGAGAGAAAAGACTATTGCTTTTTTATCTTTCAGCCCAGAAAGTAGAAATGTATGAATCCACTAGTTTTGCATCAGAAAATTCAATGCCAAAACAAGGGTCAATAATGACATAATTTCAGATTACAGGAATGTCTAACAACCTGCTGCTTTGCAACTTAATCACTGCACATCAGAAGTTGAAAATTTAGGGAAGGTGAAGCCATTACTGAGCAATTTTTCTACTTAAATCAATCATCTGCTATATATCGCCTCGCCTTTGCATCTCTAGAAGAAGGTTTTCCCTACAGATTGCATTGTATGCAGTAAAGAAGAAATTCTCTGTTTATCTCAAAAGCGTAAATTATAGAAAATCCTCCTAAGATTTATAGCGTTCACAAAACTTCTATAAGTGACATTTTGAATGCTATTCAGTGTTTATGAAGTTAACTTGAATGTAAAAACTATGAGGATAAGATGGGACAATTATTTGTGCTCCTGTGTAAACATGTAAATGTATTTTTTTCTAGATATGGATCCTTAAAATCTTCAATAATTCCGCAGTAGTCCCTCAAATCTTTGGAACTGCTCAGAAGTTCCTCAAATCCTAAGAGGCCTTCCAAATTGGCCCCTTAATGACCAAAATGCCGCTCATCTTATTTTTTTTTGAACCTTTTTTTGGGTTTTTTTTGGGGGGGGGGGGCGCGAAAAGCTAAGGGCCTTTCGCTCATTGCGATCCAATTTAAGATTTCAGAGACTTATGCGCAAGTTCAAAGACTTGAGGGATTAATATGGATTGTTAAAGATTTGAGGGAATAATATCTGAAAAACCCTAAAAATTATGATTATTTAACTATGAATTAAAAGCGATGAAAACGTGTTTACTTTAAAACCCTAATAAGGTTTTTCTGTGATTCCTAACAAATCAAGAGTTTATCTGTAATTTACCCTATTTCAAATTAAAAGTAAAACAACAAAAAATTTACCCCCGCTGATCGATGATAAGAGAATAATCAACCTCACCAATGACAGTTGCCTCATCGTGCCCTGAAGTTGCAATTATTTCACCAAACTACAAGTTGAGAAAACATTTCTAGTTATTCAAGAATTTTGCATTCTATAAAAATTCATGAACAATTCATTTAAGTGTCTTTTCACTTACAGGTCCAACAAGGCTAGAATGGCCCCAGATCATATAGGCGCCATCGGATTCCCTAGCCGGTGAACTAGTTATCACAAACAACTAGGAAAAAGGAAAAAATAAAACAATAGTATATTAAATCAGAATAAAGCAATTTGTAAGGAGGTGGAGGGAAATGACAAAGTGGAAAAATAGCTTGTAATACCTTATTATCCACAGCCCTGGATGAAAGATAAATTCAGAGTCATAACTATTGATTAAATGCATTAAACTTTTCATATCAAATAGACCCCAAAAAAAAAAAGATAGATACGACATAAATTAATCAGTTAAGATAGATACGACATAAATTAATCAGTTATTTGCATATCCACGTCCCTACATAATAAGCCTACAACCAAAGACTCGAAATATGAACTAAAAGCCTAGACAAACTTCAAATTGGTCCTTTGTATAATAGAGCTGATCATAGGTTCACGTACCATAATTTTCAATGAGGGCAGGATGCATTCATGTATCTTATTCACTAAAAGAGAGAGAGAGAGAAAAAAAAACTAGAATTAAGAATGTTAGATGGTGAAAACAAAAAAAATCAATAGTTAGGGCTTTATGTGATATTATTAAAATAATTACACTATATTTGCTATTAAATATTTATTCTATTTATTTTATTGCTCATTGAATTATAGTATAATTCTTAATAGTATTTAGTAATATATTAT
>JBAKGM010000365.1:33341330-33356930 GCA_037177215.1 Asparagus racemosus | reverse complement strand
CACTAAATATAACTAAAAAAACATTCATCTATTAAACATAATCAAGATAAGTTTATTCAAGCATATAGAAATTGTCATCTCATAAACATAATACTAGTCCTCATGTAATTGTCAA
This sequence comes from Asparagus racemosus, assembly GCA_037177215.1. NCBI lineage: Eukaryota > Viridiplantae > Streptophyta > Magnoliopsida > Asparagales > Asparagaceae > Asparagus > Asparagus racemosus. The sequence goes on along the minus strand of JBAKGM010000365.1, from coordinate 33,356,815 downwards.
GTTTAATCCAAACAACAAAAAAGTGCAGAAACCGTATCTGGATATCCGAACCGTATCCGCATTTTTGACCCGAAAATCGTATCCGAAATCATATCCGGATGAAAATCAAATAACAAAAAAGTGCAGAAACTGTATCTGGAAAAAGTGCAGAAACCGTATCCGGATATCCGAACCGTATCCGCAATTCTGACCCAAAAACCATATTCGGATGAAAAATCAAAACCATAACCGTATCCGAAAGCATATCCGACCGGTTTTAATTTTTTCCTACCATATCCACTTTCAAACAGATACGGTTGCTGTCTGTCCGGATATATCCAAACCGTTTTGCACCCCTACCACTTACCCATCTCAGACACGGATACTGATATACCTCGGTAAGGAAAATTCATATTCATATCTGCTAAAATCGGATACGGATACGGGTATACAAGCGGATATATAAGTGAATATGCATGTAGATACAAAACGGATATGAGAAAACTAAATAGTATTGAAAAAAATATGTAGTTTATGTGATGCAAAAGAGTTCATTAATATGTTCCTTATATCTGAAAAGTTAAGATTAAACATCTTGATAAACAAAATTAACTTCAAAACCATACTCTAAGGATTAAAACTATCAAAATAATATGACTAATATGCATCCGGATATCTCAGATACGGGTCTGGATATTTCACTACAAAATCATATCCGTAACCATATCCTATTAGTTATAGATTTGAGTACCATATACGTATCCTAACAGATACGGTTATAGATATTTCCTCAAAAGTGGATACGGTTTAGCACCCCTAATGGGGATGCTAGGCATCCTTAGATCTTTCTCGGTTTGGGGCTAATGAGATGACCTATAACCTCAATAGTCTTTCAATATCGTCGGGCTTCACATTATATTTCACTTTTCATTGGCTCAAAATATAGGCTCTGATACCACAAATTAGGAGCAATTGAGCATATTTAGGAGTTAATGAGCCTTAAATAGAGATTAAGAATCTAAAACTTTAAGCAAATTACAGATTACCCTAATGTCTTATTTAATTTCATTGCTCTTTCTTAATTTACTTGATGCAAGATTTGCCAACATACTTTCGGGGTGCTTTGCGCCACAAAGCATCTCTGTAATTTTTAATATGTACTATATTACAGATCCCCACAACCCAACTTTTTAAGTTCGGTGGCATTTTGTGCAAATCACCCAAAAATGGGAGAGTTTTCTTGAAATATAGCACAATAGAAAAGATAACCGGGCTTTGAGTGTGCAAATTTCCCTCCACTCTCCGCTCAACGGCTACTACCGCTCTCCTCTCTCTCTCATGAACCCAGACCTCCTCCCATCCCTCATCCTCCGCTGCACAAATCCAACCCAACTCCACCAAATCCAGGCCCACTTAACCACGTCGGGCCTCCTACTCCCCTCCCTCTTCCTCCACAACCTTCTCATCCGAGCCCACTCCAAGGCCCACTCCAAAGCCCACAACCCCCTCCCTCTCCTCCTCTATTCTCACCTCCTCCGTCTCGGCCATCGCCCCGATTCCCACACTCTCCCATCTCTCCTCACTCCCTCTCTCTCCCCTCCCTCCCTCTCTCTCCTCCACGCCCACTCCCTCAAGCTCGGCCTCCTGTCACACCTCTTCATCCTCAACTCCCTCCTCCACTCCTACGATCTCCCCAATGCTCGTCGCCTCTTTGCTCAGTCTCCAATCAAAGACCATGTTACTTACAATACAATGATCAGTGGCTGCTTCAAATTTGGCGACTTTGACAATGCCCATAAGTTGTTCGATGTAATGCCTGAAAGAAATGCGGTTTCTTGGACGGCTATGGTATCAGGGTTTTTGAGTTGTGGGAAGTCAAAGGAGGCGTTGCAGGTGTTTGCAAGGATGCAAGCGGAGGGGTTCGAGCCAGAGGACCGGACCCTGGTCAGCGTACTGGCGGCTTGTGCGCATATTGGCGCGTTGGAGCAGGGTAAGTGGGTGCACGGCTATTTGAGGAGTAAGGGGAGGAGGATTAGTGTGTTTTTGGGAACTTCGTTGGTGGATATGTATGCGAAGTGCGGGGAACTTGAGATAGGGTTGAGGGTTTTTCAGGAAATGCCCGAGAGGAATGTGCTGGCGTGGACTACTGTAATCAAGGGGTTGGCGATGCATGGAAGAGGGGTGGAAGCGTTGAGGATGTTTAAAGAGATGGAGAGGTGCGGGATTGTGCCGGATGATATTGCTTTCATAGGCGCTCTTTGTGCTTGCACACACGCTGGGTTAGTTGACCGGGGTCGCCAGCTATTTTACTCGATGAGTAAGCGATACAAAATCAAGCCTAAGATTGAGCATTATGGGTGCATGGTGGACCTTTTGGCTCGAAACGGGTTGCTAGATGAGGCAAGAGATTTAATAGATTCTATGCAAATGGAGCCGGACGCCCTAATTTGGGGGGCTCTCATGGCGGGTTGTCGCTTCTATAAGAATGTAGAGCTTGCAGAGTATGTTGCAAATCATTTGATTAGATTAGAGACGGATTGTAGTGGTGTATATGTTCTATTAGCCAACATTTATGCTGCCTCTGGGAGGCACGATGATGCTCGTAGAGTAAGAACTCTGATGGAGCAAAAGGGCGTCGAGAAAACTCCTGGTTGTAGCCTGATCGAGATTAATGGCATAATTCATCAGTTTTTGGTGGGAGATACTTCACATCCTCGGATAAAGGAAATATTGGCGAAATGGGAGGAGATTGAGAATCGAATAAGAATCGAAGGGTATGTGCCTGATCGGAGAGAAGTTTTGTTGAACATTGATGAAGAGGAGAAAGATGATGCACTTGCTCGACACAGTGAGAAACTAGCAATTGCCTTTGGTTTGATTAGTACTGAGGATGGGATGAGGATTAGAGTTGTTAAGAATTTGAGAGTTTGCGGTGATTGTCATCATGTAACTAAGCTTATTTCAAAGGTTTATGACAGAGAAATTGTTGTTAGAGATAGGACTAGGTTTCATTTGTTTAAAGGGGGAAGTTGCAGTTGTAAGGATTACTGGTGAAGATAATGTGCTTGCGGTAGATGCTTCATGTATACTTTTGCCACGGCCGATCCTCCTCTGCTCTCGACAACACGAGAAGATTACAGGACATTGTCAAGCAACGCTGCGGACCAAATAGTCCCCTTGAGATCGGAGAGGCGCTGGGTCTGTTCGATCGAATGCTCGATTCGAATCCCAAGCCACCGGTTTTCTCATTCAATAGCCTGCTCATTTCAGTCCTCAGAACTATCAAGAAGATCAAGACCCACCATCAAAATCCAAATCTAATCATCTCGCTGTTCAATAAGATGAACTGGGTTGGAGGCATCTCGCCTGATGACCACACCTACAGCATCTTGGTCAACTGTTGCTGCAGCATGAAGCATGTGGATCTTGGTTTTGGATTCTTTTGCTCTATGCTTAAATGAGGCTGGACCGATGATGTTGTAGTTTTCAACTCTCTCATCAATGCCCTCTGTAAACAAGACAAGGTTGACGATGCGGCCATGCTGCTCGATAAAATGCCTCAGTGGGGATGAAAGCCTGATGTGGTCACTTATAATACTATTATCAAAGGGCTGTGTAGTCTCGGGAATACTAGCTTAGCAGTTGAGCTCCTTATGAAGGTGAAGGTGCAGGGTGAAGTGGAGCCCGATGTATTCACCTATAATATAATCATTGATGCATTTTGCAAACAAGGGGCGATGGGTAATGCTACCAAGATTTATGAGGAGATGATTTCTCTAGGAATTGTTCCGAATGTTGTCACCTTCAGCACAATCATTGACGCCTTGTGCAAAAAAGGGGCGGTGGACGTTGCTACTAAGATTTATGAGCAAATGATTTCTGCAGGAATTGCTCCCAATATTATTACCTACACTTGCATTATTCATGGCCATTCTATTCGGGGAAACTGGAAAGAAGCCATGAGCCTTTTGAAAGAGATGGTGGGTCGTCGTCTCTCTCCGGATGTTATAACCTTCAATGCATTGATGGATTCACTTTGCAGACAGGGAAAGACTTGTGAAGCACATAATTTGCTTAACGCGATGGCTGAATTTGGTGTGAAACCTAATACAAGAATGTACAACATTTTGTTGAATGGTTATTGTCAAGAAGGACGCTTCGATGAGGTATCAAGAATCCTGAACTCCATGCAGAGGGATGGTTTGGTATTCGATGCTTGCACTTATAGTGTGATGATGGATTATTATAACAAGAACAATAGTATAGATGGGGCTATGCATTTATTCAGAAAAATGCAGCAGGCAGGACTGCAGCCCGACATTGTTTCTTATACCATTTTGTTAGATGGACATTGTAAGGCTGGAAGAATGGAAGATGCCAAGAGTGTATTCCAATGAAATGGTCGACAAAGGGATCAATCCAAACATAATCACGTATGGCTCTTTGGTGAGTGGATTTTTCAGGCTAGGGAAGTGGGACGATACTTTGAGAGTACTTGCTGAAATGAATGATTGAGGATTCCATCAAGATGTCGTGACCTACAGTACACTGATAGATGCTCTGTGTAAGGAAGGAAAGGTTACTGAAGCTCATAATTTATTGGATGTTATGATTGAAAGAGGTGTGGAACCTAATGCGGTGACTTACGGCAGTCTTCTGGATGGCTATTGTCTAATAGGTAAGATGGATGATGGCAATCTCATGCTTTCGAGAGGTCATCAACCTGATGAATTCACATATTCGATTATGATTAACTCTTATTGTAAATCTGAGATGATTGACAAGGCTTTGGAGCTCTTTGAGGAGATGCCTTAAAGGGGACTGAAGCAGACAAATGTAATCTACCGCACCATGCTTACAGAATTATATCAGCTTGGAAGAATCAGCGATGCAAGGAAAATGCATGATAAGATGATTGATGACAAGGTTACTCTAGATATTGGCACATACCATGTAATCCTGAACGGGCTATGCGTAAACAAATGCATCCATGAAGCAACAAATATATTTCACAGCATGCTTGAGCAGAAGTATTCAACAGATGTCAAGGCCTTCAACATCATGATTAATGGAATGTTTAGAGTGGGTAGAACTCAAGCGGCCAAGGATCTTTACAGCGATATGCTTTCCAAAGAATTGGCTCCAGATGTTGCGACATATACGATTATGATGCAAGGATTTATAAAAGAAGGTTTGTTGAATGAAGCTGATGATTTGTTTCTGTCTATGGAAAAATGTGGTTGTTCATCGGGTTCTACTATGCTTAACGTGGTTGTTCGAAGTTTCCTCGAGAGAAGTGATATAATGAAAGCGAAAGAGTTTCTATACAAGATGGAAGAGCTAAAGTTTCTTCCTGAAGCATCTATTTTGTCTATGCTAGCAGATTTGCACCCAGATGATGGGGATTTTCAAAGTTTTCTGAAGTTGCTTCCTGATTTCTCCAAGTGCCATGCAGATTCAAACTCAAGTGCAATGTTTGGAGAGGCAATGGTGCATGAAGATAGTGATTACGCTGAACTCTGATTCTTTCTTTTTTAATAAGAAAAATGCTGCCTTTTCTTGAATTAGTAAAATTCACATAGCTCAGGTTCTTGATCCAGAAACCCACGACCAGATGTGTGTAGCTGCTCGCGCTGCTAATAATGATAATAATGTGACTATACTCATCCATGTGTTTTCTAATATATTTCTCTTTTTTTTACCTCTTCTTATTTTGACCGTATCGGTAAGGCGAGAAAAAGGCGAGAAACTCTGAATGCTTGTGTAACTGAATATTAAAAAAAATAGCTCTTGGTACTATAATCTCTTTTTAATATTTCTGCATCACATATACATGATTTAGTACTCTCACCTTACGGTCATGAACTGATTATTAATAGACAAGTTCATAAAGTCCTTAAAAGTTTTGATTGAATAAGCAAACAAATAAACAATACATGCTTCCTATGGGAGCCTTTAGCTTTGGTAGTTTGCAAACAAATGAACTGATTATGTACTTTTTGCCATTGACGCCAGTGATTTCTTCTTTACTGGCTTTGTCCCCTAAGGTAATTTGAGCATCTATTTGGGAAGTTGACAACTAATTCGCCTTCACTTGTGTTTTAAATTTTCAGAGCAATATTGTGAATTATTTAGGAAAAAGTACTAAATGATTGCAGATCCACAGATGATTAAGGCCCTGAAAGTGAACCAAATATCAAACTTAAATATTTTTCTCAGCTATAGTACTTGTGCATTTTGTTGTTAACTGGTTTCATTTCTTTTTCTCTGATTTTTGTGTCTGTTGCATGTTTATTTGGTTGAGGAGAAATCACTCAGATAAGATGTTGGTTAGTATTACTGATTTTTTACTATTGTTGACAATTGTTTTTGTTACAGGTCCTGTTACCTGAAATGACAATGTCACAGCGCAAGCTTCAATTTTTAAGAAGCTAGAAAATTTCATTCTCTATTGCCGACTGGCATGAAGTTGATAATAATGAACGTTACTCAAAAGGTTAGAATTCTATACCTGCCAAATATATAACTTGAAAATTTGAACTGTACGTTTTTATGTTACCTGGACATTATTTGGCTGAGAAGAAATCATTCAGATAAGATGTTCCTGATTATTGACAAACTTTGGCTGAGAAGAGACTATATCTGGTCTGCCCTTTGGCTGTAACCAATAATTCGTTTTGTGAAAATTTCTCTCATATTTTTACATTTCTCAGGTATTCAAGTGTGCTGAATTTACCTTTTTTTATTTCATGCCTCCATTGTCAGAATTGATTCATTTAGGCTATCCCAATTTTGGATCAAAATCTTCTCTATTGCTGTACTATGCACATATTGATAGACAGCTAGTGGGAGTTGCGAGCAGTGGCAGAGCCATGGGGGCCAGGTGTGGCTTACCCCCCCCCCCCCCTCCCTCCCAGGCTTGGGCCAAATATTAGTATATAGGATGTTTTGTATTAGTCCCTTGAGTCTTTAATCTTTTTAATTCACTCCCTCTACACATGAAATTTATAATAGGTCCCCCCAATTTTTAAGTATTTTAAATTTAATCCCTCTAATTGCTATATCTACTCTAGATATAAGGGACTAATTTCAAAATAACTTTTTAATATCAATTTCAATGATCCTAGAGATTTATTCAAAATATAGAAATGTAAATAGACTAATATCGAAAAAAAACCTATTTAACTAAAAGCAATTGTACAATTAATATGCTTAAATTGAGAGCTAGGGTATTAAATAAAGAAAAGGAGATTTGGGCATGTGGATGAGAAACATTAAGTGGCTAATCTATGAGTTTGTGGATGAAAAAGACTAAACACCACAACAAACAAATTAGTTAATATGATTTTTTTACCAACCCCAATTAACAAAAAACCTTCTTTTTCCTTTTCTTGGACTATATATTCTAGGGTTGCAAGTCAAATAGGAATGTCTCTGAGCTACTTTTTTGGGTTTGTGGGTTTGTATTTTGGTTAAAGTCTTAGGATACTCATCGTTTACATGATTACTGTCAATAAGTGATTTTAATTCTATATTGTTTTGGAGTTATAGCCATCTAAAATGAGTTTCTATGTCATATTTTACTGTATCTTTTTGCATTTAATAAAAGAATTATGAAATGAGGATTATATTTTCAAATGGTTTTACATTTTGTGGTGGAACTGTGAAATGTGTTTCTTTCAATTTCATTAAATATTACATTAATAAATAGATATGTGACATTATATAGTCTATAACATATTGTCAATCTATCAGGTCTTCAAAAAGATTAGAATTTGTAGTTTACGATTATGAACAAACCAACAACAATTAGTACATTTTTAAAAAGAATCTTTAGAAAGTTAGAGCATGTTGAATCATGATAATATGTGATGAAATGATTCAAGTATTCATGGAAAAATACCTTTTTATTTGTAGAACTTCTATCCTAAGTTTTTCTTTCACCCACTTACATTATGAAAAATTATTATATATTGTCAAATTTGGTTACTTTTTGAGTGGTATGATAGGTTTAGTTTGGCCCCTCTCAAAGAAAAATCCTGGCTCCGCCACTAGTTGGGAGTCATTTTATTTGGGTCTTTTTTAATCAATGCATGGTCATCTCTACCAATTTAAAGGAATAGCATTGTGAGTTACAGTGGGAGGGATCATTGTAATTTTTTGAAGGACCTAGCAGGAACGTGATACAAGGGGGCAATATAAATGTGTGTTGTTAAGGAAAAATTGTAATTTTTTAAAGGACCTCGCCGGAACAAGATACAAGGGGCAGACATCTGCTTTATGTTCAGTTAAATAATAGATAAAAGTATCTCTTGGTGGCAATATAAATGTGTGTTGTTAAGGAAAAATTGCAATTTTTTAAAGGACCTAGCAGGAACGAGATACAAAGGGTAGAATCTGCTTTATGTTCAGTTAAATAATAAATAAAAGTATCCTGCATTTGTTTGATGAAAAGTCAAGCTTCAAATTGAGCTACATGATCTCAGTCTTAGGTGCTTTAAACTAGGATATAAAAATTGATTGGTTAGATATTGTGTCAAGAAGCAATACTTTTCTTTCTATTTCTGTAGCACTGTTCAGTATTTCCTGACTCTACTCTTTGCCTAATTCCGAATAAAGAGTGACTATTCTTATGAAAGGTTCATTCACAACTTCCATGAGTTAATTTCCCTTTCACTTTTTGAGGTACTAGGTTTTGTATGTGTGTGTGCCTTGTTGCCTAGTTTGCTCAAAGACTGTGTTGGCATCAATCATGTAGATTGTGTTCCTAGCGCATTTGACCACTAGGTCCTTGCGGCATAGTGTATTTATGAAATGTGTCAGCAAGTTAACCACTAGCTCCTTGCGGGATAGTGTATTTATGAAATGTGTCAGCAAGTAAATTTTGAATTAAGATCTTTTCAGTTCTTTTTCTCTCATGCTTTAAAGATGCCTGGCCTGTTTCGATATAAATCTGATTTCGTTTCTGGTCTTCACTTTGGTGTACCTATCCAATTATTTTTTTCAGTAAACTAGCTGTTTGGTTTCCTTGTAATTTCTAAAAGATGTTCTGCAACACTAGTTAAGTTTCCTTGTGAATTCTAAATGATGCTGGGCATGGGTGCCAAAAATTTTTTAAGAGAACATGGAAAGAGTTGTGAGATATTTTGTGAGCTACAATATAATCATTGATGTGCTTTGCAAACAAGGGGCGATGGATAATGCTACCAAGATTTATGAGCAGATGATCCTCTAGGAATTGCTTCTGATGTTGTCGCCTACAGCACAATCATTGACGCCCTCTGCAAAAAAGGGGCAATGGATGATGCTAGAAAAGTTTATGAGCAAATGATTTCTGCAGGAATTGCTCCCAATATTATTACCTATACTTGCATTATTCAAGGTCATTCAATTCAAGGGCACTGGAAAGCAGCCATGAGACTTTTGAAAGAGATGGTGGATCGTGGTTTCTCTCCAAATGTTATAACCTTCAACACTATGATGGATTCCCTTTGTACACCGGGAAACACTTGTAAAGCACAAAAAGCTGCTAAAGGTGATGATTGAAATTGGTGTGAAACCCAATATAGTTTTGTATAACATTTTGTTAAATGGTTATTGTGGAGCAGGTCACTTCAATGATGTTTCACAAAAACTGTACTCCATGCAAAAGGATGATTTGGCACTCAATGTCCGCACATATAATGTTGTGATTAATGGGTACAACAAGATCAATAAAATCGATGATGCTATGCACTTATTCAGAAAAATGCAACAGGCTGGAGTGCATCCCAATTTTTTTTTTTTTTCATATAACATTTTGTTGGATGGACTTTGTAAGGATGGGAAAATGGAAGATGCAGAGACCATATTCAATGAAATGGTGGATAAAGGGATGAACCCGGACATAATCACATATGGATCTTTGGTGAGTGGATTTTGGAAACTAGGGAAATGGGATGAGACATGAGATTACTTGCTCAATTGAATGATTGAGGGTTGCATCAAAAATTCGTGACATGCAGCACATTGATCGATGCTGTGTGTAAGGAAGGAATGGTCATGGAAGCTCATAAGTTGTTGAACATTATGATTGAGAAAGGTGTAGAGCCTGACACGGTTACTTACAACACTCTTATGGTTGGATATAGTATTGTAGGTAAATTATATGAAGGATTGGAGGCTTTCAATCTCATGCTTGCAAATGGTCATAAGCCCGATGAATTTACATTTTCCATTATGACCAACTCTCATTGTAGATCTGACAAGGTTGGCATGGCTTTAAAGCTCTTTGAAGAGATGCCTACATAGGGACTGAAAAGACTGATACCATCTATAATATCATGCTTACAGGATTGTAGCGAGGTGGAACGGTCAGTGATGCAAGAAAAATGCTTGATAAGATGATTCATGATAAGGTAACTCTAGATATACGTACATACCATGTAAATTTGGATGGACAATGTAAAAATAAATGCATGGATGAAACAATAGATCTATTTCAAAGCATGCAGAGCCAGAAGCTTTACAACCGACACCAAGGCCTTCAACATAATGATTAATGGAATGTTTAGAGTGGGTAGAACTCGAGCAGCCAAGGATCTCTTCAATGACGTGCCTGCTAAGGAATTAGTTCCGAACATTGTGACATAGACAATTATGATGCGGGGCCTTATTAAAGAAGATTTTTTGGATGAAGCTGAACAATTGTTCCTATCTATGGAAAAGCATAGATGCCTTCCAGATTCTATTATGCTTAACGTTGTTGTCTGAAGTTTGCTCAAGAAAGGTGAGATACAGAAAGCAAAGGAGTTCCTATATAAAATGGAAGAACTAAAGTTTGAACCTGAGGCATCCATGTTGTCTCTATTAATCGATTTGCACCCAGAGAATGGGGATTTTCGAAGTTTTCTGAACTCACTTCCTAATTTCTCTAAACATCATGCAAATTCGACTTTCAGGACAAGTGTTTTGAGAGGTGATGAAGCGTGAAAGTTGTTATTGCACTAGGACTATGGTTATTGCTAGGTAATTTTGTGTGTGCGTGTTAATTTAGCGAAGTAATGCTTGTTCCTCACCTATGACCTTTCTATATACTACTTCAACCTTATATCTTCACTCAAACATGTGACTTTTTTTTATTATGCCTTTCTTTTCCCTGTTAGTTTCACACTCAACACTTGCATCATAGATGGTTATTAAGCCCTAATGAATCAACATTACTAGAAAATGTTGGACATCTCATGATCAATGATCCCAGAACGTATGCAGGTTGCAAATAGTGGAATAGCAGGGATTTGGAGAATGATGTCGATGTCCTAGCTCTTCACTGCCTTCAAAATTTCTATTGACAGTGCATTGACAGCAGTAGATTGCTCTTAATTTCATTGCGATTAATAAATATATTGGGAAGAGGCATTGAGTGGATAAAAGCAGAAATTTTTTTGAAATAGAGAATAAGCAGCAATAACAAGGTACGTTGGCATGTGCATGTGTGCGGCTGTTTTTTTTTTAATTAGACTAATACATACATATAGATTCACATACATACAGTATACTGCATTTTCATATAAAATGCATTCGGTTATCTAAGTAAATGTACTATGTTCCAATTACGTGTCCAAGGAAGCCTACCCCAACAACCTTGTTCCTTTAACAGCTGTATTCTATGTACATATTTTCATTTTTAAGTTTACGAGCAATCTCAGATAGATAGACAACTATAACACGCTACTTTGTTTCCAGCCTGCTTCCCCTCTCTGAAGAGAAAATTCAGACACACATTCCCATGCACAAGCATGCACAGATACATGCAAGAACACGTGCATTTTCTAGGTTGAAAAAATTGATAAACGTGTGCTCATAGTTCATGTATAACATAACCTCTGTTTTGGGGTTTCCTCCATATTAAATTATAATTCTAAAGTTAAATTTTTTTTTCAGAGATATGTAGAACCTCTCATCACTTCTCGAAAGACTACACTTAAATGATTTCCTCCCTATAGAAAGTGTATGACAGAGAAGTACAGAACAGGAAATTTTTTGTTGGAACATAGACTTTAAATCTTAGTTCCTACTTTCATATACATTTTAAATGTCCCTAAATATTTACTATTTTTGCACCTGTTATTAATTGAATAAGTATGGACTACTTAACTGTGTTCTGCATCTTCATCTAACAGTATGAAGATGAAGTATTTGGCACCTTAAGTTGTTACACAAGTATGCGCTAGTTGCAGCAGAAGTGCACCAAAGGTGCTGCCTTCACAACATCAAGTCACTTAGCTTTTCATCAGATTCTACTTTGGTGCATTGGATTCATATTTTCATATTTTAAGCAGGATACATAATTTCATATTGCTTCTCTTCTTTGTTTCAGTCTAGTGCCATCTATGCTTAACATGGGGTGTGCATTCGGGCCTACATGCAAGTTGATTCTATGCTTAACATGGGGTGTGCATTCGGGCCTAAATGCAAGTTGATCAGTCAATGAGAACACTGAGCTACAATCCTTCATCTTCTCTTGCTTTTTCCCTAGCCGATGATTCTTTCTTCACCCCAATGCTATCAAACAAAAGCATGCCCACCTCCCAAATATCTAAACCGAGTTGAACATTGCACAAGGTGACAAATTTTCTAGTTCAAGTTGCTATAGCCTGAAACAAAACTGTTAATGCGTTATTCACATGTTTCATAGAATCTTGGTGTACCAAAATCCTCGGAGTTCTCCGTAATTCCCTGTTCAATAACTACCACAGGAAGAACTTGGATGATTCTTGTATATCATGTTGTAGACTTAAGCTCACCAATACTTTCATTCATGGCTCCTGCTGCCTCCTAATGTTATTGTGTTTTAAATGCATGCGCTTTTATTGTTTACAGAATATGTTGATGGTTGTTCAGCAATGTTGTGAATTATTTAGGAGCAGGTAAAATATAACTTGCATCTTTGCAGCTACAGATGATTAATTATTATAAATTAGTCTTTAGAACTTGTTTGGTACATGGATGAAGGGCGTAAAACTTTATCCTTGAAAGCTCTCTCCTAATCTTAATCATGCTTTTGGTAGCATGTTATAATTTCAGCAAAGTTAAAATTTTGACCATATGAGGATAAACTTTAACCAAGTGAAGGGGTAGGATAAAAACGGATCAAAAGTTTAGGCTTTGTTCATTTAACCATGCGTAATCATAAACAACCCAAAAAAGTTTCAAAACTTAAACAAAGGCCATAAAATCTTAAACCTACAAAATACCCCTCGAAAATAGAAAATTAAAATAATCCCCTGAACAATTTCAAAACTACAAAAAACAGCCTAAAAAATTAAAAAGTTATTAAAACACCCAAAAAATTTCAAAACTAACAAATAACACTGAAAGTTTCAAACCTTATAAATAGCCTCATTTAAAAATTAAAATTTGTAGAAAACCCTGAAAGATTTGAAAATTATAAAAAACCCCTCAAAAATCAAATTTTACAACAAACAACCTAAAAAATTTCAGACCTATACAGTACATTGAAAATCTACGAATTAAGCGGCACCCTAAATATTTTAGAATTTGTAGAAAACACTCTGAAACTACAAAAAATTGCAAAAAGCACCCAAAAAATAAAAATTTACAAAAAACTGGAAATTTCAAACCTAAAACAGTACACTAAAAAAATCTAGGAATTGAAAACATCAACTTGAAATTATTAAAATTTGCAGAAGACACCCTGAAACGTTTAAAATTGCAAAAAATATCCTCAAATTTCACAAAAAAAAGCTTGAAAATTTAAAACCAGAAATAGTGCACTGAAAAATATAAGAATTACAAATGACCCCTTGAAAATTTAAGAATTTTCTAAAAATACCCTAAAACTTTTAAAAATTGCAAAAATATCCTCAAAACTCAAAAGTTATAAGAAACTCCCTAGAAATTTCGAACCAAATAATAGCAAATTGAAAATCTAGGAATTACAAATTGCCTCTGATAAATTTGGAATTTTCAGAAACACCCTAAAACTTTCAAAATTTGCAAAGTACACCCTAAAAATAGAACATTTACAAAAAAATGTCTGAGAATTTCAAACCTTAAACCGTACATACAAGTCTAAGAATTATAAATAGCTGCATTAAAGTTTTAGAATTTGCATAAAACATCCTAAAACTTTCAAAAGTTACAACAAACACCCTAAAAATTCAAACATTTATGAGAAACTCCCTGAAAATTTCAAAGCTACAAATACTAAATTGAAAATCTTGGAATTAACGAATTACAGACAGCCCCTAAAAATTTTGGAATTTGCAAAAAATACCCTGAAATTTTCAAAAATTGCCAAAAACACCCTTTAAAATTTAAAATCTACAAAAAGTGCCTGAAAATTTCAAACTGAAAAACATTGAAAAATATAAGAATTACAAACAACCCTCTGAAAGTTTTAGATTTTGCAAAAAACACCCTGATTTAAAAAGTTGCAAAAGACACCCTCAAAATTTTGAAACTTACAAGAAACACCCTGAAAAGATAACAACTTACAAAATGGTGTTTTTTGTAAATTTCTAATTTTGATGATGTATTTTTGTAGTTTTGGAAATGCCCAACATTTAAACGCCCACACTTGTGTCATATGACTCACCGTAGTAATCTTTGTAAATTGTTGTGGGCTGCAAATGAAGAAGACATCTTCTGCAGCCATAACTCCTCGCAAATCTAAAACTAAAGAAATCAATGGCCGTGGCCATGGCTCATCATCTTCTCCCAACGACACAAGAATATTACAGGACATTGTCAAGCAACGTTGCCAACCACTTAATCACCTTGAGATCAAAGAGGCATTGGTTCTGTTTGATCAACTGCTCAATGCGAATCCCAAGCCCCTTGTTTCCCATACAATGTCCTGCTCACTTCAATCCTCAGGATTATGAAGAAGAGCCACCACCGAAATCCAGGTCTTTGTCATATCTCTGTTCGACAAGGTGAACAGGTTGGAGGCATTTCGCCAGAGATTTTCACCTACGGCATCTTGAGAGGCAGTATGCAGCAGTATGAATCGTGTTGCTCTTGGTTTTGGGGTCTTCTGCTCCATGCTTGAGCAGAAGTATACGACCGATGTCAAGGCTGTTAGCCAGCGGTAAAGGAGAATGGGCCCCATGTGGGCCCCATGGCGGGACCCATGTGGGTCCCACGGCCTAATAAAACGAAGTTGAAAAATTTAGACGGTAGGCCCCACATGCACAGTAAAATATTATTATTTAATTGTAATAGTTTTTTTGTAAACACTATAAATAGGCACTAAAACTCTTCAGAAAATCTCATCCCAGAAATAACAACTCCTCTACATATAGAAGTGAGAGAAAATAATAGAGAGTATCTCCTTATAAAGAGAGATTGTAATCCTTCTAAATTTTCCTCATAGTGAATTCTTCTATTCTTACCCGTGGTTTTTACCCTAAATTCATTTAGAGGTGTTATGGTCCTGAACCCTCACTGAGGATGATCCACATGATTAAGGGAGTAATACTTCCTTCCCAGACGACAGTGAC
>JBAKGM010000365.1:33304343-33317092 GCA_037177215.1 Asparagus racemosus | reverse complement strand
CCCCCTAAAAAAATTTCTGGCTCCGCCACTACAGCTCACTGTCATGTGAGCTCCACCCCAATGTGACTAGTAGGGGGGGCTCTCATAGCATTGAGCTGGTAGCCCATTTTTAAAAAAGTCTGTCAACTCATATACATTTTTTCATATATATATACACACACACACACGCACACACACACGCACACACACACACTTGTTCATATATTGGCCTGAGCAACAAACTTTTTTGTTTATAAATTTGTGCAGTTTAGTGAGAAATACTTGGTCAGATGAAAGTAGAGCTAGCTGCATTGATAACGTTATGGTATATTGTGTCATTGTATGATTTTCTAAGATTATAATGATTGTGGAACTACTGTTCAGTAGGACCAAATCACGAATTATTTGTGTCAAAGGGTGGCTAAAATTGGTCTTCGTATCAAATCAAGTTAGTTGTAAAACTTTTTAAGTGGAGCAACAACCAAAATTTCTCTCATGTGATCAACAAGGAGGAAAGTTTGTCTTTCCCTTTAATCATGAAGGTTTAGCGTATAACCAAGAACCCTTTGATGTTAGCAAAAGGCAGCTGGACGTACCCCATAGCTCAGCTGGCTGAAAGGGGTATGCTTGCAATTAAGAAAAGTATTTTAAATGAAAATTAACTTCAAATTTTAAATAAAATTGTAAAAATTCTAGCTTAGCTACTAAAATTGTCATCTTGAGAATACTCTACTATGTATTTTGCTTTTATACAGTCGTTGAGTATAACACTCATTGATTAATTTAAGCACTCTATACATGTGAATTTAGTAGAAGGATGGGCCTTTTGTCATGTACTCTACCCAATCACCGAGTTACGTTAGGACATGAAAGAAATTATGATCATAAGTCTTAATAGAGTAAACTGAAGCTGGCATGTCCCTCCAAATTCCTCATTATGATCTATATATCCTGATTATGAGATTTGTAATGGTTGAGATGCGTGTCGCCTACAAAACACCAGCCAAAAGTGTGGAGGAACGCACCACTCCCTATTTATTCTATTGGGAAAAAGCAAAAAAAAAAGACAAAATCATCATTTCCCCCTAAACTATTGGTGCTCTCAACTTGACCCATCAAACAGCAATTTGCATATTTCCCCCTTTAAACTATATGGATATATCCAATGTAATCATTTTGTAAACCTACAATTAAATATTAAAAATGTGTTAGTGTTTTGTTGTTTTCCTTGTATTTTGTGCAATAAAAAAACAATTTTTTTAATTCATAAAAATAGTTAAAGGGTAGAAAGTTTTGGGAGAGATAGTTAAAAAATGTTTTAGTTTAGGGGAATAAGAGATAAAATGATAAAAACCATGAAGAAATACAAAAAAAAATTATTATGTTAGTAATTTATTAAAAATTTAACTGTAGACTCACAAAATGATCACATTAAAATTGTAAACATAGTTTGAAGGTTAAAATAAATAAATTAATACTTCAAAGGACAACTTGAGAGTTCACAAATATTTTAAGGGAGAAATGATCATTTTGTCAATAAAAAAACTTCAAATAGAGCAATCCTCAGGTCTCGTCCTATGTGGCAATTTTTCCCCCTTTTTCCTCAAATATCAAGTAATCTTTACATGGATTACTCCTTTGATACAAAGAAAGGATATCATTATATACTGATAATTTACTAACTTTTCTTTCATTTTGGGGTTTTTTGATATTAGTGCCCCAAATCTTTCATATTCTGAAATTAGTCCCGCAAATGTGTAGAGTATTTTGAAATTAGTCCCGCAAATATTACAACGTGGTGCTAAGTAGAAGGACAAATTTCAAGACATTTAACACGTTTGGGGGACTAATTTAAAAATATGAAAGAGGTTGGGGACTAGCATGAAAAAGCCCCTTCACTTTTACATCATTTACTTCAACAATTCATTTCGCTTAATCCTAGCTTCATCACAAATCTAGAGAACCAATAGAACCTAATGGATCTGAATATTCTTATGTGCTCCATGAGCACTATATAACATACACCACATCAATAGGAATATGATATATAGCACAAGAAAAATTATTTAAATCCATCATCTTCAAATTTGTATTTAATTTGTGCCAAATAGCCTACTTCTACTAGGGTGGTGTATGCTACAATAGTACTCAGTGAGCACCTAAGAATTTTTCAATCGATGACATCCGATTAGAATGAACGGGTTGATCTCATTCTCATCATCAAATTATCACTGTTTCCCCTCCCACGCTTAACAGTTTACACACATTTTACAAAATAAAAGAGTAGACAAAGAAAAAAAACGCTCTGGATATAAATATAACAATATCGAACAATATTTGTGTGTTGCTAACGTGACAAACATCCAAATCCTCACATCAAGATCATAAACTGATTTAGACCATAACAGATGGTGGGATGTGTGGTTCATCATCAACACACCGACCTCTGTTTAGTCATATGCACAATAATACTTTCAGTATCAATCATCATCGCACAGCTCAACCAGAGGAATTAACTGCAAATAGCATTCCTCTTCCTCGCGAATTAAAAGATGATAAGCGCCAATAAACACACAGGCGAAGGAAGTTATCGGTAGTTTATCCTATGTATAGAAGTCGACCAGTTCATCGAGGGATTCGGGTTTCGGATCCGCATTCTCAAGCATCCAAAGCATGTGCTCGAACAGCACCACCTCGCATCCGATCACCGCAGGTGACTCACCGCCCTCCCCGGAACGTTCTAGAAGGTTCCGGAACAATGGGTGCTTGATCAAGGCCGTTTTCACGAGGTACCTCCTGCGGGATTTTCCGACATACACTGGGTGGTAACCTGATTGCACCTCGTCGCCGTTGAATGACGCAGAGTGCTGCCACATGTCAGTTGAAGAGTGGTGGGGCACGGTGGCGGCGGTGGTCGTGGTGATGTTGGTGAGAATGCGGCTGGAGGAGTGCCAGCGTTTGAGGATGCATTTGAGCTTGTTGAGCTTCTTGTTATTAGGAGACATTGTTGTGAGAGAGAGAGAGAGAGAGGTTTGGGTATTTGAGGGGGATGCCAACCTGTTGTTGGGGAGATATAGGGCCTTTTATAGAGAGCATAACCATTGAGTTTTAAATGCTCATTAGCGAAGATCAATCAAACTCAAAACTTTATAATTTCTAATCTGGGATTATACCAACAAGTCCATATTTACCCTTCATTCGTGAAAAATCCTAACCTTCACATGTAAATATGTAAGGTATTATTCCGTATTCGAACAGGTAAATCTAATTATTTGATATAAATTGACAATCCTGACCAAAATCATGACTACAAAACATCCCTAGGACCTTTACCCGTCTATGGTAATCAGATATTAATCACTAGAAGAATAGGACCGAGACTTTTCGTGGTTAGATATAAAGCTCAGTCTTAAACATTTTCTCAATCACAGAAACAGCACCGGATCCATTTTCTTCGATCACAACCGTCAATCGCTTTGTCTCAAGTAAAACATGATGTTATTGCTTACATGAAGCCTTACTATACTTGACAAACCAGACCCTTGCAGTACGCACAAACTAAGACTTTGTGCATAATGCAGATGGATCCATCATAACGGAAATGGGTACGAGCATGAGCTGGTAGCTATCACGTTCATGCGCACAAATTAGCACCAAAGTACTCTCTAGATCCGAAAGCAGTTTGTACTCTCAACACTTCTTTTGAGAAAAGTTGGAAGTAAGATGCACGTTACTAGTGAAACCTGTGGACTATAACGGACTCATATTTTTGCTTGCCCGCGGTCTTGAGTGCATGAAGTTAATATAGCATTCATCTGTATTAAGCAAATGCTTGGTGAAAAACGATATGCACCTCTATCTTTTGATATCTTATTTTATTAGACGAGATGACAGGTCACATCCAGTAATCCCATCTGTATATACAGATAATAAAAGACGACATTCTTTTAAGAGAGAGAGAGAGAGAGCGTGTGTGTACATGATCCTCTAGAGGTAAATGTAGGTAATTAACCAGGCAATCTGTCAATTAAACTCCAACTCCAAAGAACGACCTTGAAACTAACATTTCTTGCAAATATAGTATGTAATCACTCAAGCATATAAAAGATTCCCTGCTGGAAAAAAAAAATGTCTATGACAAACGTTAAAATGTCTGAATATTGGAATTTTGTCCCTATTCCTGTCTTAAAAGATGAATTACAGATGAACTTTTATTCTGCGAAGTACCAGCTTGTATTGAATACAACAAAAATGAAAATTTTTCATCTGCAGAAATCAAACTGGGTTGAGGCTATTCTTCTGGCCACAAAAGAAATTTGAGAGCCACTTATAACTCGGTTCAAAGGTACTAAGAGATGTCCCCTATAAAATATTTAAGAGAAATTCTCTCTTATTTATAATGAAAATGGGGGCAGATCCAACCTTTGTCTTCACGAATAATTTATTTTTTTCATAAATTTAACAAATTTTGTAAGGAATCTAATGACAGCAGCGCACATGCATATCGTTTTCGATCAATATTACTCATCATTGATCACATCATTTATGAATTTGGAATTGTTCTAGACTCTTCTATTTATACTCTAAAAGGGGTTTGTAAATTTCATATTAATTAATAATGATGGATAAGTTACTTCAACTGCTTCACTGCATTTTAAATTTGTTACTATGAGATCATATGCAAATTTCTGCATCAAAACTTCCAACTGATTCACTTTACATTGATACAGAGTAAAACTCTACTAATTATACTTTATAATAAGAATCAATTCAACAAAGTTCTATGATGTACAAATAATTAGAATAAGGAGACAATTGACCAAAAAAAAAAAAGCCAAATAAACAGGAAGGAGAAAGGTTGTTTTATGATTGAAACTTAACCTCCTAATAGCTATTACGATATGTCTAGTTAATAATCAGCTAACCAAACCAAAACTATAAGCACAGTCTAATAATAAGATTTGAACTCTCTTAATAATAGTTAGTGTTGTGATCATTCCTAATATAACTGACATCATAACCCTTGTGAACCACATTCTTTATACTCATATTTCATTCCAAATAAACCAATTTTTGTGTATTTGTAGGATAAACTATATGATTAAGAAAATAATGAAGAGGGTTAGTCTTAATGATATCCCTAATCCAAAATCCAACAAAAGTATGATGTGAGTTCTTAAATGATGTGGGTTCTTAAGATCCCTTCAATCTCCCAACCCTAAACTTGTGTCTGGAACCGTCACACTAATTTATAATTATCATATTCAACCGAAGCTTAGCTTGTCAAAAATCAACAACAAATGTGCCTCTTCGTCATGTAGCAGTGGAATTTGAATATGAGGTATATGTATCAACACAACCAATTATGGGAGTTATCATAGAGTTTTTAAGTATCAGAATGTATAAGAGGTATTAGGTTGTACTAGGAGATGGCATCAAGGTGCAAGGACACTGAATTTGGCTGGTATTGGCACATTAGCAATATAAAATATCAGAAGGTACCAAGGGATTATTATTAAATATGCAAACTAGAAAAGATGTGAATGCTATTTCTATTTGTTTAGTTTTTACTCTAGCTAATTAGAAAAGGGCATCACTGGCTTCTAAACTTGTATACTGAATATTGATTGCGTAATTAAAACACCAAAAACTTTTCCCACATGACTCCAAAATAATGAAAATGCGTCTCATGCCAAAAAAAAAAATGTATTTATCTTCTTAACTGATTTTTTTTTTCCAAAAAAAATCTCGCAATGGATATGAGACTCATAATCCAAACTCATTTTTAACTAGGTTACATCCAATGGAAACCATATCATTTTGCAAAAACAAATTATTAAAGAGAAAGACAAGGATTTTCTTTGTGGCCTGAGAGCATTTCCGTCATTTTGCATTTCCTTCATTTTAGGGGTTATATGGGAAAATTGCTGGTGTTTAGTGGGAAAAACAAAGTATTGGGGTTCTGTCGGAAGCACCCCCTTTTTTTAGTTTGGGGGTTTGGGTGGGGGGGGAGATTGGGTTGGGTTTGAAATTTACCCTTCTATTTAAAATTCTCATTTATACAACCATTAGCACAATCTTACCGATTAAAAAAATTTTTGAACTATACATTTTGTCGGATAATGATGATTGATACATATTTAAAACAAATAGAGAAGTAAATATTAAATAATACAACCTTATTCAAAGTTTTGTTTTTACGGGTAAATCACCCATTAACAATTGGGTGATGTATTGTTTAAGTTGCTAATTTACCTATGGTGTTAAGTTTTGTTATATAATTGTAACATTTGACCTATCTCCAAACTCTAGCAATCATTAGCAATAATCAAGGATATCTACCTAAAGAAAGGCTATAATATAAACGAAGTAAATACCACCACTAATCAATCTAATTTAGATTAGAAATTGAAGTTTGGTTTGCCAAAATGAAAAACAAATGTCCATGCTTGTCATCTGGTTGGGGGATTTGATTCTTCCAAGAGACATATAAACATTGCCAGTCATGAAAGAATACTAAATGGTTCAGTATGTAGAGTAGGTGAATTTTCTTTGATTTTTTTGGTTGTAGTAGGGCTCTATGGAATTCAAATACAGTGGATATTTTGTTGCAATATAGACACTTGGAATTAGACTAATGTTTAAGACACCAGTTTCAATCGGCCAGTTGCAGCCCAAGACTTATCCCATCAAGTTATAATAGCCCCAGGCTGGGATTTAGCTATAATAGAAAACTATGAAGTGGGAGATTGCACAAACAACCCACCCCCCCCCCCCCCCAAACAAAAGCAAAAAACCAAGAAAAAAGGAAAAAACAACACCCCACCCCTCAAAGTTTACAAATCGTAAAGACCCCCTGAACTTTGAAGATTTTAATAAGCCTCCGAACTATCGGAAATTCTCATAAGCAACGTCAATGGGTAGATTAAGAAATCTAACTACCCATGTTATTTTTTACCTACTCTTACATGAGAAGGGTAATATAGAAATCAAATTCAGTAGATAGGGATAAAATCGTCCAACACATGCTTTACATGCTACAACTTAAAGTTACTGTCATCAATTGAGGAGCTTAAGTGAGACACGTTAAGAGGGGTTCTTATGATTTATAAAATTTAGGGGGTTTTCTGCAAAACCATCCAAAATCAGAGAGTTTCTGCAAAAGCCCCAAAAGCTCAGGGGGTTTTCTGAAATTTATCCATCCATTCCCATCATCATGTCAACAACACTTCCTTACCATCAGAACTCAATAGAACAGGAGTTATGCATGGAATGCAATAGCAGAGAGTTCTATGTTCTATGTGGAATGTAATAGGAGCTGGAGTTTACTGTAAAACTTTTATGGAACAGTTTGAGGTTTCCTATGAAGAATCAACTTCAGATAACAACGGGTCTATAAACAAGAATGTTAGGCATTTAACCATCATTTCCTTACTCTTTTATTTATAACATTGGATTAGAGATTACATACCAAAAAGCTGATGATAGACCAAATCACCGCTTGTTGAGCCCTTTGAGCCAATCTGCTACGGTCCTTGCGAGTATTCTTGTGTCGTTGAGTGAAAGAGATTTTAATCCCTGGGCGAGAGCATCTGCTGGAGTGTACTGATATCCCACTTGCCATTTTATGTCCTGATCATGAAAAAAAGGTAGATATAGTGCTTGCTTACAAACCTAGTAAGTCTTGAAAATGCATCAGAATAACTAAGTCTTGAAAATGTATCAGAATAACCTTCATATGCCATTTTATTGCACTAATCTAAGGATAGATATTCCTTTGGCGTGCCATCAATGTAGTCAACAGAAATCACTAGATATTTTCTCCTATAAAGCACAAATAAGGTTGAGAAAGTTTCACAAAAGACAGCATGTTTTTGCTATCAGATTAAATCTGGTATCAACACTTGCATAGAACTTTGAATATATGCATGTATCTTATCCTTCAGAAATGTGCTTTTGTGGAGAAAAACATGTGAGATTCAACACTAACGACAATAATGTGAACATAATCTTAAAAGATATGTTTCAAGAGTAAGCTGAGAATACTTGCCGTTTAATTATACAAGTAGCTTCTAGTTCTTTTGTTTGATATTGGAGGCAATAGAATCGGGAGATGTTCCTCTTATATGATTATAGTATAATTTTGTGAGGCAGTATGGAGGAATTTTGCTTTGAATATTGAGAGCCATGTACAGGAAGATATTTTCTAAAAATAAGATAATGCAAAGAAAGAGAACAATACAGAGATTAAGTAGTTCATGTCAAAGTAACTTGTGAAAGATGATTGTGAAGAAACCAAGTTCTCTAGCCGCAAATTAAGAATGAGCTAGGTTCCTTGTACCAATTACAATGTCGAAGGAAGCCATGTTGAGTTGACCGTAGAGATAAAAGAAGCTGTTCCCTAACAAAATAACATACAAAAAATGCATGCTTCTTTATGGAAAAAAAATTGAACGTTCACTTTTAATAGAAGAAAAGGAAAAATGGCAATACTTCCCTTTCAGCATTTTACCTGAATACATGGGGTAAGATGATTTCCCGATAAAGTCACCTTCTCTAGAGTACCGCCTATAGATTCAATTCGAGGTCTCAATATATCTTCAACAATGTCTGTCTCATCAATGGCATCTGTGCTAAATTTTACCTGAAAGGGTGGGGGGGGGGGGGGGGATCACTAACTTCATGGAAGGGAAACCCAATTATAGTACTAAGCACTCCCATGGGGCCAGAAAATACCAGTAATGTATTAGGGACATTGTATGAGTTCTTAAAGAATTCACGGTTTTCAGAGGGTGTAGGCCTGAACTCCGATGTACCCTGAGTCACCTATGAATGAAGAAAATAATGTATCATTACATGACACATAGATTGTGAAACTTGATAGAAAAACAAAATGTATAAATATTTATAGACCTGATTCATGACTAATGGCAGCTGATCAACAAATTTGTTCAGTGATGTTACAGCTTCTTGATCATATTCTTGTATCAACGTTCCAGCTGTATCTATTAAGGCCTTCCATGCATCACCTAAGAAATCAAGTTCATGACATTTATATTGATAAACCACAGACAGTTATCAGTCAGTTATATAACTAAGTACCAATTTCACAAACAAACCCAGAGCTTTAGGGGGTATTATACGAAACCCCCTAAGCTTTATAAATAGAGAATTATACCTTGAACTATTAGAAATTGTCATAAATGGCAATAATGCATTGGGTAAAAGATGTAACTAGTACACTTATTACTCTATACCTACCTTAACCCGAAAAGAGGATAATTGTAGCATATTCAGTCATACACTAAGTTCATAGGGGCAATATTGTCCACAAATGTGAAGCAGTGACAAGTTAAACTCAGTGTTGTCAGTCACAGTATTTTGGTGAAACAAGTTTAGGGAATTTCTCTACTTTATAAAGTTTAGGGAGGTTTTGCATAAAACATCCAAAGGGGTTTTGTGAAATTTACCCTATAACTAAACATAGCAATGAGAAACGTATATATCGAAAATAATAGATAAGTTATACTACATATGATGCCACATAAAGTTAATTAGTTTCCATATGTATTTAATTGTTTTGATTGTTTGCTCGGTTTGTGTTGGCAGTTGAAATTCAGTGGAGATCACCCACCAAATATTTCTTCAGTAGAACTCAGTTAGTTTTCAACTAAAGGGAATATTTAATTGGTTGGAAGTGATGCAAGTGTGAAAGCGTAGTAAATTTCATGTATTTTAAGTGTCTGTTTAGATGAACATAGCATCTAAAAGTGTGGGGGTGACTTTTGCTACCAAGAATATCCCAAGATTTTCACCCCCACACGAAATGGGATGAAGTGGATATAGAAATTGAAAAGGTGGAGAGAGAATTTTAATACCAAGTAACATATATTATTTGATCTCTTTCCACACTCCCAATAAGGAAAAGTTCAGTACTCCAGTAGTACTGGCTTCAAAAGAAACAGCTGAAGATTAGGACTTCCAAGTTGCAAAAATAGACATAAACACAACATGTCTCCGTAGATTCACACCGTAATTCTATTCGATGATATTAGCTTACACAGTGAAGATACTGAACACAAGCAGCATCAATTAGAATTCTCATGTACTGTCTGCTTATATAAGAACATGTTTACCTGATTATCAAATCAATGTCTGCTTAGCTAATATGAATATGTTTACTGCTTCTGTTGGATCTTATAAATGTAGAGATTCAAGTTCATGGGAAAATTTAGAAGACATCCTCCCCCGCAAGGTCAGTCATTTCTTAAATTTTCACTGAATTGTTATGTTTCATATTCAGGCTATTGCGAACTTTCTAATATTAGAGAACAAAGTAATTTTGGGGAATAAATCTTAGTGGAGAATCAAACTGTTTCAATCACTACAAAAAACATTTCAGACGAACACAACCCCCCCCCCCCCCCCGCCTGATAACAAAACAAAACAAAGAATCCCTCCCTCTTTTCAGCTTTACCCGAAAAGATAAAAATCGCAATATCATTATTCCATTGAAGGAATTTTCGGTGGCAACAGATGACATGAAAATTATAAAATACTGCAATAGAAAGGAAAATTGGAAAATTGAAGATATTAAGGTACAATATCTAAGACCTCAATTGAAATATATCCTGGAGTTCAGCATAATGATCATGACTCTCATCATTACTACCATGAAACATAAATCACAAATAGAATACTTACTGGAATCTAGAGAAATCAGGAGTGCGTCATAGTTGTGCATACTTTAAAAAAAATCAGAAAACAAGTAGGACCAAGATGGATACCTGAAGCATTTCGAGCCAAGGAATACATGGGATTCGCTTCCATCATAGGCGTCAGTTGGCTAACCACAGGACCAAACTGCAGGAAAGCTACAACAAAAATCAACATGTAGAAATTAACAGCAAACACAAAATCGAGTGAGAAGTGACATATTCCCTTGTTTGACAGGACAAATGTATTTAGTGAGACCTTCAACCCAGAATCAAAATTTTGATCGCAAATGCCAAGGAAAACATACCCAAGATAGAACCTCACATGTAATATAATATGAAATCACAAATACGAAGAAAACAAGCCACAAATGGAATGTTATTTGTTTATCCTGAATACTAAAATGATTCAAGCCATGCCTCTTGTAACAAAATATTCACTTCTATTTATAATATATCTATATACAATTATTTATTAGAATGGTAAAAAGACATACATGGCTCATGAAAATACTGTTGAGCTTGAAATTCATCATTAATCACAAATTAATAAGGTATTTACAATTTAGTTTCTTGTAAAACAGAATCCAAGTTGCAATTATGTTATACTACTGGAAGCCAAGTAAACTTTTGTACGCAGTCATCACATTATACACAACAAAGTAACAAGGTTTGGGTGCATACTATGGCAGAACAGAAATACTAGGTGTGAGATTAGAAAGCCACATTTCAGTCAAGTTACTGCCAGGAGTACTATATATAATAGAATATAGCATTTTAATATCTGGAAATCATAAAGAAGAAAAAAATGGCACTGTTGAATGGGCAGTGTAATATAGTAACTAAAGTGAAATTTTTGAAATACGATGTATCATGTTATTCCATTAATTATGTTGCCTTTGGTATTTATTCTGAGTTAATATGCCATCCAGTACAAATGTACCTTGTACCACATGCATCAATGCAAATTTAAGAAGGGTACATTTCACTGAACACTAATGAACTTTTGGCCCATTGCAATAAACTACCATGAAATTTCAAAATTAGACAAAGACCCATCAACTTCGGCCTGTGCAAGTCTCAACGGACCCCTAAACAGGGCCAAAATACTCTTTTATGGACAACAGCAATTAGAAGAATGCATATTACAATGGACACCTTCTCGGAAGTTAGATAGCATGGCAAGGATCTTCTGAGCTCAAGCTAGCCAAGAAAAAAACATCTAACATTTGAAAATTGTAAGATCCAGCATAATTAGAGGAAAAACTACCTGCTCAAAATATGGGACAGCCTCCGAAGCTGGCTTGTTGTTAAAAGAGACAATAACATTGGCCTATAACAATAAATAAATAAATAAATAAGCCTTTGTTAGATTCCATGATTTGCTTTTATTCTACATAAATACATGAACCAAAAATTGCAATTCTAAGGTTCATGTCAAATATTAAAAAACAGCCTGATAAAAGCAAACCAAATACACCTCTGGTATCTTTTCTGAGTAATAACTCCCGATAAGCAATTGAAGCAGCGCCCCATTACTGTAATAACCCAAAAAGATCACATGAACAAACAGCAGATAATTGATTGAACTGGTATATATGCACATTAAATGCGAAATTGAGTCAGAATTTTCATCTACAACTGCGTATGAAATTGTAACAGTTCATTTCAATCCAAAAGGCATCAAACTTGCCTATGCCCAACGGAGTACAAAGGGAGGCTGATGACATCAGAAGCAGATAAACTAGCATCAGGAAGTCCAGAATTCAATAGAACCTCCATGCAGTTGTGGAATCTCTCAAAAACTTCTCTTGAAGCTTCAGAATGATCAAATGTCACATTATAAGGCACTGATACTACTAGGAATCCTTCCTTCGCCAGTAACTCCATCAGATGACTGCAAGTTCAACGAGAGAAATCTAGTTAATAACTGAATGGAATTAGAAATTCTTTACTGAAAACCTACCAAATTCTAACTGATTATTTGCTCTTTTTCACATTGTTCTGTACAAATACCTATCAAAATTTACGGGGGAGAGGGAGGAGGGGGGAGAG
>JBAKGM010000365.1:33250685-33262560 GCA_037177215.1 Asparagus racemosus | reverse complement strand
TGTTCTGATGTTTTGAAAAGTGGGTGGGTTTTTTAATAATTGAGGGTAAAAGTTTGGGTTCAAAGAGAAAAACCCCTTTTTTATTTGGCGCAGCCACGGGTATCACAACTGCAATCACGTACAATTGGATTATTTGAAAGAGTAAATGGCACTTAAATACCCTATTGTTTCATCATATTTACATTTAAATATTCTAAGTCATAAAAAATAGTATTTTAATATTCTAAGTTGTAAAAAAATAGCATTTTAATACCTTAAGTTGTATAAAGTTGACACTTAAATACCCTATTGTTTCACCACCTTTACATTTAAATATTCTAAGTTGAAAAAAGTAACACTTTGATACCCTAAATTATAAAAAAGTAATACTTAAATTCCCTAAGTTGTAAGAAAGAACCAATTTAATACATTGTTTTAGTTGTCAGGATCTATTCCTAGGAATATTTCCATGACAACAACTAAAAGGTACTAATGTGTCAATTTTTTACAACTTGGAATATTGAAGTGCTTCTTTTTTAAAATAAGATATTTGAGTATAAAGATGGCGAAACAATATGGTATTTAACTGCCTATTTTAAACCAGTTTTTACTGCAATTGATAAATACAGTGGCATTCTTTTAAAACCAATAATGGAGTTCAAACCGCTACTCAATTACAGCTCAATCCCCAATAGAAGCTCAAACTTGAGATGAAAAAACCAAGGCACGAGCTACAGCTAGAATTTGCAAAATTTTAAGATGTCCGAACAATTCTTTTGCATGAAAGTTGCAACACAGGTACAATAGCCAGTGCAAGTGATACCTGCGTTGTGATTACTTTCATTTTTCATAATAACTTCCTCTTTCTTCAGATGTATACATGTGTATCATGTATTGTACTACTACATAAGGAGGGGGAAAAAAAACTTGAGGAACTAACCCCATATTGTACTGAAGTGGATTTACACAAAATCCACAATGATATTAGTTTTCCAAATCCTGACGGATATATTAACAGTGATTCCAGCTAAAATTCAAGCATTCAAATTATAAATCAAAGCATCAGGAGCTCATTAAATCATCATGTACAATCAACCTCAAGAACAATACCAACTCAAAAGGGTGGAGAATGTTGAGAACAGCAAATCAGCAGAAAGCAAAACACCAACGTTGATCTAATGTCTGCTAATGTTGGATACATAAAAAGAGCGAGCAAAAGACGATAATCTACATGTACAATTCCTGTCAAAGAACACAATGAATTCTCAAGAAGACATGTACAAATTCGACACATCGACAAGCAAAACCTGTCAATACACAATAATTCAACAATAAGAACGAAAAACTGATGAACATCAACAGGAAGAAAAAACACAGCTATGGATTTAACTAGGTTATCTAGGACCGCTAAAAAAAAAAGAAGAAGAACAAGAAAAGAGACAAAATGTTTTGTAGAACAATGCCCAAAACAAGTTCCCTTCTTTGATACATAACAAGCTAAGTGAAAAATACACAACTTGAAACTGCAAATCAAACAGTCATTCCAGCTAAATTTTCAGACCATGACGATTCATAAATCATAAGATTATGAAGTAAGAACTTCCCAAATCATCATACAGAATCAACCTCAACAACAATACCAACTCCATAAAACTTGAGAATGTAGAGAACAGCAAATCAGCAGAAAGTAAAAGCATCAATCCCCACTCAAGAAAATACAGTCCAAAAAGGAAACAAGAGACGATGATCTACATGTACATTTCCACACAAAATAACAGAGAGCTAATTCTCAAAATCATGTAAACCTCTCACTTATAATAATTAACCACCACAACCTGCCAATGCTAATAATTCAACAAAGCAACTTATATTCAAAAAAACAAAAACGAAAAAAACGTAAAGACCATGTAGTGTAGAACAGTGCCCAAAACAATATTCCTTCCCTGATACACAATAAGTCAATAACACAACAAACAACATGAATCCTAAAATAACATCTGCACACAAAACTCCCTAGTCCTAAGGTAGACAAGTGTGCATAAAAGCTGCTTCACTTAAGAAGGGGATATCAGCATACCTCCCTCGAAGCGCATCCATCACACACTTAACCATCATGTAGAGCAACCCCGAGGCCACAACTGTCCAGAATGGCGTATCAAGCTTGCTCCAATACGGCATCCACCCAGCAACGATGTTAATAATCTGAATCGCGTTATCGAGCAGCAGTGCCATTGAGACATGAAACCTAAAGAAGCGAGGCCATGTCTTGTTTCTGACCACCATAAAATAGACAGTGATACAGTAAACCATCATGAACCAGCTTGGGAGTACTGCACCAGATACTGGGTCAGTCATAATCGAGAAGTTCTCTAAGAAGGGGAGAAACTGATGAGCGCCCTCAGCACACACTGATACTATGTGGAGAGGCATTAGATAAGGGATGCAGGCTAGAGTTCTCCAGTACCATCGAGGTTTTTCTTTGTCTGTCAAAGGGTAGGTGAAGGGGTATGGTAGACTGTTTGATGCTCTCGAGATAACTGTTCTTGTGGATTTATGCCGAGGGAGAATTGGGAATGTGATTTGGTGGTTAAGGTAGTCTTTGCCCTGTAAGGTAGCTCCAGCTAAGAGAAGGGAGGAGGAGAATCCTGTATCTGCAACTGAAAATATGACAATAATTAAAATGACTAGATAATTGAACATGCCCAGAGAACAATCTAGTCAAAGGTATTTGCTGGAGAAAAACTACAGAGGGAGGAAGGAGATTGCAACAAGTGCTCCAGCACAGTTTTTTAATGCTGCTCATTGAAAGATAAAATAGTCCGATTGCACTGATTGACTATTGGTGATTAAATTTCATTGCATATAGTACTATGATTGCATTGATATTTTGATTGGACTAATACTGTATAATGGTTGCACTGATTTGCAATTGGAAGGAGGAGACATGTCAGGGTCTCCTTCCTTCCTACTCTATATGATTTTCCATATTTTCTTCTTTTCATATGAATATTTCTTTGCCGATAACTTGTATAGGAAGATCATATCAGACATTAAAACAAGCGTTAAAATTTTTCTTTGAGACAAACTGAAGAAAAGAAAATGGTGAAGCTCTCACCTTGCTTACAAAGTAAGTTTAACTGACAGCATCAGAAACAACTCAAACTCTGTAAATAGTATGTGGAAATTCAAAAGATATTCTATTAAGTGTCTAATGAATTCAACTGGATCTAATAGATGGTCAGGTCAGAAATGAATATACTAATAGGTAATAACACCACAATTTGTGCACCAATGTTATAATGTTTCTTAATAAATATTGGTTCCTACTGTTGAATATCCTCTAATCTCAAAAAGTTCAGAACTAATTAGTTAGAACTCATGATGCAATTTATTAGTGGGTTAATTATGTTATGTCATGCCTCTCTACCAACGATGGCCATAAACTATCGCCTGCCATATGGTATTAACGCACTCGCGCGCACACAAAAGTTTCTTCTAAACCTAGAATTTACCTCTTATAACATTGATGATTCTGACATGACCTCTGCCTGCTGGTCCAAGTAGATCTTAGGATGAGTCAAAATCTTGAACCTTATCAATTAATAGTAAGATCTTTAACTCAGCTACAATACGGTCCAGTTAACGTATGTGGTGTCTCTTAGAAGCGCATGTTACACATTGAGTTTATGTAAAATTTTTACTTGTAACAGGATTAGGATTCATATGTCTGTATATACATGCTGACCCATGTGTAATGCTGACAAGTTGATATACATCTATGAATGAAATCATGTTGATTTTTTTATGTATATAGCAAGCAACTCTTATATTGAGATAAAATACATCTTCCAGCAGTCATTTCATCTTTTCACCCAAATCAGGCTTAATTTGATCATGTTTTTGCCCGAGCTGGACAGACACAAAATTCTAGCTTTCATGCAGTAGGTCTTTTGCATTGATAACCATTTCTAAACAAGTCAGGTCGATCTCACAATGTAACTAGATCAGGTGAGGGATTGTGTGTTCTGAATCGAAAGCCTACCAAAGTAATAAGGAACCTTATCATTCATAAACTATTCGCATGATTTTAGTTACTATCTACTTCTTTTGAATCATCAGCACTGGTTCTGAACAGGTCATTTACTTAGTACTACAGTATGCTTATTGTAGAAACATCTCCTGCTACAAATGCCAAATAGTTCTAAAAGCCATACCTATTGTTGAATGCCGATGCACTGCTGGAGAAGTACCAAAATGTCCCCTGCAAATTAGAGATGCTGCAGATATAGGCTTACGATGAGAGCAGACAAGAGAAGCACTGCTTTTTACCTTGCCCCAAGTTGCCACGGACACTCTCTCAGGGATTACCATGCTTCTCTTAAGCTTCGTGCCATAAAAACCTAGTATAAAACAACAGAAAGAAAATAGTTTACAGTCTTAGAGACAAACAAACTTTCCATTTTTTTCTAGAGAAAGATATCCTTTAAAACATTTAATAGTGCAAAAAAAAAAAAAAAAAAAAAGCTATATCACTTATGGATATTTGAAAAGTTTTAGTTTTGCTTCCTGATAGTATGTACTGTAGATTAAAGACTTAAGGACATATAAAATAGAGAAGTTGCATTATGCAGCCAAACTCCTCTTCATTCCCGTGCTCTTCCAACTTGTTTCTAAAAGGTTTATATAATTTAATGTTTGCACCAAAAATAAGAGTTCCGTTTTTAACACCTAAACAAATCAAGGGTAAAATTTCACAAACCACTCCCGTCCCGAACTTTGTGGCATTAGCACAAAACTCCCATATACTTTATAAATTAGAGGAACCCCTCCTGAATTTGCTTCACTAAAATACCATGACCAACGACAGATAGCTTAAGTAGTTGTGTGCTTAGTAGGTGACATGTTTTGGATAATTTGGCCTTATGCCTTTACCCTTTCAGTTAACGATGTTAGTGATAATTTCGTATAATTTTGAAAGTTTGGAGGGTTTCCTCTTGTTGGGACAAATCCAGGGCCCAATAGAGCAGAGCTGCAGCTAAAGTATTGCAGAAATAATAAAGAACACACAGATTTACGTGGAAAACCCCCTAAATGAATTTGGGGTAAAAATCACGGGCAAAAATAGAAAAATTCACTATGAGGAAAATTTAAGAGGAGGAAAATTTAGGAGGATTACAATCTCTCTTTATAAGGAGATACTCTCTCTATTATTTTCTCTCACTTCTATATATAGAGTAGTTGTTTCTGGGATGAATTTTTCTGAATGATTTCTAAGCCTATTTATAGATCTGGGAAAACACTGTGGACGAATATAAAAATAATTTTTTTAAATTTATTTAACACACCGTATGGGCCGCTGCTTGAGCACGAGGGCGCTACTGTTCACGGGTTACTATTCATGGGGCCTGCCATTTTTGACCAATATAACATTAACTTACAATAAAATATAACAACTTATAACAAAACATAGCAACTTGTTGCATATATTACGGCAGGCTAAACATCGCAAATTCAAAAGGTGGGTTTAAAAATAACTCAGATATTTTGAGTAAAAAAGTGATTGTGGAGAAGTGGGTGTTCTTGGATTTACCCAGAACATCGCCTGTTGCAAAGCTCTTGCCGTTAGGCCAGCCACCTACGTTATAGTTCCAGCCGTCTCTGTCACCGACATTGAACTCAGCTGACTCAGAAACATTGATACCAAGAAGAACATGGGAACATATTAACACGACGCCAAGAATCGTGCGAGCCATTTTCTTTAGATGAAGAAAGAAGAAAGTAAGTGCTTAAATGTTTGATTTCTAATTCTTCGATTGTCTCCAAAGATTTTTGATGGTGTTGAGTGTAGAAGCTTAATTTACGTAGTTAGAGGTATGCTAGATGAATGATCGCTCAGACATGCACAATGCGTGGTGACATGAAGTGCATGCCTCCTAATTATCAAATATTTATTTGTTAAGTAGTGCCAGATGAATACTTTTGAATATAATTAAGTTAAAATCGCAGGAAGAGTTCCTCTCCAATTGTTGCCTACGCAAATAGGAATTCAGGCGCATCTCGCTCCCTCCAACCTACTCGTAACATTAGAAAGATTAAATAAAAATGGGTTAATTTAAAACAGACTCCTTGTACTATCACCCAATTGAGAGTAGACTCCCTTTAGTTCTAATTGTGGCCAATAGACAACTGTAGCGTTAGCCCAGGTGCTAATACACCATTAGTGAACTTTTCGACTCTTTTAAAAATCAAAACGAATTAGCAGTTGAGGAGCTATCCACACCAATAGAACTATAGGGGGTGTACCCGCTTCTAGAAACATTTTAAACAATTAAAAAAAATCACTCTGGTGGTCTACTGGCAAAAATAGAAGTCTGAGGGACTATTCGCAATTACCTGTTGCAAATTAAATATTATTGTCTAATACCAACAGAGCAAAAGCGCCTGTAGCTCAGTGGATAGAGCGTCTGTTTCCTAAGCAGAAAGTCGTAGGTTCGACCCCTACCTGGCGCGTCTACTCATGTTCATTATTTTTCCCGGTCCAAGTTTCCATTTTTGTCATAGCACATTAGCTTTGATTTTATTCTGGATTTTTTTCCTTTTTATCATGGCTCATTAGGGTAAATTACAGTAAACCCCCAAGAAATTTAGGAGTGGACCCTCAATAACTTTCAAAATAGCACTAAACTGCAATAAGAATTTGGAGAAAACCCGAATATTTATTGGGTAAATTATACTAAATTCCAATACTTTTCTTAAAATTCCTTTCCATGTTGTTTTTTCTTTCTTATTTATGGGGGCTATTTGCAAAATGCTGATACTTATTGGGGATTTTTTGCAATTCCAAAAATATTGAAGGATATTATTTACTTTAGAGGATGTTCAAATGTACACATAGTGAGCACTTCTGTATCCTATTGTTTATCTACCGAGAGGGTATTTTAGAAATTTAATATAGCATTTAATAGAATATGGATAGAAATTATGATCTGATGTGATTTTGTTAATGATGCATGTTATTATGATAGTTCTATGAAAACCATAAAATTTTATGGTGATTCTCTGAAGAACCACTTCATTTTGGGGTGATTTCGTATATTAAAAAAACCTTTTTGTTTTACGTAGTTACAACTTTTTACCATTGCTAGTGGGCAGGGGCACATGTGATGCACGTACCAAATGTAATTGGGTGTTTATGCAAAAGAATGAAATACTTTATATTTGTAAAAATTACATTAACAAAGACTATATTTACAAAATTAAGTAATAGTCAATATGTATTGAGATAATAGTTAATATTCTTAAAGTTATTTCAAATTTAGTCAATGTCCAAAATTTTCCAAACTTTGAAATTACTACATTTATAATAAACTTAGGTTAAGATAAATTGTATATAAACCCCTCATCTATACATTTAACTCCACTTAACCACCTAAGCTATTTATTAGAATGTAGCACTCTTCCCTTAAGAATTGAGAGGGGATAAGTGCTAATACATGAGCACTCTTCCCTTAGTTTATTATAACTTTGCATTTTTATATTTTACTATGATTTTAAAATCATACTATTTTATTCACATCATATTGAATCTTTGAAGATAAATTGTTTATAAACCCCTCATCGATGAGCAATTCCTCTAATTACCTACTTTCATAAATTTCTTGATTGTAATACATGTCACCGGAATCATGTTCCATTAATGAGGTCTTGACACGTGGATTTACTTGCTCACCAAGTAAATTCCATGACTGTCTCAACCAATAGGATAGTGACACATGTATCACCTAATTTTCTCAGACATTCGGCGTAAATATGTCCACCTACCTTTAAAGGTACCTCATACGTTTACCTTAGCTTAGTACTGCCAACCTTGATTTTTATCTTTAATGACTCAAAAACTCTTTTAAAACACTTTAATACCCAAAAATTAGAAATATTTTAGCTTTCATACCACAAAGATTTACATTTTTTTTTACTTTGATAGATTGAAGTTTGTATTTTTAAACTTTGGTACTCTAAACCAAGTGTGGGGTATCAAATTGTCAAAAGCAAAACTTTATATGTCCAAGTTAAAAAAGTATAAACTTTGTCATAACAAAGTGTTAAAAAATTTTATATGGAATTATTGTAGATTTGAGGGACTAATATGGAATTATTGTAGATTTTGTGTATCAAAGTTCAAAGAATAATGGGATATTAAAGTTAAAAAAGTATAAACTTTGTAATAAACTTTGTGATAACACTGTGTTAGCATAAACTATATGGAATTATTGTAGATTTGAGGGACTACTATGAAATTATTGTAGATATTGTGTATCAAAGTTCAAAGAACAATGGGATATTAAACCAAAATAAGGTGTAAAGTACCAAAGTGCAAGTAACCTTTTTTTGGTTTTGGTTTTTGTTTTTGTTTTTGAAGATAGTTTTTGGGAGTGAAAAACACAACTGAGCAGTATTTTGGTCATTGAAGGACTAATATGCAATTATTATAGATTTAAGGGACTAATATCTAATATCCATCTTCATGTTGTGGCTGTGCACGTGACGTTGCCATGTGTAACCCATGCAAAGGGCATTTGTGTTATTAATAGCACAGAGGGCTTTAGTTAATGTGCAAGGTGGAAAAAAACACAAGGCCAAGGCAAGGATAAAACTCCGGACCATGAGTAAAGGAACATTTCTGTCATTTAATAGCACAATGGGCTTTAGTTTACCTAAGGTGCAAAACATTAATATTGCCAAGGATTGAAAAATCGACCACGAGTGGAGGAAATCGGGGTGCCTACCAACTGGGCTAAATTGCTATTTGGTTTACTGAGTGTGGTTTTTTCATGTTGAGAGTACAATCAAAGTATTAACAACCGCAAAAACATCCAGCTCTGAGCCTCTTTTTATATAGAGATTGATAGTTATGGAAAGAAGTAACATTTTATAAAAACTACTTCAGAATTAATGATCATATTTTACCAAACAGTTAGAGATCTTTGGCAACTTTAGGTTATAAGCCAAAGTATTTGGTAAATTTTGTGAATATAAGTCAAAGTATTTGGCAAATTTTGTGGATAATAATCCATTTTCAATAGTAAAATTTTTGGCAAATGAGTGGCTTATAATCCATCTTTGTTGATCAAAATGACGAAAAAAGAATTGGAGGGAGGGAGGGAGAGAGAGAGAGAGCTTTTGAATTTTCTTCAATGTTGAGGTGTAAAATGATATTGTACTTGGTCAAACTATGTGGCTTATTAGCCACCAAAAACAAAAAATAAGTTATGCCCTAGCTTTTCTTTTTTGGTTTATAAGGCAACATAATCTTTTTGGCAAGCATGTCCAGTGCCTTGAGCCTAGGGGTGCATTCGGTTCGTATACAACTCGGACATGACACTTACTATATCCGTATCCACTTACCCGATATGGATCTACATCGATAACAAAAATTCAAATCGCTATCCTCTAAAATAGGATACGGAAATTGATACATATAGGGATATATAAACAGATATGCATATAGATACAAAGCGTATATGAGAAAACTAGATAACGTTAGGAAACATATAGTTCATGTGATACAAAAGCGTTTGTTAACATGTTCTTTGTACCTAAAAAGCTCAAACATCTTGATAATTAGAATTGCAACGGAATGACCAACATGCACTCGTATATTTCAAATATGAATCCAAATATCTCACTATAAAGTCATATTCATAACTATATCTTGTCAGTTACAGATTTGATATCTCCTCAGAATACCTCTACGGCTTAGCAGCCCTATTTGGCCCCACCAAGTGTACTGTCCTAACGAACTGATCCTCTGGCTTATATAAACGAAGTCCTCGCTGGTCGCTGTACATCTTCTCCCCTCGAATCAAGGAAAAACCGAAAACCCCCCTTAACCGCTCAAAATTTCCCCCAATTCCTTCGTTTCTAGGGTTTCATGGAAGCCCAAAATTTTCCTCTTTGTCTTCTCCTTTCTTCTTCCTTCTCCATGGACTCTCCTTCCTCCATCGATTACCTCGAAGTGCTGGTTCTCCAAATCAAGAACCTCAAGTACTCTGACGAGTTCAGCGACCTCCTCGATATCTTGCAGCAGCACGAGGACTTCATCATGTCTCAGGCCACTCGCCTCCGTTCCTGCTTTGATCAGCTCAACCCCGCGACCCAATCCCTCGGCTATCTTTATCTCTTGTAATTCTCTC
The DNA here is from genome assembly GCA_037177215.1 of Asparagus racemosus. NCBI lineage: Eukaryota > Viridiplantae > Streptophyta > Magnoliopsida > Asparagales > Asparagaceae > Asparagus > Asparagus racemosus. The sequence goes on along the minus strand of JBAKGM010000365.1, from coordinate 33,252,391 downwards.
ATCTCTTCTTGATTATCTTGCCCTGTGAAATTTTTCTTATTTTTTGGGATTTTTGAGCCGGGTCTGATTGTTCTTGGGCTTGTCTATGTTGCACACCGGGTGTTTGTTGAATTGATCTTATAGTTTTTGTGGGCTTTGGAGGTTTAAGAGAAACGGGTTCCTTCTAGTTTTGCGTTTGTTTAATTCTTGGATGGATGCTCTAAAAATTGAAGGGATCAGGTGTTTTTTGTACTTCTCTTAAATTTGATGAATTTGATATGTTGTTTTGCATTGATTTGTTTGGAAAAGGGAGTGGGAGAAAGTTTTGCGGATAATGCATTTTAATCTTGTGTCTTTAATTTGTCATGTGTAAGTTTAATGCACTAGAGGTATGAGTTTGATTGGTAGTCTTATGTGCTCCTATAACTGAATTTTGTCCATTTTACTCTTTTTTCTAGTCTTAAGTTTGGGTTTCGGGTTCTTAGGCATGCTGATTTCACTTTGTGAGCATGTACGTGGGATGCTTGTTGTCCATCGTATTCTCTTTAGTATGCAGTTCATTGTTGACAGGTAGTTTCTCTCTGCTCTAAAACAGAATTATGATCGAAAACAATTTCTTTTACTGCCTCAAGCTGTGCTTGGAATCAGGAGGTAATTGCAGGTCAATTTGAAGGCCAACCCAATTGAACTGCAAATGTCGTGTGTCCCAATGTTTAACACATATTAAATATGTCACACCTCTTCATTCTTTGAAGATTCCTCAGATCCCGTGTCTTGGATTTTTTTCCCTATTCTTTATGTGCCTTGGAGCATGAAGGACAATGGGATGACTGGTCTCCCAAATCAAATTTCGGATGACTGGTCTGCCAAATCAAAATTCACTACATAATTTTCCATTATCTAATTCTCGGTGCATATTTGATTATCCATTTCATGACAACAGCATACACACTTTTATTGGCGGTTAAATTTTTTTTGTTACTTTTTCCCCTTGGATTTGATGTCCTTGCACTTCTCTTTCTGTTGCTTTAATTATTGAAAGGCATGCCATTGGTTTCACCACAGTTGACATATCTAGGTACTTATGGATCGTGGCATCTTGAAAACTTTATGGGCCTCCATATGTGTAAATATAATGAAAGTTACAACATCTCATGTCTGATGTTCATGAATGGCGGCCTTTGGGATATCCGCTGAGTGCAATTTCTTCCCTTCCTCTTATGTGAAATTGAGAAAAGGAAATATACAATGCTACTACAACTTAGGGTTCGTATGGTAGCATGCAATTGGAGTGGTTGAGTTGCATGCAACCTGGTCAATTTGGCTAAGACTAATGCCAAATCTTGGCATAAGTCACACTTGCAACTCAAAATCTAAAAGCCATGAAAGTTGCCACAAACCCAACTACCCCAAAAGAACTTAATAATCCTCCTCCCCAGTCCTCCCCACTCCTCCCTACACTCTATTGTCACCTCGGGGTTTTTCTGTTGCTAGGCAGGATGACACCTATGTGGTTCTTCTGATTGCAAATTGAGGAAAATGGAGAAACATAAGTCAAAATCTGGGCAGGAATTCTTTGTTCTTCTTTGTCAAATTAATATATTAGGAACTTTTTCTTGACCAAAATTAATTTTTGTTTTGTTTTTTGGGTTTAAATATACTTCAACTACATGATTACATAGTTAACTCATTATAACTGATCTGATGCTTTAGATGGCGATGAATTT